>JAYKAV010000445.1:99643-217496 GCA_035582835.1 Phoebastria nigripes
AATTTCTTCCCTATACCTAGTCTAAAACTACTCTCTTTTAGTTTAAAGCCATTCCCCCTTGTCCTGTCGCAACAGGCCCTACTAAAAGGGCAGTAGCCTGCTGGAGAGTACTTATTTTTGTAAGACTGTGAGGCAGGAGCCAACTTCCCGCCCCCTATCTGTCCTAGCCAACAATGCTCACACAAGAGTTTCTTCAGAAAGGAGGGCAAGATGGGAATGATGACATTGTTTTCTGACTTAATAGCTTTAACCACTGCAACAGGTTTTCCACTGCACTCATCCTTTTGGCACTGTAAAAGTAGATATATCTGGAGTTGCTTAATACATTGTCAGTTGCCCAAAATTTCTGTTTATTTATAAGCTGAAGAGAAAAAGAAAAAAAAAGAAGGAATAAAAAAATGAAAGGAGTAAAGCATAGGAGCAATTATCAAACAACAAGAGTTTAGCAGCCATTCTCCCCTCAATGCATATCCAGTCAGAAGGCAAACTAAACAAACGCTTTGGGGGCCTGGAAAATAGGAGACACCAGACCAAACTGTGACAAGGTCCATTAATTAAAGCTTTCAACTTAAAAAGCCACACAGATCTGAGTTTGAGCAACTGTGTTGTACCTAGACTGAAAATTTCTCTATAAAAAGGGACACAAGTTGGGTCAGGCAAACCTGCTGACCCCTATCACTTCCAATGGCAGCCAGCTAGAGACATCCTGACCTCAACCTGCCTGGAGGTTGGGGCTGTGAATTCCACATCCATCCACCTCTGTTTCCTTCCATGCAGGTTATCCAGCAGTCAAGTCTTCCACAGTGATAGAATTTCTCATATTAATAGAAGTCATAACCAAGATCAAGAACCTTTGTGGGCTAGGTGTTGTGCAAACACTTGGTAACAACTTAGAATTTAAATAAAGGTGAAGTTGTTATCCAGTCATCAGGAGTTGATGTTCTATCTCCAGGAATGCCCTCAGAAATGTAGGATTTCCTTGCAAACATCATGGCCTCCATGATTTAATGCAGTCTCATTAAACCATGTTGCATAATGGAACCTCATATGTCAGTTCCTCTAATCTGAGCCTTTTAGGCTGTGAGCTCACCTGTGCTATGGAGATATGCGCTTAATTACCTGTTCAATTACAAGTATGCCACTGTTGACTAGAGGTAAGTTGGTTGATTTCACAACCCTTTATAACATGAGAAGGTGGGGATTTGTGCATGCAATGACATTTAAATGGCTGATAAGGAACATGCATTTGTAAATTACAGTAAGTTTTCTTTACCTTTAGCAAAATTAAGTTGTTTTCTTTATATTTTCTTTCAGATTCCAAAAGATAAACCTGGAACCTATAAGCCATGGGCCATCAATATAGATTAATACTGCTTTCCTAAGTACCAAACAACTAGGTGACTCCTTCAGCCACTTACTGACTGAAAGCATTCCTTCAAGAAAGAACTGTAATGCTTACACACACAGATATATATTTATATTTGTCTTTGTAGAACAAGATATAAGCACCAATTCTATTGTCCTGCCAAGTAAGAGACCTCTCATTTTGAAACATACATTTCCTTCTAAATCAATTTGTGTTCCATACTACACTGGAATAGTTCTAGAGCTACCCCATCAACTTCAGAGAATTTGCATGCAATTTTGAAAATATCTGCAATGAAGAGCAGATCACAAATAGTACCATTTTGCCACTTCTGCATCAGTTTGAGATTCACAACTGTTGTTATCCACTATTTCTGTTCTTCTAGTACATGAAAATCCCAAAGATCAGAATTAGACACTGTACCAATTAGTGATGGGCAATGTATCAATATTACAGTAGAACAGAGATTCTAAAAGTACATACTGCCAAATGTTTTCTAGACATTGATATATTATTACTACCACAGTAATACACTAGTATAGCTCTTTACTTCCTGGCAGCCTATCTCAGGCCTGCTCCATACCATTAGATCTCTCTGAACCACTATCGACTTTGACCTGTCTCAGAGCTSGAATAAAATCACTGCTATTCACTGCATTGTCAGCACTCACTCCTCCTCCTCTCCTTTGCCTTACCCACAGTTTTGCTCCTTCTTTCCAGCAAAATGGTGAAGTAGGACATAGCTGATGTATTCATCTGTAGGTAAGAAGAGGGCACAAGGTGAGGGAGGTGTACTGGAGGTAGGAAGGGTTAAATAGCAGGACAGGTTCCCAGTACCAGCTTTGAGTGAAGTTCGTAACAGAGGTGAGGATTTCTGGGATAACATAGATTAGTGAGCAAAGATGTAGGGGGACAGACCACCACATCTGTAAAACCTCACGGTTGTCTCATCTAAAACATTCATTCTGAAATGGGGTTGCCCATTGCAACCATCAGCAGGTATGTGTAACAGATGTGCAGCAGGTGACTGAGATGAAAAGGTGGAGGGGAGCAGGGCTGAGAGGAAACAATGACAATAGAAGTTCATCATTAAAAATAGGTGTCAGCTCACAGCTTAACTCAGCTGTGCCAAACTACATTACTGGCACTCTGACAGACATTGTTTTAGAAAGGAGGTTTTAAAGTCATGCAGTGGCAGCTGTATGAATCTTGATGGAGCATTTCCCCATGAGGAGAGGAGACTGAAAAACAAGTGCAAAGGTATTTGAGAGGGAGCAAAGGAAGTGGCTGAGCTGAGCCAGCATAGGTATATATAGACAAATGAATATTCAACTTTCACATTTGACAGTTCAAAGCAATAAAATTAACAGTAAGAAAACACTACCCAAAACACTAGCATGAGAAATAACTCTGGATATACTCAACAGGTATTGCATTAGTTCAGATCCTGTACTCATTTACAAAAACATAAATCCAGACTATTTTCATTTATTTTAAGGGTGAGAGTGCAGGCTTAAATTAGCATAGTATAGAAGAGAGTTTGACCTGCACACACCCTCAAATAAGTTATATTTAATCTAAATCTGTAGATGTACAACAAGATTTTGTTCCTTTACAAGTAAAGTAGTATTTCAAGTAATGAGGAATTTGCTAGCTTGGTAAAGTTTTCCTGTTCATTTCTCTTGGTAAATTGTGAGAGACTACAGCTAATGGGAAAAGCTCAACTGGCAGTATGCTTTGCAATTTCGTAATATCAAAAGATACTACAAAGGAGCTAACGTCAGGAACTATCATGTCTTTGTGTTCCTTTCCTTAAAATGCAATTTTCATAATCTGTGCTTTATCTTCTCAGCTTTTTATTTAACTGTGATTTAGACAAATACTCTTGTTTTAGAATGAGTACCAAAGCAATCAGTGCCTTGGGTTTAGAATGAATGAACAAATATTTGCAAATATTAAGATGAAAATCCTCCCTCTGAATGTGATCTCCCTTAGGGTATTTTTGAATGTGGTACTTTGGGGATTTCATTGGGCTGTTAGCTGGAATTTGCTTAAATATGTCTTCAATAAAAGCAAAATTATAAGGCATTGTCCTGCTATTTCATGACACTGTGATCTATAACCAATATTGTTTCAAGGAAAAAATACAATGAAAATGGTGTAAGATGAAATCTGGCTCCTACTGACAATAAGAATGACCTGTGTTTAAGCTTAAAATTCAAAACCTGTGACTTGGTGACCCTGGTGCTTTCCCATTAATCTGCTGCAGTAATGAATTTTGTAGCAACAGACATGCTGGAATGGGGCTGTGGGCCTTGGGGGTCTTACGTACAGGTGACAGCAAGGGGGGGAGATCTGGGACTGGATAGACTGAGTGTCTAAGGCCAGTTACCGGAGGAGTCCTTTGTGTGTGTGTGTCTCTGTGTGTGTGTGTGTGTCTGTGTATGTGTATACATACATTTCCCACTAAGAGACCTTCATGCTAATCAGTCAGAGAGGGGAACAGGATGAGGCCACTGGTGCTGTTTATGTCTGCATGAGTGCAGAGTGTTTCTGTCTGTGTTGATCTGTGTGGCCAGCTGTGTTTATGTGTATATATGTTTTACAGATGTGTTTGCATGTTTGCTTGTTGAGAATACACGCTCAGCCTTGCTACCGGTTGGACCTTGGGGAACGGAGCTGCATCAGCCGCACCTCTATTGGGCTGATGCAGCCCCTAACATATTCATCTAAAGAAATTGTATTTATTGCAATTGAGGCTCTCATAAGCATGGAAGAGTCATCTTGTACAACTGAGATAAATTGTGTTACATTTCCAGATGCAAGTACAAGCACTCTAGCTCCAGAAAGGATGGTGGTTTCATTTCCACATTCATGTGCCCATACCCGGCAAGCATAGGCTTACTTTTTCCTTATTTTTAAAGCTTTCCATTTTTTATATACCCAGTGTATATCTGTCTTGCAGAATGAACAAAATATTGATTTTACTACTTCCAAGATTTACTCTAGTTTTAACCTGCAAGGGTAGCGTAACTAAATGAATGCTGGGTTGGGTGATTGTGCGATGCCTGTAGTACAGGTAAGAACAGACAGTGGAAGGTAAGCAGCCTCACTGGAAATATAGCCTTACTTTAAGGTGATCAATTGAGTAAGACAGCAGGATCAAATGCAAGCATCCAGTTCTSCTTGGATGAAGGAATTTTGCAGACAAAAGATTCTTCTTTTCCAGGCTTTAAATGTAATCTCTTCCACCTCTTGTATAGATAGATGAGGAATGCTTATTTGCTTTCCTAAACATAGATATATTCAGGGATAAGGTTTTCAAAGATGTCTAKGGAAAAAAAATTACCAGAATTGGTGTGCTCCCCAGATTGTGAGTGGCTGATGCAGATTGCTTAGAACACTGTATAAGAACACCAAAGGGCAACACTTCTTGCTTTCTTTTGAAAAATTACAATTTAGCTGAGAGGCGTGACGATGCCTCTGCTAGGCCAGACAAGGCAAAAGAAAAGATTCACAGCCAAGGAAGTGGTTTGTTGGGATAAAAAAGAAATAGGGCTGGGGATGACCTTAATTAAAAAGTCATGGTTGTGCAGGTGACCCCACTTTCCCCTCCTCAAGCACAGTGACTTGCTGTTTATACACTTGATCAGTGGTCATTTCAAGCGCTTCAGTCAAAGGAACATTATACTTTACACCTGGTGGCAGTTTGGCAGCTGTGTAAGGTCTGGAGGGAAGCTTGTGATCGCCGGGTTAGTTTAGTGGCTTGCCCTTTTGGGAAGCAAAGAACTGAGTTGCAATTGCATCTCCTGTCCTGTATCAGCACGGAGGGTATGTTGCATGTTGTTATATTCAGTCTGGTAGGTACTTCCAGTTACGTGCTGGTGTGTGAGTTTGGCAGTGTATGTTTTTTAGGCAGTACTTAAAGGACCTACACTAACATACTGGTTTGGTTTATGCTGTCTGCTAACAGACAGACTGCTCTACAGCCTGAAGCTAGGATGAGACCTGTTATTATAATGGCTAGTGAGAGAACCTGTGTTTTAACCGCAGTAGAGAAGGCCTGCACTTCTGGAACTAAGGAATCTTGCTCTGTGTCAGATGTGAGTAGCTTTTAACTGATAATTCTGTCTGTATAGACTAGAATACATGAAGTCTTTATAAGGTGATGTTATCATCAGGATCTGAGGAAAGAAGAAATTATTACAACTGTAACAGCAAATCTAGGACCKAATAGTGCAGCAGGTATGGTATTGACAAAGGCGTGAGATTAAAATTGTAAAGCCTCTGTAAAGCTTTTATAACTTCCCCACATAAAAAAAAAGAGAGACCTAGTAAACATACAGAAGCTCTGATAGTTACTGAAAACCAGGTTTATTTGGAAGAATGCACAAATGAGAGAGTGGTCAAACGTGCCTTTTGGAATAGAGTGCTCTTTATATATATAGTATATATATTTGTACAGCACCTAACATGAATGGTAATCAAGATGCTAATAAAGAACAGACATTCTGGATAGCAATTTAACACAGTAATAATTAATGTTTCTGATCCCTCTGATACACACACCAAGTAAATTGTATGAAACAGCTTGTCAAATCTGAAACTGGAATATCTAATTCATTTGAAAGTGAGAATAGGGTCTGGGCTAGCAAATTTTCTGCCAGTTATTCTATATTTAAATGAACAAGAAAAATGGCTTGATGTAAGCTTTGTGTAAAGCTGTTTTACGAGTCTGATTTTTCTAAGCTTAATCAATTAAGACACCAGACCCTCTAAAACACAGGCAATTTACTTTGGCAGGAAGCTTTACAGCTCTTGGTAAATAATCAGATGAATGGGAAAGAATATAATATATTGATTGATATTTTCCCCTTCAAAAGCCATGTTTCTGCTGAACAAATAATTCTAAGATTAGGAGTGAAATCTTAAAATACTGAAGTCAATAGCAAAACTCCCTTCCATGTTGATGGGGCCCAGTTTTCACCCCGGGTACTTTTGAGGTTGTCTTCTTTAGAATCTGAACTAATATGCTGATACCCTATTAGTTGTTCTACTTATTGCTGTTTGCCTGATCGCACAGGCTTCCCGTTTTTACACATCCAAGCAATACACTATTAAATATTTAATGACTACCTCAGAAAAGACAAAAACAAATTACGTATTTTTTTGAGCAGCTTGGGAATTGGACTGTGTGTTATTAGTCAAATTTATGAAATACAACTGTCACAATGCTGGCAAGCATCAGCCTTTGCACATTTTGCAGGCAAATAAACAGCACGTTGACAGGAAATCGGCTTATTATTGAAGTGCTTCATCTCTGATGGCAGACACAGGGAGCGCGCGTTGCTCAGACAGCTGCTCCCTCTCAGCTGGGCAAGCGGCTGCCCGAGTGATGTTGGTCTAGCGGTGTGTTTTATGGCAGTTTTGCGGAAACTCCTTCTTCTTCCAGAGCAGCCTCTCTTCTGTTATCTTGTTTGTACTTACCTGCTGCTGGGAACTTCCCAGGAAGGGCTGAACCTGGGCCCCGAGGAGGGGCAGGGTGGGGATCGGGTTGAGTACAGTCAGCGGCTATGTCCAGAGCCTGATAATGTCTTTCCAAAGGGGAGTGGGCCCTGCTCGCTGTGGACCTTTCTCTGCTGTGAGCAGTCCGCAGCTCCCCCTTCCACACAGCGGGGCCGCCAAAACCCGACGCAGAGCAGGGCCCGGTCCTGCCCCCGGCACTTCTTGTCTGGCTCTGCTCCGTGGGCCGCTCTCCTCGGAGCGCAAACCAGGCCGGTGGGCAGCCCTCCCTGGGGCGTCTGCTCCGGGCACCACCGGAGGGCCGCCCCGGCCCGCCACCCCACGCGGGACCCTCCCCAACCTCGGGGGATGCGGCGGGGCGGCGCCTGGCTCCGCTCGACGGAGCGATCCACGCGGAACGCCGGCGCGCTGCGGGGGGGCAGGCGGCTGTTTGCGTGTGACGGTAAATCACGAGGGCGTGGGGGGGGCGGACGCGCTCACTCCCGCGGAGGGGGATCAGACGGGCACCCCTGCTCGCGGGGAAGGGGGAGCGCCCCGGGCAGAGGACCGTCACGTGCCGCTGGGTCCGCAGCGCAGGGCCGGCGGCTGGGGGCAGGCGGCCCCGGGGAAGCCCGGCCCCCTTCCCTGGCCCTTTTCCCGCCGTCCTCTCTGGCGGAGCCGGATGGTCCGTCCCGGGCGGGGCGTGAGCGCGGCCCTGCCCTCTTCCTCTCGCGTTGGTTCCGCTGGGAGAGCTTTCGCTGCCGCCGTCGCTCCCCGCTGCTGCTCGCGCCCGTCTCCGCTCCGGGCCGCTCGGGCGTTTTCTCTCTGCCTTAAAGTCGGTGAGGAGACGGGCCTGGGCGGGGGGCGGCCGCCGTGCGCTGCCGGGGGAGGCGGCGGGCGGCGCGGCCGGATGGGGCCGGCTGCCACCAGGCGAGGCCAGGCCGTAACGGCCGCGCCGCACTCGGGTGGAGGCGGGGGGGCTCGCTCTACATCTTCCCCCGCACAGGCATCGGAGCACGGCGGTAGCAAAGCCGCCACCTCCGCGCTGTGCGGCGGGGGCGAGGGGCGCCGCCGCAGCGGGCACCGCGCAGGCCCCGGCTCCGCGCAGGTCTCGCCAACGCCCTGCCGCCGYCTCCGCCTGGGGAGGCCCGGTGCGTGCCGGGTAGCCGGGGCTGGCGCCTCCCCGCTAGCGGCCCTGTGCCGYGGGGAAAATGGAGGCCAGGGAAGGAGGAGCGGCGCGGGGTCAGGCGGCGCCGCCGCAGCAGCTCCGCGCAGCGCAGGGCGGGCTGGGAGCAGCCGCCGAGGGGGGGAGGCCGGGCTGGGAGCGGCGCGGGGAGCTGGCGGGGCGCCCTCCGCCAGCGGGGCGCGCAGGACGGCCGCCGAGCTCCCGGGGGCCGGCGGGGCGGGCAGGCTCCGTCGTCAGCGCCCTGAGGGGTGTTTCTGCTTCCTTGCAGGGTGTCTTTTATGAATAATCAAAAGCCGCAGAAGCCGACGCTATCAGGCCAGCGTTTTAAAACTAGAAAAAGAGGTAAGCTGGCTGCAAGGCGCATGCTGTCAGTCCTGCTGTCGGTGCTGTGTGTGTGGCCTTTCGTAGAGACCCCCCAGTAAAAAGTCGGTTTCTGCAAATAAACAAAAGTAACGCCTTTATGCTCCTCACATAAATCTTTTAAATGAGACTATGCTAAATACAAAGTCTTGAGGCTAACTCTGGGTGCTAGAACCAGATAAAATAATAAAAAATGGCAGTAAGAATTGTAGCTGAATTTACTACGATAACCTTGGCTTAAGAGATGGTCATTCTAGAACTGTACTGAGTGTGTTTAGCCTGAAAGCAGAAGTATCTAGTGCCCCTGAGTTCCAGGGGAACTCCAGCACAGGCTTGTTGCAGGTTAATACATACACCTAAGGAGCATCTAACCTAGTAGGAATTTCAGTGTTAGCCACTGGATAAAGTTGCATTGTCCCGTTAATGCTATAAGAATACCTGATTTAAATTAAAAAAAAAACAAAAAACAACAAAAAAACCCTACAAAAAAACCACAACAAAACAAAAACAACAACAAAAAAAAMCCCCCAAAAATACCCCACCACAACAAACCCAAAAACAAACAAAAAAAACCCCCACCACCACCCCAAACAAACAAACCCCAAAGTGTGGGATGTGCAAGCCCGTATCTCTGTATGTGCACAATTACTCCCATAAGAAGAGTTGATGACTGAAGAGGTGTGATGAGTAATTTAGTATTTTGGTGGTGTTTTCTTAAACTTAGTGAGGAAGTGGGCACAGCTCTTAGAGTTTCTGTTTAATACTGTTTTATTAATATACTAGCAGTGTTCCAGCTCAAACTGACAACACTAAGGATGCTGTACATACTGAAATAGTAATTAAATGGTACAGAAGTACATGTTGACTTACAGAACCTATTTTAATGTTAAAGTAAAAGTACCTTGAGAAACTGTTGAAGTGAGAGAGTTGGATTTAGTCTGTCTGGCAGATGAAATGCTAGCATTCTGGGGTTTTGTCTCTTTTCAAGCATTTAACCATAGTTTGGCTTCTAAGCAACTCTGCAGTAACAATGAGCTTCATGGATCTGTCCTGGAAAATAACTGATCCAGTATTTCCAGACTTCCACCCAACTGTTACCAATGTGTTGATACTTGCATTGAATGTAAGGTCACTGGCATGCCCCTTACAGAAGGGTTGCTAACAGATGCTAACAAAACTGGCTAAGCTGTTACAGRCAGCATTCAAAGTAAGATTTGCAGCTGAGTTCTGCTTCTTTGGAAGCTTTTCCTCTCATGGTTTGCATAGTCTAAGGACAAATTGAGATGAGTAAAACTGAAGACCTCTTCCATTTAAGGCTTTCTGTTAGTTACATGGGTGGATTTATTGCATATTAACTATGTCCTACCCATAGTGAAAACAAGGCTATGATCAACTGATGTATCTCAAATGTGAAGAAACGTGTTCTGCTTTAACAACAGCAAAGGATGCTAAATAGATCTGCAGTTATAGTCCATCATTTCATGTTTGTTTAAGGCTAAGAAGTTAGCTCAGATTTCTACATTTCCCCCAGGCACTTGAGGAAACGCAATTGCTTCAGACTCATTTAACTCCATATTAAGAGGAGGGGATGGTCTTCATGGTGAAAAAGCAAATACTGTCAGTTGGCTCTAACATGATAATGGTATGCAGCTTTTCAGTCAGAATCTTTCGTCCAAAACGGTGGGAGTCCCAGAGGGCTGAAATGGAACACGAGTAATGGAGTCAAATGTACAAAATTGTAGGAGCATGTCTTAAGAATTGCCTTCCAGCATGTAGCTAAGCTTCTCTTTTGGAGGGAAAGTGATCTAACATGTGAACAGGGGTATAAGAATCAAACTGAGAAGTCAGATAAGCTTTGTTAGAGCCAACTAATGATCATCACAAACAAGTGTTCTTCTTAGAGTACTGTAAGAATTCAATTAGAGGTAACTAAGGAATGTTTTAGCTTTTGATAGCCTTTCCCCCAGCCTTGACTGAATAGGGGAGTGAAAGCAGTAAAACTTTTTGCTGCTATATTGGCCATTGAAATTCATTTTAGGCTACACTGTTAAGTCACTATTTGTGCTAGTTAATACCAGTTGTCTTGGAAGACTGGAATGATCTCAGTTCTTTTTAACTTCAGGCTTGCCAGTGCGAGTTTTGTTTTAGGTTTGTTTGTTTTTTGTTTTTTGTTTTTTTTTTTTAAATAAGATTAAAATGACAAACTTTAAAAACCAAACAGCTGTGTGTGGCAACTTCATTTCAATGCTTTGTCTTTACAGATGAAAAAGAGAGGTTTGACCCTACTCAGTTCCAGGACTGTATTATTCAAGGTTTAACCGAAACTGGCACTGACTTGGAGGCAGTAGCAAAGTTTCTTGATGCTTCTGGTGCAAAACTTGACTATCGCCGCTATGCAGAAACGCTTTTTGACATCCTGGTGGCTGGTGGAATGCTGGGTAAGTCCCGTTTGATGGGGCTGCAGTCAGCCTTTGTTCACTTGACTCTACAAAAGCTTAGTTTTCTTTCAGTGTAAAAACTCTGCTAAAGAGCCCATTGAGTGTGTAGAACAGGGTTTAAGTTACCTGTGGTAAACTATCTGACCATTTTAGTGACTAACTGAGCAATCAGGTTACTGTAGAAATACTCTGTATACCCTACCACACTTTTGCTTGAGTCAGTTTGCATTCTTCAAAGCGTGGACTGTACAAACTTGGCTTAAAGGAAAATATATTGGATTATTTATTCCAGGAGCGGATCTTGACTCTGTAGTCAAGTTCCCTTTTGCTGATATGAGATGGATGAATGCTTGTGTCAGGTGTGTGGTCTGTGGGCACAAGGCCAGCAGAGTTGCCCTGAAAGATTCTGACATGATCCTGTGCTTTGTGCACCCCGCCCTGTTATTTTGGAAAGTAATATTGTTTACAGACAGATCTGGTGTGCTTAGTCTTGGAAATGCTATTACAAATTGTTTGTTGTTGACAATAGTGAGGTCATAGGCTCTAGCAGATGTCAGGGAATGAGATGTGAGAGGGTGGTCGAGTCAGTAGAAAACACAGGGAACTGAGGAAGTGAAATGTGATGACACAAGATCTTTGCAAACTCATGTGCACACTGTGTGTAAAGAGCAAAGAGCAGAACAGATACTTACTAATGAGGTAAGAAGTAGATGAAGCTAAATGAGGTTGAAAAGTAATGTAAAAAAAAAAAAAGTGGTACTTCTAGATTTAGACTTTACATTTCCTACTTGACTAAATACTGTTTAGTGAGAAGGGGTTCAGATGGCAGGGACCCACTTAAAATACAGGCTGTGAAGAGGACCCTTTATGTTGTCTGCCCAGACTGGAAAAGGTCTGTCTCCGATTTTAGCATTTGGGGGGGAGGACTTAAATGAGAAATTTGGCAGTTGCAGAAGATTTTCTGTAATGTAACAGAAATAGAATTCAAATTACCTAGATGCATCGGGGGAGGAGAGGAAATACCTGATTCTGGGCYGTTGTCAGACTGTGGATGGCAGTTCTGCAGTGGGGGTGACTGGTTTGGGAGGAAGCATCTGTTGCATGTTCAGGTGGTCTTCACACTAATACTGTAGAAATGTCAGGTGACTTGCTCAAACAGATGCTGAAAAGCAAGGCTTTCAAAGTGGTTTAACTTCATTAAGTGCACCTGCTTATCTCAAAGCTGTATTGGAACAGTGTTATGTAGACTGAAGTTACTGTGATGTTCCTTTTGGGAAGAGGCTCTTTTGCTGATGTTGCAAGAGCTGGTAGCATGAATAAGTAAATTTGTCTGCCACATGGAGCATCGCTGCTTGAAATTGTTAATGTACAAATTGTTACAGTCTGTGGGTTTACATTCAAGAGTCTTAGCTAGTGCATACTGTGTTAGGAAGTGTTCCTTCTAGGAATGAGGCTGAAGGGAAAAATGCGTTGCTGCTTTAATGGTGATATAGGGGTCCTTTACTCAACTCCCTCTCTGTAACAAGTAGCTAAGTAGACTAGCTTTGATCTTTAGTCAGACAAGGCCAAAATAAAAACTGGCATCCTCTTGCCTTACCACCTTTTAATACTTTTACCACTTATGATAATGCTTATCTCCATCTTTAAGTCCGGTTTCTGTCTAATACATAACAAAAGGATCTCCCTTATATGTAGGATGGTATAGAAATCGGTAGTGAAGTATTCTGGCACTGGAGCTGGTGACTTGAATTCACCCTAGTTAGTGACGCAGCCTTGGCTGCAAGTCAAATACCTGTATTAAACTGAAAAGGAATGGTGAAGAAGCATCTTCTAATTAGCAGCTAAAAAGCTGAAGTGCCTTTCAGGACTGAAGTTTCAAGCTCATCTCTGGGGCACTTGAATTTTGAACATGCATCTCTACGTGTTTCATCTCCTGTTGTGACTTACTCTGTTATTTAAAAGAGACTTACTTACAAAGCATCACTATTGCAGCAGACACTAAAAAGACACTTACTAGGATTAAGCAGCTTTAGTGGCTTCCTTTAAGGGAAGAGGAGCTCATATGGTCATGTTAACTTACCCATATGTAAACAAGATGTGTTGCCAATCCACTTCGCAGTAGGGGGTCAGAATATTTAAATGTTCATATCTAAGCTACCTTAGTGGAGGTGGCAGTGGAGCAGATGGAAATGTAGGGGTGTCTTCAGTGATCCAGTCATTCAGGTCATCATGAAAGGACAACGCGTTGCATGTTACGGGTGTTGGAATTCTTACTGTGGAGACTACTCGGTACTCTCACTGGGGAGTAATGCCACTAATGCTGAAACCCTTCTTTAGCCCCAGGTGGTACCCTGGCAGATGACATGACACGCACAAACGTCTGTGTATTTGCAGCACAGGAGGACCTAGAAACCATGCAAGCATTTGCTCAGGTTAGTTCCGAAATGAGTACAATTTAACTTAAAATGTTTAGTGGTCAAAAACGAAATGTTTGTGTAGTTGTAAGTTTAGGTAAAAATAACGCATGGCTTCAAGAAGCTTACTAGAAGAGGTAGAGTAGCACTGTCCTAAGCTAAAAGTGCTCTAAAGAGTTCAGACCAACTTTACTGAACTTGATTTTTTTTAATTCTAATTAAATGATAGTTCAGAGCAAAAAATAATACACTCTCTATCTTTTTAGGTTTTTAACAAGCTAATCAGGCGTTACAAGTACCTGGAGAAAGGCTTTGAAGATGAAGTCAAAAAGGTACGGAGTAGGTCCTTATCAGCACACAAATAAACCTTCAAATTCTGCCAGTTAATCRCTCTATCCAGAAGAGTTATATCATACAATGGATTATTAAAATAGAACACTTAAGTTGTTAATAGAAGAACAGCTGGCTTGTATGACTAGTGGAGAAGACTACCAGTGAACTAGTGCTTCTGCTAGTTGAATAGCTTGATTGAAACAAAAGTGTCTAACATGGAGGCAGTAGCCAAACTTCAGTGAGAGACGGTAGTTTTATGCAACTCTTCTTACTACTTACTTCCTCTTGCAGTTGCTGCTGTTCCTGAAAGGGTTCTCAGAGTCTGAGCGGAACAAACTGGCCATGTTGACTGGTATTCTGCTAGCCAACGGGACACTTAATGCATCAATTCTCAACAGTCTTTACAATGAGAACTTGGTTAAAGAAGGTAAGTGTTGCCCAACTCCTCTTTAGGGAAGGATGGTGGGGGACAGAACCATGACAAGTAGGTGGAAATTGTGATGACAGTACACTCTTGCAGCTCACTAGTTTCATCTGGTGATAGATTTGCTACAGGATTAGCAAAGGTAAACGTGCTGCCTCGCAGCCTGGAAGGTCTTGCTAAGACTTTAGAAAACTAGTCTTTTCAGAAAGCTTGTGTGTAGGACTTCCCGGCATGACACTGAGGGCTGTTGTCACTAGTGTTGCCCAGCAAGGCAGTACTGTATTTTGGAGAGGGACCTTTCAGGCTGCAGAAGGTGTGTCGTGTCTTTAGGGTCCTTCCTAAATTGCAGCAAGGAGAGTTGAGTCTAGTACAGGGAAGCCTTCATCATGCTGAGTGGTGAGAAATGTCCAACGTGCCGGAGGCTGCAGTATTGTCAGGCAGAGGTACTGCAGACTGTGCTCGGGCTGCCTCTGAGCACAGCTGCTGCTGCTTTGAGCAGGGGTCTGACAAACTAGGTGCCCTGTACTCTCAGGCCTTATGATTCCCTTTGTTTTGAATTTCAATAATAATATTCCTATTCCTGTTGCACAGGTGTTTCTGCAGCTTTTGCAGTCAAGCTGTTCAAATCCTGGATAAATGAGAAAGATATTAATGCAGTGGCTGTCAGTCTTCGTAAAGTAAACATGGATAACAGGCTGATGGTGAGTACCACTGAAATTACTGATTTACTACTTAAGGCAGTTTAGTAAATAGCATTTACCAGCAAAGTACTCAACACGCATTTCTTTTGTGAAAGAGTTGTTGTAAACTTTGTTTTCAGGAACTTTTCCCAGCCAACAAACAAAGTGTTGAACACTTCTCCAAGTACTTCACTGAAGCAGGACTAAAAGAACTTTCCGAGTATGTTCGGAACCAGCAAACCATAGGAGCTCGGAAAGAGCTGCAGAAAGAACTTCAGGAGCAGATGTCACGGGGAGATCCGTTCAAGGATGTAAGTATTTGTCTGTAGACAAGCTGTAGGTGCTTGCTTTTTTTTTTTTTCTTTCTTTTTTCTGTAGCAACTTGGCTCAAATTATCTGCAATACAATAGCATCTAATACTAATCTGAAGATATATATGTAATTAAATATTGAACTTAAACACCTAGCTCTCACTAAGAATTAAAGTTATGACCAGGGTGTTTTGGTGTTAGTTTCGTAGTCTTTCCTTAATGTCCTGAATCCTGCTGCATGATCAAGGGGCTTGTGGTTCTGAAGGCTTCTAGGTTGCCTTTAGAACAGAAGTTTTAATTTAGCTTAGTGTCGTATGTGGGCTATGTGCTGACTCTTTTATTCTAACTGGCAGATAATCTTGTACGTGAAGGAGGAGATGAAGAAAAACAACATCTCAGAACAGACTGTGGTAGCCATAATCTGGTCAAGTGTAATGAGCACGGTGGAATGGAACAAAAAGGAGGAGCTGGTAGCAGAGCAAGCCATTAAGCACTTGAAGGTATTGTAACTTAAGTATGGACTTTTGCACCCGTTGGGTAGGGCTTGGGCTTCCCTCTGTCTCCAGCTCCCTTTTAAATGAGTTAAAACCTACAACCTCCCTAATGCAGAGACAGCATTAGACAGGGAATTCTTCCCCGTGTGACTGTGGTATTGTAGTCCAAGTTACGGAGGCAAAAGCTGTATGACTTCTGCAGAAGCACTCTGGGGTGGGGCGGGGGTTGCAAATCTCTAAGCAGTGGCTGATGGAAACTGTGTGAAACCAGTCTAGTCAGGCGATAAATGTGAAGTGCTCTGTGTGTGCCAACTTGTTGTTCCTGTTACAGCAATACAGCCCTCTACTTGCTGCCTTTACTACCCAAGGTCAGTCAGAGCTGACTCTTCTGTTGAAGATTCAGGAGTATTGTTATGACAACATTCACTTCATGAAGGCCTTCCAGAAAATAGTGGTGCTCTTCTATAAAGGTAACTTCTCTGGGGTTGTGGTTTTGAGGAGGTCATTTTTTGTTTGTTTGGGGTTTTTTAAGCCTGTATTTGCAGAATGATTCAGTCCTGATAAGACCTTTAGGGAAGGTCAGTGCTACAACATTGCACTTCATGAGCTGAAGAATTGTCTACCTTCTGTTTGCAAAGATGGAGCAGTAAATGCAAAGGTGGATGCGGCTGTCCTTGGCACATGGGGAAGTACTCCTCTAGATAAGGATGCTGCCTGGCTACTACGTTTTAAGAGTTGTGGTAGATCAAAGCTAAATTTAGATTTTAAGGCTCTTTGGCCCTTTTAAGTTAGGGAAAGATACATGATAGTGTATTCTTCTTAGTTCTCTGTCTGAACACTGACTGTGAACAGCCAGAGATTGAGACCACCAAGGTGTTCTGGGGTTCTGTAGGCTCTCTGTTAAATGGCTGTTAAAAGGTGTTACTGAAAAACATGCTGTGCACCTGTGGGAACACCACAGGAACATAAGGAAACTTGTTGTTGAACTGAAGATTATATTGTACTTGTAAAACTTAAAAAACACTTCCTGCRGTGTACTTCGGGCTTTAAAGAATTTGTGTCTGTTCTTAGCAGTTGACTGAAGCTTTCCTTAGAGTGTGTCATCTCAAATAGCTATGAAACACTTAAGACTGTTAGTGGGAGTGAAGGTGCAGCTCCTAGATGCAGTGCTCAGGAAACCCCCAGCAGCCAATCTGCAATGCATGGTTCTCAGAATTTTTAAAATAGGAGGCACTCCTAGCGCAGGTACGTCCAGCCGTACCCAGGGAAGGAGTATGTATTGTGATGCTTCGAGGGGAGGAAGCAAAGGCTGCCAGTGAGGGGTTCTCAGTAGCTGGTATTCGGTTGTTTGCTGTGTTAATGCTGCTCTTGCACATCCTACAGCTGAAGTTCTGAGTGAGGAACCCATCCTGAAGTGGTATAAAGATGCGCATCTTGCAAAAGGAAAGAGTGTTTTCCTGGAGCAAATGAAAAAGTTTGTTGAATGGCTCAAGAATGCTGAAGAAGGTAACCAGCAGCTTAGCTCACAAGTTGAGCTTGTTCATTTTGGGAACTGTAGTGCAATAATGCTTTGTTTGGGGGGTGGGGGGGGGGTGTTAATTGCCCCTCTGAGACTAGGTGTGCCCCCCCAGTACTGGCTGAAAAGCTTGCCAGTGAAATCCATGTGGATCCAATAGCAGCCATTATGTGGGATGCAGGGCAGCAGCTGAACTCGGGGGCTGTGGGGGGGAACCTGCTGGCAGCCTGTTGATGAGGTCTCTCTGTTGCAGAGTCGGAGTCTGAAGCTGAAGAGGGTGACTGACCTGTGAAACTCTGTCCTCAGTAAAGCAAACAGGAGCTGTAGATAAGTGTCATGTCTCATGTGTCCTTCTGGTTCTTACATCCTACCTCCCTGTATCAAGCATGATATAAGGGCTCTCATGGCAATTTATTTCAACTGTTTTCTATAGTTATTTTTAAAACCATGTTTTAAGTAGCTTACAGGAGCTATTCTAGATTTGACTCTAACCTGCATTTGTCCTTTCAGTTATATTCTACCTCCTGTATTTTCTACTGTAATAATGTAATTTAAGGCCTTCCACAATGAAATCCATTTTACCCCTTGGGTTTTCTATCTATCTTTGAGCAGACATGATATGGTGAATGAGATTTATGGCAGTTCTGTTTGCAAATTAAACTGTAAAAAGCCTCCAAAGTGAAGAGGCCATGGCTTGTGTGGTAACTTGGTGTGACACTTCAATCCGTACCACTTGCTCCAAAGAACCCCATTCATAGGTGGTTGTCTATCTCCCCAAGGACTCTTGTCATCTCTTCGCTATACTTCCAGCATAAAGCAATCCTCTATTCCAACTGCTGGGTGAGGCAGCTGCCCCACTCCTGGGAGCTCAGTGTCCTACTGGAAAGAAGCTGTTCTGGTGAAGGGTAACCATGGTGGGGCTCAAAGAGCGGCATCTCTGAGCCTGCTGCCTGTCACAGCTGGTGGCCTGCGGGGCTGCCAGGCTGCGTGGCAGCTCTGCATCAGTCTGGGGGAGTCTCGCTGCTGCTTCTCTCATGGAAGAGACTGTTCCACATGCAGCTGCCCAGCAGCTTTCTAGAGCCCTGGCCTATGCTGCCAGCAGGGCTGGGTTGGGGGGCAGCTTGCTTGTGCTGCTCTGTAAATGCATGACTGCTGGAAGGTAAGGTGGACAAAATTCTACCCCCTCCCCTCTGCAGTTTAGAGACTATTTTATGCTGGYAGTTGACATTTTAAACCAGACAGCTTACCTGCTCTCTGAAACTTTGAATTATTAATGGAAATTCTCAGGACAGATCATAATTCAAGAAAGATTTGGTAAAAGAGTGAAGTCTATACTGTTGTAAGCTAATAATGAGCATTAACTTAAATACTGGTAACCAGAGTACACCTACTAAAATTTAAAAAAGAAAAAAACAGGTGATCACAATGCAATCTGTTCACTACTACAGTGATCTTGCTTACTTTGTAACTTTTTTTAAAACAAATAAAGGCCATCCTTACACTTAATGTCAAGGGCTGTCTCTCTTCTCTTACCCAGAAAGGAAGCATTGGTCACACTAAAAGGTAAAAATCAGTCCTAGGTCTTCTATTACAATGACAGTTGAATAAAACGTAATTAAAATAATACTTTCTTGCTGTTAGGAGGCCTATTTTATAGAGCAGAGGGTGCTCTTTTCCACATGGTGAAAGCGCAACTGCCCCGAGATTTTTATTTACTGAGGAAACGCAACCAGGTTCATCAGTATCTTTTTTCTTAAATAAGTTTTATGCTAGCAGCTGGATTTAAATTTCAGTATCCAAAAAGCTGTAATACAAAATAGGGCATTTACAAAATAACTGTACACAATAAATATTTAACATCTTTTATGTTTCTTTGGTGGACTGACATCTGTGTCAGCCTGCTCAGCTATAGGAGACAGGGCCCTTTTTTCCCGTTTCAATGGGAAGAAGAAAGGATGTTTCAGTGCTTCYTCAAGAGTAATGCGCTTGGCTGGGTCATACTCCAACATCTTCTGAATGAGGTCAAAGAGGTTCTCGTGGTCAGAATTGTGGCAGGTCATGAATTCCTTCATGAAGGAAACAACAAAGCATGTTTTTGTAATCTTGTAATTGCACTTAAAGCTCCTCTCCCCAAAAGCATTTTCCCTCTGTCCTCTTACCTTCAGTGGCTTACAGCGCCTTGAGACGTATCTACCAGCAGAACTGTGTTCATCCCAATCCAGCTGGTCATGACGGAAATACTTGCGTTTCCTTAAACAAACAGATCACAGTTTATTATGCAAAGATTCTGTTTTGTCCCTTCGCTAGAAGTKTATCAGAATGTTTGTTCACAGGTTGGGAATTGATCTGGGAATATTCTACAAGAGTGGCCAGCTTGTTGAATAGAGCAAAAGGATGAATTGGAGTTTATTAAACTTTTCTTTTAAAAATTTGCTATTAAACCAAATCTGAAAATATTTAAATTAAACTGTAGCAGGCCAGGTATGGAAAAATGTAATTACCTGGTTTTCTTTATCATGTGATTTGGCAAAGGCCCCAGTATTCGCTCCATCATTGCCAGGTGTTCTTTGCTGTCATGGGTCTGGAGGGAAATCGAGAGAGACATTTTTGTTCATTGTTAGAGGAAGTTATCAAGAACCACACACCAGCTGTAACTTCATTTTTTGACTGGATCCTGCAACCAATAATCAGTTTCAGATTAAGGAAAAAAGAGAGGCTGTAGTTATCTGTTTCCTGCAATAAGTTAGAATCTACTGGAGTTTTTTTCCCTTGACCCTGCCTTATTTCTTTTTTTCCTTTGTTCATAAATTTCAAGTTTCAGCAATACTGTCAAGATGACAGAGTTTGGGTATTTGAGTAGTATTTGCTGATGGCGATAGATGAAGCTACATCTGTTAGTAGCGTGGCCTGTAAATTACAAATGTTAACAGGGTGATCCTTCCTCTCAAGCTGCTGTTTAATGTTCACTGAAAGCAACCTGTAGAAATCTGCTGCTGAAAAAGTTCCTTTGTGCCTACATCTCCTGTTTTCCTCAACTTGGCATGACAGAGAAATGCAGCTCAACTTCTTGCACAGGTATTCCTCTCACTCCCTACCTCACTGTAGCATATTTTCACCAAGTTGGGGAGCATTATACGTGCTGCACCATTTTGAGGTTCATAGTTACCTACCGGAAATACTGTGAATCCAAGGTAGTATTCTATGAGAATGCATCCTATGCTCCAAACATCACATGGTTGTGACCACCCCAGTGCTGTGAAAAGATTCAGAAGGTTCATGTTTATACCAGACTGCAAACAGTTCAACAGCTCAAGCAGGATACGCAACACTGCTGTAGCGCCGTTCAATAGCATACCAAAAAACCTTAGGCGAAAGATCAGCCTAACTGACTTCTACTGACCTAGGATAACTTCAGGAGCTCTGTAATGTCTCGTAGACACCAAAGTGCTATGATACTCATCATCATATGTTGCGCTCCCAAAGTCCACAACTTTGATGTCTGGATTTTTTAGTGTGCGTTCATCACATTTCTGAAGTGAAACACAATGGGATGCAAGTGACCAAATAAACCCAGAGGATGGCTGAGGGAGAGGTGGGGAAGAGGACAGCAACTTACCAGTTTGGGGTTATACTCTTCTACATAGTCAGACGTCACAAATAAAATATTTTCCGGTTTCAGATCTGTATGTGTCAACTTGTTCAAATGCAAAACTGCAAGGTAACAAATATAGTTAGCAAATTCCATGAAGAAAATTTAACAAATAAAGCAAAAAAGAAACATACTTACAGTTCACAGATTGGCAGATCTGATATGCCATCTGTCTAATGTGGTCCAGCCTAAATGGCAGAAAGCCATTCTCTTTAATGAAGTCATAGGTGCTGAGCCCCAGTAGCTCAAAAACAATGCAGACATGTCCATGGTACTCAAACCATTCGAACATCTGGACACAGCGACTGCAAAAGCAGGCAAATACATGAATTGCAACAGGAAGTTGTATAACGCTCAGATACATACGTCATACGTTACAGAAAGCAACGTCACAGAAATCTTAAAGCCAAAACGAAGTACAGTTGGCTCTGTATACTTACTATGTACTGCTCGGATCCGATGCGTTTAAATGTTCCAGTACTTGTATTTCTGCATGTGCTGCTTCGGAGTACCTATCAACATTTTTTACTATTTTCACAGCAACATGTCTGCCTTCCCTGAAAAGATGGGTTTTAACAGTGATTAAAACAATGAGTAATTTTAACAAAGAATATTCAGTAATTATCACCATTACATTGTTTATAACAATGGGACCCTTCTCAGAAAAGGTCTTTTTCTAAGTACATACTGACTTAATATAACCAAGGTTCATCTATGCACAAACACAACTAGAATTTAATCTTTAAATTTTGAAAACATACTCGGTACCTTATATATCAGTATTATTCTTAAAGGTTAAAAGGCCCATTTACCCCCCCCCCCCTTTGTATTTATGCATGTTGGGAGAAACTATGTATCGGAGAAACTTCCACATCTCACAGCCTACCATGACACTCAGTCAAAAATGACAAGCCACCTTCAGTCATTTAAGTAGTAAAAATGTAACTGAGGTGTCAAATGCCTTCTACAGTGACTAGAAAGACAATCTAGTTTCATGCTATTTTGCACACAGCAAAACTGCCATCAAACACAAAATACATTCTTGGTTTATAAAATACTCACTGCTAGAACCCAAATGGCATTGCATCATCACAGATGACTGTGATTGATAGTATCAATAAGAAAAATTACATGTATTTAATTAAAAAGACTTACGCTTTGTGATCGATGCATTCCACTACCTTTCCAAAAGCACCTTCACCCAAAGTAGCAACAATCTCATCTATAAAGAAAAGAACTCTCAGTCACAAAAGTTGTGAAGTTACTCAGCTATTAAAAAAACAAGCAAACAAAACCAAAACAAACAAACAAAAAGACTAAGTACTATCACTGAAGATTATTCTAGACTGTGCTGCTTTAAACTGTAAATATCTAGTTTGAGAGATGTTATTGGACAACTCTCATCAAGGCATATTTACAGGGATCTCATTCTAGTAGGTTCATTAACTTCATTTACTGTTTTTGGGGGGAAAAAAAGGGAAAAAGAAAAAAGAAATATATTTAAGTTCTATAGAAAAAGAGTAACAATCCCCACCCCCAAACAAAAAAAGTCAAGACAGAAAGAAAAGACTTCCAAAGCCCCCTCACATCTTATGCTAAAAGAACTTATTCTATCTGAAAAGTTAATAAATTTTGAAAAATATTCTATACATCTTGCACTTAGTACGTCTCCACTCTGACAGATCAGGTGACCCTCCTCATCATCCTCTACACTCCTGGATCTTTTCCTTCGATGACTCTTCTGGAACGGCACCAAGATCGTCCAGCCAATCAATAAACCCGAGTGAATTCAGGTCAGAATACGAAATTCATTCAGCAGGGAGATATTCAGGCATTCAGATACACGCCAGGCCACAAACGGTTGGCAGGAGGAATTTCAAATTCAGTCCCCGGAAATTCACAGGGCACATAGTTTATGTTACAGGAGAAAAACATGGCAAGGAACAGATTTTCAGATGAGATACTCAAAGTGGCAAGGCAACAAAAAATTACAACACAATTGTTTTTCTTTTAAAAGATTGGGTCACTGAATTTTACTTTAGGATTTCAGTGCCCCCTTTTTTTTTTTAAGCAAAAGGATTTAATAATTATCTTATATATATATAAAATAGCCTTGTGGCCAAATTAAAATACCCATCTTAAGTAATCGAGATTAAATCACTGGTCTTAATATTTGATAAGAATTTATTTTTTTAAAAATCATAAATAGCATATACATTTACTTTAGGCTGTCTCAGCTGAAGACTTACATTATAAATCCTATCTTCAGCTTTTTTAAGAGTTAAACATATAACAAAGATCAGAAAAACTGCCCTGCTAATGGGCAGACATCATACATATCTGATTCTACAGATTTTTCAGCTATACTTAAAACATCTTACTAAATAAATTTTTAAAAAAGTAAAAATCTGACATTATCTCCTTGCTATTTCAGTGATACTTAGTCAAAAGCAAGTTTAAAAGCTTGTGGATTTTTGAGTAGGGCTGAAATAAATGCTTGTCATAATAAAAATTTTCAAGGCATGAAAGTGATGCCTGTGTTTCAAGTACTCCAATTGATGTTATTATTCATTAATCTGCTCAAATATATCCAATGAACAAATAGCAAGACTATGTTCTGTGGTATCACAAGCATACCTACAAACTATACATTTTCCCTGAAGGAAATAAAATCCTAGCAAAAAGAATAATCTACTAATATTAGCTAAAGGAATGAACAATTAATATTATCGACAGAACTCCCCAAACCCCCACACTCAATTGCTACTGCCCAGATGAGAATCTATCTTCTTAAAATAAAAAAATCCTAAATTAAAGTTGGTCACACCACCTGTGAATGATGATGATGACAGGTAGTGTGATGTGTCTTGTATTTCCTTTTGTAACTACTCGTCCCACTATGACCCGATGATTTGCTACTGTGATGCCCAGTATCACATCCTTGATTGTACTCATTTCTGTATTCTTCAACATAGCGTCGTTCATGATGGTCTCTTTCGTTTACAGATTTGGTTTCTGAACAGGTACTATAAACAAAGGATCAAATAAACTTAATTAAAATAATTCTAGTACCCCTATCAAGACAGCTTTTTGTTTTAAGCTGTAAGACATCTCTCTTGAAATATCTCCAACTCAAAAATGGATACATTATCAGATGACCTGATGAGAATAACAAAATCTTAAAACATATGCTTGCTGAGATCAGAAGTACAAAAAGTTATTTACCTGTCAGGAAGTTTAGAAAGATCATGTTTGCAGTGCTTGTTCTCCTGTGCACCACTTAATGATCTCCTCTTCCTCTTACTAGCACTGTCACATCTTCTGTGATCCGGACTTTCTTTTTTATCCCAGTCAGGATAATTAGTTCCCCTGGAATGCCGCATCTGTAACAAAGATATTTGCTCTCTGAATTACATCCCATGGACAATTCATTTTCATAGCCATTAATTATCAAATTAACACTATAATGAAGATTGTGTTTTTCCTCAGCTACCCAATTTTCATTTTTTCTCTGCTCTTTCTTCCACGTTATTTTTTAATTCAAGAGCTTTTTCAAATTAACCATTTTTGATAGGGGAATGTAAACCAATAACCTACTTCTTACAAAGATTTTAAAAAGAAGTATCGTGGCTCAGACACTAAACACATACTGTGCATGTTATTTCTGCAAAGCTGCTCGGGCACCCAAATATTGCCCAGCGTGCTTTTAAAGACTTCAAGGAACTTGTCATAAACTTTTACCATGCTTCTTTCTAGATTCCCGGAGAACTCCTAATGCTAAGTCAAAATGACAATAAAACTGAGATTATCTCCTAGTTATTTAGCTCGAAGAGGAAAAGATAAATAATAACTCACTACACGTCTTTTATTTCAATTTCCAATCGTAAATCGATTCTAGCTCACAAGCTGCGTCTCAGGCCGACACGTCCGGGCTTCGCAGCAACGGCGACGCTGCAAAGCGGGACGCGGGCGCTCGCGGCGCCGAGACACCGGGGCTGGGCGGCGCGCGGCCGTTTCCCTTCCCGAGGGAGGGGGAGGAAGCGCCCCGCGCCCCCCACGCAGACCAGCGCGCTAACGCCAAGACGCGGGGCGCTCGGTCGGGCCCGGGCCCACCCCCACCCCGGGCGGCACGGGGCCCGCCTCACACCAAATCCCTGCTCCAGCAAGAGGCGCCGTTCCCGACCCCGAGCAGGGGCACGGGAAAGGGCTCCGGCCTCCCCCGCTAACGCCACCGAAGCCATTTTCTCTCCGCACAGAACAAGGCGCGGGCAGAGAACATGGCGGCCGCACGGAGGCGGGGGCACAGGGGCGCCCCGGCCGCCCTCCCCGCCCGCTCCGGCGGGGACGAGCCGAGCCACCGGCCGCCCTCCCCCCCGGCAGGAGACAACCTCCTTCCCCCGCACCACAGCGGCGCCCTTCCCTCCGCCCCGCCTTCCCCTCGGCGGCCCGGCCCGGCCCAGCGCCTAACGCCGTCCTTCAGCTCTCCCCCGCCGCCCGGCGGCACGGGGCCGCAACGAGCACGCAGCGCCCCTCCCATCGCCCCCACCTCCGCGGCTCGGGAGTGCCGCCGCTCTCTCCGGGAGCCGCCGCTCTACCCTCGCCACGGCTGGGCTCAACGCTGCAACTGCCGACCCTCGACCGCCAGCCCGCTACAAAATGGCGTTGCCAGGAACTTTCTGGAGTGCGGTGGCGCGTCACAGCGGCACACCCGCGGCGTCAGAAGGCGGGCGGGGCGGGGCCGGGCCGCCGCGCGACACAGCGCTCCCCCGCCCCGCAGTCGGCGGGGCCCTGCCGGCGGCGCGGGGCCTGCGCTGCCGCCGCGTTCTGCGGGGGTGTCCCCGTCTCTGTTCTGTGCAGGAACAGGCCACCGGTGCAGCGTGCCCCGCGGCGAGGTGGCCCTGTAAGCCGGTCTGCCTCCGGCCACCCTGGGTACCGCCGTCAGCCCTCGGCGGGGCTGGGCAATGAGCGGGCACCGCCGTCCCGCAGCGCTCGGGCTGCTGGTACCGCTCCCGAGAGTGGTGCTGTCTCCTCACCTCACTGCGTGGCAAGAAAGCCCTTTACTCTCCCAGTGCTGCTACTCTGACTGATGCAGGTGCATCTCACCYGGTCGCGACATTTTATGGTAACCCTGTATGCCTCATGGGTAATTCAGTTAAAGCAGTTCTACTTAAGTAAACCAACTATGCAAAACCTTCAACCATTTCCCTGCCAAGAACTTTGGAAGACAAAGAGCATTATACTGGGGAAAAAAAAAAAAAAAGAAAAAAATTCTAACCCTCATTTAAGAATGACTGCCAGAAGATTGCTTTTTTTTTTTTTTTTTGCGAGAGAGACTGAATTGCTAAATCATAATTTTTCACCCTTGGTGATAAAGCCTGTTATTTGTCTCTGTACTTCCGTAGACAAATTGTTAGAGGCTCTCAAAGCATGTACCCAGTCAGCTTTAAATCAACAGAAGTTTAAAGGACCACATATGACTAACAAATTAAAGATGTCTTTGTAAATCATTGGCATTAAAAACATTTCCGAACAGTTGAATGCCTTTTTTTTTTTTTTTTTTTTTTTTAATGTCTGGTGGTATCTTTTACTAGCCTTTAGTCATGTTTTTGAGTCTGGACAGAACATAAATACCCACTGTAAAACAAACAAACTAAATGCAACTCTTCAAGTCAGTGTACAGATCAGTCTTATATACTCACAGAATGAAAAAAAAAAAAAAAAATCCCTCCCACAAACCCCTTGCTTCCTCTGCTGCTCACTACTACGGCACACGTGGCAGTTCAAATCACAGCCACCCATCTCACCACCCCATGCCTTGCTGCAGCCCTTTAGCCACCACCTCTCTCAGAAGGAGCTTTCAAGCCTGTCAGCCATCTATCAGTYGTCACCTCAGCAGAGCTAACCAAGCATTACACCTGAAATTTGGTTCTCCAAAACCCCTAATAAGCAGTCAAACATCTCACGTGCAATCTAATTTACGTGGAAAAAGAGCATCTAAGGATAAAACAGTCCTGAAACACTACAACAGCCTATACACATCAGTTCCCTAAAACCCAATGCTTTTTTTATTCTGGGAAGGACTAAACCTTCTGAAACACTTCCAACCCTGATAAATGACCCTCCTCGCTCTTTGTATTTTTTATTTCCCCAACTGACCCTGTGATCAACATACAATATGTACATTACATGCGCAAGTTTGTCACTGTCCATAGATAACGCACCATTATTTTCTTTTTGTCCATTGCTCTCCAGCTTAGACTAAGTACTGTTCCCACCATGACATACCTCTAACACCAAAATGCCAGCAAAGGTCAGAGACAGTCTAGAATATACCTGATGAGACCCTCCATCACAGTCATAATGCATGATTGTTGTGTTAATGTACATATTTTTCTTTGCATGGAGTAGACTTATTTCGACAGAACTCACCTTGTGGCTGTAGTGTTTGTGATAAAGGACCAGACCGATGGAAGTAAACATAGTTTATAAAGCATAAGTTGAGAACAATAAGAACAGTACTGTCTGCAACATTTTTGCTATTTAAAGGATTATACATGTCACAGAAGACCAAACAGCTGGTTACACAACAGCTGACTGTGTGCAAGAACTAAATTGCACGTATGCTGTACTTGGCAACCGCCCACAAAATCACACACTTCCACACCTGGGCTACTTCCCCCTCTCTGTCTTGCTTTCTCTTCAACAAGTGGATGGGACCAACCCCACCATTATTTTTCCTGCTGTATTCCAGGTTCTCAGGGAGAACGTCAGAGAAGTTCAGAGCCACAAACAGGAAAAGAGACATAATACAATTTTTATTAAAAAGTTAGGATGTAATCCTGTCCCGTAAGATCACTCTCCTTTTGATACACAGCTTTAGATAATAAAGAAAGGATCTAAATTTAATGTATCCTCCAGAGAGCAAATTGCTTGGTGTCCCTGCATTTCACACATTCTATGTAACAGCCTTCTTTTTGTGGAGGAAAAAAAATTAGACCTGAAATTGTTTCCAGTGCAGTGCCAGATGTCACTGTTTTAAATTATTGGTTCCTTTGCACTGTAGGAAAGTTTCCAGTATGTCCTTCCTTCTGCATGGCAGTACTGTCAGTGTGGCAGCCAAACATGCAGGTGCGTGCTTCTGTCTACTTGCTATTACCACTGGTTATATGGAAGAGACAGAAAGAGCACAGAGCCAAAATAATTAAATCCTTTACCTGACTGAAGTGTTAGGGTAAAATGTATTAAGTCTGGAGCAAGGCCTAGGAGCTTTGAGCAACACCCCATACAGAATATAGAAACTTTGTCCCAGAGAGAGTGTACTGATTAACTCTGCTCATTAATATCACAGTTATCTGTACCTAGCATACCTTTACCTTTCTCTTGCAAATAATTTCTCCTCTTTATTTTAAGAGGCAAAGTCTCAAAGCGGGAAATACTGGTCTGAAGCAGACTGCGAGTCAGTTGGACCTGGACCTCCCAAGGATTACAAGGCATATATATGAGAATGGACTTTGCTAAATGATGTTGACTGAGTCCAAAAAGGATTGGGGGAGGAAGTCCAGAATGGTAGGAGTTGGATGCAGGAACTGTGGGTACTCTTCTCCTGTCCAGGTCTCTCATGCACAGTTGGAACTAGAAATATACCGTCTCAGCTCTACGTATTATAGAGTCAGAAAATGAACCTCTGTGAAAATGAGTTGATTTTTTCCTGCTTCATGAAAACAAACTGATGCCAAAATGCATTTTTTAACTCTACAAGGAGGTTTCAAGGAAGAGTAGAACATTCTGCTTTTCCCAGTATGCCCAAGGTGGAGAACTGCTTTTTTGATGTGTACAAATAACTCTTTTCCCTGCTTAAGTCACTTTATTTTATGCTTACTATACTAAGTGACTTGAGCACAGGATCAGCAATATATATATACACGCATATGTATGCATGTATTTTTTTTTTCCTCTTGACTAGTCAATATTCAGATATCTCTGTACCCTCTTGCAGACTTTCTTATTTGAGTCCAACAACATTTGATCTCAAATAAGACCAAACAACAGTTCTCTCTTATTTGTTCAACATCATCTTGGCCACAGTATCTTTTATTATTTGGGGTGTATCAGGATGTTCTTGGTTAGAAGTCTGACCACAGTCTTTTTGTCACTACTCTTTGTTGTGTTTACCCCCTACTGTTTGTGCAATAAAGTGATAAAAAAAAAGTTACAGTAAATCCATGGTTACCTAGTTTCGATCAACAGCTATGTAAAGACACAAACGCTTACTCTTTCATACCAAAAGCATTGTGCCAAAGGGAGAAGCGATTGTTTCCGATCTACCTTTTGGGGAGGCTGAAGAGGGTATCATTCCAACACAGCAGTACAAGAACAAGCGCTCCTCTAAACACGGTCTTTAATCCTCTAGGAGAGAAAGGTTTCATCTATCTATGACACTGCTCTCACCTAGGAGAAAAAATTGCATATCTTACTCAATTTTCTAAAAATCAGTAAAGTAAGGAAGGTTAGAATTTACATGGGAAAGTTTCAGAAAACTGGTAGTATGAAATTGTAGCAAAGGACGTTGTTTCAACATAGTATCACTAAGAAAGATAAGGCAGAAAACAAAGATTTGCAAAAAAAATATATATATTTTTAAAAGTCTTTTCTTATTTTACAAGTATAAAAAGCAATGTTTAAAAATAAAAATCCTGGATGATACTCTGGAAAAACTGGCTTCTAAAGCACAAGACTCCCCTGTAACAACTCCCAAACAATGTCACAATTCCGGAAAATCCTGCATTCAATGAGCAAAGGTATGATCCAGCTCAAGTAACCCTTTTTAGTAACACTTTAAACCCCATAATTCAGCAATCGATCTGACCAGTCTCTAAAGAATGTGTCGAGGCACTCTGTGGCTACAGAGCAAAAGGGTTGGCATGAATTGTAATATCTTTAATGCGAACATCATTAAGAGGTCGGTAGGTTTTCTCATTCACAGGCAGCTTCTCCAGCTCATCCAGGGTCTCCAAGCCATCAATAACTCTGGAAGAAAAGCAGAAGTGCTAGGAATCTCCTTCTAATAACGATTTAAATTTCACAATTGAGGTATCTCAAAGCACTTTACAGTTAAGTATCATAGGGCAAGGACTTTGCAAGCAAATGATACGAATAAGACAGCCAAAACATTATATATGGCATATAACGTATTTTGAAAGGAAATATTAAGCATCCATGACAGATTCTGACAAAAAGTACACATAATTCCCACTGACCTGACAGTATCATATTTTATACCAACCATAGCCGTATAAAGACCCTGGCTGCACTTCCTGGCAGGCAGGACTGACTGATCATAGTATAGGTTTAAGTAGCAGCAAGATACTGGCCATACCGAACTTCACTGTGAGTTACTGAAATCCTATGGCTGGAAAAATCAACTTCCAAATGTGAGATTATAATTTCTAACCTTCTGACTCAAAGACAAGATTGGACAGAATCATTAATAATTGTGTAAATCTAATGGCACAAATGTGTTTAGGCTTTCAGACTTCCTGTTCAGGCTGAAGTGGCAAGAATGATTCGCTTACTTTTTTGTTTAAATAATTAGCTCTGGTAAATCTTCGCAGTTTATTCCCCAGTAATGGACTTGGCAGAAAACATGTTGTACTGTTCACAGTTCAATTCAGTCACATTCATCAACTTCTTGAATCTAGGATGCTAAATTGTGGGCCAGCAGGGACTGCATGTGCTGCTCTGCTGATTCTGCAACAGGGGTAGGAGTATCTTAAACTGCTGCAGAAAATCTGGCAAAGTTCACCTGTCAGAGCCTCTACTCTTTTCTAAGAAAGATGTCTAAAAAAAAAAAAAACTTTCAATCCACACTTCTAAACAAACTCAGAAATGAAAGGAACACCTATACTTAGATGCCTATAAACAATACAAGTGGTAGAAAATAGTATTTTCACATTTCAATAGTTTCCTTTGAATATCTAACTCCATTTAATAAAGGCAACTTTTTCTCAGCAGATTCACTTGTACACTAGAGACTTTTTAACAACAAGCAAAAGAAAAGACATTACCATGATTTTGAGACAGAAGAAGCAGTATCTGAAAGACTCAAAAATTAAACATTTGCTTTAAGGATGATATATTATCAGTAGTATCTATCAACATAAGAATGTTTTTAAATAATGATGCATCTTAAACAATCTCATCTGATTTTATAAACTGTCAGTTCCATGAGTTTTATCTGACCAACAGGAAATTCCACCTGATCAGAAGCATGACCATGTCAGTACCACACCCATTCCCAGCTCCAGTCCCAAATTAGATTCTTGCTTCTCAGTAAACCCTACAACTGTGCATCCAATTGTTCTGGAGTTTGCTTAAAATCAGGCTGCATCCGTCTGGGCATGGATGAAAAGGCAAGCTGGAATAACTAGTGGGGGGGGGCGGGGAGGGGAAAGAAAGAAAAAAAAAGCTCCATTCTTAAGGTAATTTTTAATATGCCTATTTCCACTGAATTCCCTACTACTAAGAAAAATGGAGCAGCGTTTTGGAGCAACTAATTCTGGTGACAGTGCAAGAGCATACATTTACATGTACACATCCAGTATTTTAAAGAGTTTTAGAACCAGAAGCTTCTAAATTTGCATTGCATGTGCCCTGAAATATTCTATCCTTCACACACTATGATAAGGAGGCATGCAGTTGGATCACTCACTTCCCAAAGACAGTGTACTTCATGTCTAGGTGTGGTTGCTTGCCATAAGTGATGAAGAACTGCGAGCCATTGGTATTCGGACCATTGTTTGCCATTGAAACTACGCCACGGACACTGTGCTGAAAGAGGGGAAAAACCTCAACATGAATACACGTCTGTGAAAGCAGGACTTTAACTTGTACAAAGTGCTCTGTGACTTAGTATTCTGCCTCAATGSCATTATTAAGAACAAATCTTGGTTGCTAATATATTCCACCACAGTCTATAACTAGCTCCTCAAAACTGCTCTTACAATGAAAAATTACTTCTTTGCCTTCAGTGCATGAAAAATACCTTGTTACAAATCCCTTCTACTTCTGTTCTCAGTGACGAAAACCCTCAAACCTAACTTGCCAAGTACAGAAATGCCTGTTAGTGTTTTAATAATAAGCTTTCTATCCCTTTATTGCGGGATTATACTTTGCTTCACAATTACAAAAGAGGTATTTAATACAGTACAACACAAGTCTGATCGTTCTCCAACCTGTAAAGAAAATTCATATGAAAACATAACTGCATATTGAAAGCACAGAAATACCTTTAGGTATTCACTGAATTCATCTTCAAACTTCTTGCCCCAGATGCTGTTACCTCCTTTCCCAGTGCCTGACAAAGAAGCACCACAATAGATTACTGGATTTTCAGACTGAAAAATCCAGAAATGATGTACTGTTATAACATTTTACAACAAAGACCCTAGATAGACTGTAATTCGTTTGAGGCAGGGATCGGGTTCTCATGTCTCGATACTGAGCAGAGACACAACTCTATAAAACAGACACCTATTAAGTAGCAGAACAAAACACTGACATATCCTCAAATTAAATTCAGTATGAGTACAAACAGACACACAGTTGAATCAGATTTTCTCCCAAACAGTTGACACTCGCTGGGACATTTTCCCCAAATGCTTTAGAGGCAGTGCAGCCTTTCAGGCAGAAACCAGAGAAACCACAGTAGCAACTGCAACCTGTTCAACAGCTGGTAAGTCAGCAGAACCATCATATTTAGTGAAAACAGCTGGAAAAACTAAAGTTTGTAGAATGCTTTACTACTGCATGATTATTTAGAACTAGGGTAACGGCTGCTCTTCTGCAAGCTCACCACAGAAAACTAATCTCATCATAAAAACCTCTATCAACCATACAATAATTCTTTTATTTTTACTTTACGTTTGTTTTAATATTCATACTTATAATTTCTTTATATTTCTTGACATTTTATTTATATTTTATTTTTTTGTACATTTTTCTATAGAGAGACCCTGACAGAAGAATTTACCTAATGGATCCCCTGTCTGAACCATGAAGCCCTTTATATTCCGGTGAAATACGCAGCCATTGTAGTAGTTACTAGCACAAAGAGCCAGGAAATTCTAAGGAAATGAAACAAACCATATTAACAAACAAATCAGAAATAGTATCCTCTTACTAAAATGACAGCATTGGCAGGACCAAGACTAACCCTTTTGCCTCTGCTTTGCATTGTGACCATGTGGATTCCAGAGTATTGCCACAGAATAGTCATAAACAAATTATAGTTAATATGCTCCTTTGACACTGTCACAGATACCAAGGATTTTAAATAAAGCTTACAGCACAAGGTTGTCTGACTTGAGGAACAAACAAGAAGCCTGAGACATGCTCAGAAGTATCACTTCCATTCAACATTTTTCTTTTGTAAATGTAATTTTGTAATCAATAACTTCATGCCTCAGCTTTGTTAGTTAAAAAGTAAATTATTTCAATTTAAGCTTATGTTTATTGCAGAAAGGAAAACCTGGGGCCTCTGACAAACTGGGAGTGACTCTCACTCTTTTAAATTAAAATCAAATCTGCGCGAGTGTGAGCAAGCCCAGGGAAATTTGGGAATCCCAGGCCATGTGCCATATTTCCCCCTAAGGGCGAAGGACACTTTGGGAGATGCTAGAACTTTGAGAGAAGCGGCCCTTAGCTAAACCTTATCTGGTGAGAAACAGGCAGCAAAGCTTTAGGCAGTATGACACAGTGCACAAGTTCCACAAGTGGAATAGGCACTGTACCAGCTTAAAATGTTAGTATTCCATTATGTGAAAAGATAAATTGCAAAAGCCCCTTCACCTCCTCTACAGTCTTCACTATTTCTACTGCTTTGTTTCAACACTAGGCAATCCCGATCCCGTTAGTTGACTTACTTCACAAGTCTTTGGCGTACGCTCACAGAACAGTTCAATTTTAATATCTCCTACATCAGTATGCAGCGTGACAGCCTGAGCAAGAGGCAGAAAATAATAATTAAATCAGCAATGACATACTAACAGACTCAGTTTTATTTCCCAGTCCCACCAAGAACATGAGCAAGTTCCCACTGCATATAACCATTGTTTCAGTATTTGGCCAGAGGCAAGGCTACTGTCACAAAACTTCCACATTTCCAGTGAAATCACCAGAAAGCACTTGGTTTCATTTAGCTTCAGGACAAATCAAGTTCGCCATGGTAATGCAGAACCTCTGTTTCATGCTGTTACACTCCAGAGATATATTATTCATTTGCGAACTGGACCTACTCAGTCACCTATTGCAAAGTTGAAGAATCAAGGTTATATCTGTTTCAGATGATAGTGTGGTGCACATACCTCACTGGTTTACAACCAGAGGAACAACTGACGTGTGTTACTTGCCTGCAGCCTTCTGAGTGATAAGGCTAGTTCTGAATGGCACCGTATATAATCTGCCTTCACAAACAAGCAAATCTACAGAACTACACACTTTCTTTAAGAATTCATAAATAACCTTCATAAAATTTAAAATGACAGTTACCCAGCCACCTGAGCAAATATATCTCTGTAGGCCCAATATATCACGATGCTCCCATGGAAAGTGCTAAACTATGCAAAAACAATTACTGTGGAGCTATACCGGGGATAAGTGTACAGGAAAACTAATAAAAATCAGCATCATGTTGATACTGGCATAATGTTCCAGAAGTATACAAGTAAAGAAGAGAAGATATTTGCCTGCAATGTCCATGAAGATGCTATAAAAGGTGTATGTACAGTTTAAGACACACATCTCTATTTCCTGATTTGCTAAACTTTTAAAAGCCTGCAAGTGTAGGTTACATACACACAAGCAGGGCTATGTGCTTGCAACTTGAATAATGCTTCTGTTGTAAAAGAAACCAAACTAGATTACCAAATATTAGCTAAAGTAGGATTAAAATTTAGGATCTTAGAACTGAAAGTCTAATTATACTTTAGACTGATGTAAACTGACCTATATTCCTTTTCACAGTATCTTGTTAAATGTCTGAAACGAAAACCTAAACTTTTCATTACAAATTCTTCACAGCATCAGAGTAAAATGTGTAATCCTTTGAGATGCAGATCAGCTATTCACTTTCCAAGAGATGACCATTTCAGAAAGAATGAAAATATATAAAAAGTACTATTGTTCTCACCATCTCTGCTTATCAAAAAGCTGAGGTAGATTTGTATACAGGAATTTCCTGCAAAGAAAACGTATGAAATTTGTTGGGTTTTTTCCACCAATCCCCAATTCTTTTTGATTCTAAAATATTTGTGTTGTTATATGCTTTTACACCACACAGTTTTACAGTGCCATTCAAGTGACTCTGTGGATAAATGTTCTACTTGCATTATGCAACTACGCAGCATATAAAGAACTAGAAAGGAGTAGAACAAAATAGCTTAGAGAAAGGAGGTGAGGGCAAAAAAACTATCCTTCCCTAAGATGAAAGTTTTTACTAAGCAATCACAGCTTTTCGAAAGATTACGGTTTTATAAATGACAGAAATTAACAGATAAAAACCTCATGCCAGTACCTAAACCGAAGTGTGATTTGGAGCCACCTTCTGACAGCTGTTAGTGCCTGCAACAGACAGGTACCTGCATCCAAGCACAGGATCAAACTTTTTTTATCTTAGTAATATTTTCAAATAAAGCATTTGAAATGATGATAATAAAATCGCCGTTGTGTAGAAATCAACAGTTTTACACGCTGCTTTCTTCTCTGTATACTGCCCTCCCTGGTTAGCCCCCAGGCTTGGCAAGGCCTCTCACAGAAGCCGGGGAACCCGCCAGCGGCCAGCTCCGGCCCGGCCCCCCTTCGCCCCGGGCTCCAGCCTGCCTTGGGCGGCGGGGCGCCGGGACGAGCAACCGGCACCGCGCACGCCCCGGTCAACCATCCCAAGGGCCGACCGCGCTCACTGCAACCCCCCTGCCCTCGGCTCCTATCTGACCAACGACAGCTTGGAGCTATCGCTCCTTTTCTGCCGATCTGAGGTACTCCCACCGAAAATCCACGCACAGGACGTGTGGACTCCGCTCGCCCACCGCCCCCATCGCCGCAGGGCGCGGCCCGGCGAGCGACTCTGTCAGGCGGCACCGCCCCGCCCGGGGCGCCCGCCATCCCCGCTGCCGCCAGCTCGGCCTCCCCGCGCCACCCCGGCGCCTTCGCCCTCGCCCGGCCACACGGAGGCCTCGCACCAACCTGCCGAGGCTGGACCTGGACCCAGACCCAGCGCCCGCCGCCGGGAAGCGGCTCCCCGGCTCCCCTCAGGCGGGCAGGAAGGGGCCGAGCTGCCCTCGCCGCAGCTCGCACCCGCCGCGGCGCACAGAGGCCACCCCCAGCCCCGCTAGCGCGACGGAAGCGGCGGGGCCGGGCGCAGGCTCCGCCCCGCGGCCCTGGCCCTGCTCCGGTGTGAGGTGAGTGCGGGGCCCCGCGGCGGCGGCGAGCGCTCCCCGTCGGCGGTGCCCTAAGGCCGCCTGTCCCGGTCCCACCTGCTTCCCCCGCGAGGGCAAATGCTTCCCCGGTTGGATTCCGCGGGTCGGTTTTAGTGCGTGAGGATGGATGAAGTTTAAGTTTCGTACGCTTCTTGCACGACTCGACAGGGTCGTTTATGGTGTCTCACCGTGAGAGCCCCGGAGGCAGGGAGGGTGTGCGCAGCGCCAGCGCCCCGTTACAGCGCGGCGCGCCTGCGACTGCGGCGGCTGCGGGGGGGAGGCCGGGCCGCGCTGCGCTCCCCTCTGGCAGTGCGGCGGCGTTCGCAGCCTGAACACTCTTAACTCTGCTATTTCAGCCAGTGAATTACCTAGGCTTATTCCTGCCTTTTTTTCCCCCCTCTACAGATAGCTGCATGCTGCTGCCCGGCACACAGCTGGTTCGTCGGCCTCTCCGCTGCATCCGTGCTTTGGGCCGCCTGCCCTCACGCTCCCTCATGAATCTCGGGGAGCTCGTTTCTGCCCTGAATGACTTTGCATCCCTGTCTCTGGCTGAAAGCTGGGACAATGTAGGGTTGCTGGTGGAACCAAGTCCTCCCCACACTGTGAACACCCTTTTCCTCACTAACGATCTCACTGAGGAGGTGATGGAAGAGGCAGTGCAGAAGAAGGCAGACCTTATTCTTTCTTACCACCCTCCTATATTCACACCACTCAAGCGAGTAACGTGGAAGACCTGGAAGGAACGGCTGGTGGTCCGAGCCCTGGAGCACAGAATCGGGATTTACTCTCCGCATACGGCGTATGATGCCATACCTCACGGAGTCAATAACTGGCTAACAAAGGGACTCGGTGAGATTCTGTTAAACAAAAAAAAAGGTTAAAATTATTCATCAGTATATGCTATTTTATGTGGGACCTTCCCTCATTTTCCTTTCTTCCAGCTTTTACAGGTATTATTTGAGGACTTTTTTTTTTTTTCTTTTTTTTTTTCGCACTATTCCAGTACTTCTAAGTACCCTAAACATATTTTAGGGAATTTATCTTGGTGACAAATACCAGATACAAACACTAGAGGACATTTTCAGATGCATGACTGTACTATTGGATATAGTTGGAACTGGTGCAGCATATTTATTATCCATCTTGGTTGCAAAGTTTAGACCACTGACTTTAAATCACCACCTTTAATTTATAAAGTGCAAGATCTCATTGTTTGCAAAGGACTTAAGGTATCTGAAATTCTTTTAGATTTTTATCCTGTATTGTGCCTCATAAATGAAAACAGCTATGTCTTTTCCAGCCTGATTTACAAACCAGAAACTATTTTGGTTTTGTACAATTCTTAGGATAAAATGGATGGCATTAAGAATGACAAATAATATATATCCGTCAGCTTCTTTGCACTTAAAATAGACTGTGCCTAACGGAGACAACAGGGCGAGAAGTCCTCAGTTCTGGTCAGGGAAAATGGATTCAAGTGCAAAATTTGCATCTTTTTGTTGCATCTCTTTAGGATATGTGCTAAATTAATATTAGAATACTTATCCAACTTTATAAAGCAGCAATCTTCTACTGTTTTCTCAGGTGCCTGTACTTCCATCCCACTGCATCCATCAACTGCGCCAAGCTATCCAGCTGAGGGCACTCACCGGGTAGAATTCTGCGCAGACAACACTGAGCATCTGGACACGGTGCTGTCCGAAATCAAAGACATCCAAGAGATCTCCTGTCTCACTACTCTCCCTGCCAGGTATCTGCTTCACTCTCTAATGTTGTATTCTTTCTGTTGTTTGAAACAATAAGTTGCTGGAATTATATTTTACTGTTGTAATCACTTTGTTCTTCTGAGCATTGCTGCTATTTTTTTCAACAACAGATCTAGAAACTTAAGGAATAATCATCCCTTTCTGATCAATCTGTGTTATACTAAATGGTAACAGCAACTCAGTGTAGCATCACATAGATTAGAGGTGGTAAAGAAGAGTATTAAGAGGAAATTTGATGAGGACAGTTGAGTTAAATTCCCGTATCTGTTTCTTCCAAGAGACTAGACTAGACTAGGCTAGGCTATTACAATGCCTTCTTTTTTCCTTTCTCTGTGGTAGAATAGCCACTGGGATAGAATAGCTCTGTTTTATTTAATATGATGCTGAAATTTTATCTAGTTTCTTAGCAAGCACCAAGCATATCTTTCCTCAGGGTTGAAGGTGAGGAGCAAACACGAGTCAGTTTGAACTGCTCTCAGAAAGCACTGTTGGAGGTGGTGGCATTATTGTCCCAGAACAGCCTTCTTCATCACAAGACCGAGATTCTCTTATTACAAAAGGTAACAAAATCATGTATTACTTCCAGTGAATGTATTACTTGTGTGAGCTGAGTGCCCTAAACACTGAAATCCAGGAGTCAGTAGCATCACAGGTTTCCTATGCTACCCCATCAGTGCTCTGAAATACTGGCCTGTGGGGATTTGAAGCCACATGCATTTTCCAAAACAATGAAAATAGCTGTGTGGTCTGTACTAATTCTTAAATCAGTTCCAATAGCTAGTGTAGTTAGTATGTTACGTTTGAGAACATCACATACATACTTTTTCATAAAGTTCAGAGGCATTCCTGAATGCCTAATATACTCATCTTTGTACAGTATGGAAAGCAATGCGAACTTCTGGAGTCAGCTTTCTCACAGTAATTCTAATTTCTTTTCAGCCTCTTCTTCCCCATACTGGGATGGGACGTCTGTGCACGCTGAGTGAGCCAGTCTCCCTGTCAGACATAATGGAGCGTATCAAAAGCCACCTAAAATTACCCCACGTCCGCTTAGCCGTGGGAGTGGGCAAGACGCTAGGTAAASAGGCTTGCAGTAAGACTGTCCATTAGAACTAGAATTCCAGGAAGACGAGGGGCGTGAGTGTGTGCATGAGTGTGTGAAATACTGCTGCCTTGGATAGATTTACTTCCAAGTAGTATGAAGCACTGTTAAAGACAAGAAACAGCATTTTAGAATTTACATGATGCAATTATGCAAAAAGAATCTCATCTGTATTTTTAATTGGAAGTTCTATATTATGCTGGTTGTCACTGTGAAGAAGGGACAGTACAAGTTGAATACGAGACATCCCTTTTCATAATTTGTGTAATGACTAAGATTTCTCCCTGCCCCAGGATATCAGACACAAATGTGTACCATTTCATTGTACACTCCCTTTTGTGACTGAATGTTAAATTTCAAAGTACCTTAAAATAGTAAGACGCTTTATGGTATCCTTATGAACGTGTAACCATCCATGTTTTGATGAAAGAGAAATAGTGGCAAAGGTGAACTATCCTAGCTCAAACAGTGGGTCACTAGCAAAATGTGGAGCAAGCATCCTCTTATCCCAGTTACCTATCCTAATCTCCAAGGAGCACAACTATTAGAATTTGTGAGAGCAAATTTGTTGAGAACTCTTTGTAACTTATGAGACAGAAGTCTTGTTAGAAGCCTCTCATACTATCAATTGCGCTAAAAAAACCCCAGACTATTTTGAAGCCTCTCATTGTGGTGTGGGATTATAGTGGTGTGACTCCACTTAAATCAACAGTAATTAGATGGCAACATACTGTAAAACCTTAATAGAATTTGAAAACTCTCTCTCTGTGTCGTGTGTCCCCTCTCCCTAGTGAATGTAATATATATGGAGAATTAAATTTCCTGTCACTATCACATATGTAATAGCTTGGAATCAGCAATCATAGCACATGGGAAAATTTTAAATGGCGTGGAGCAGCTCTCAGCTTGCATTGAGATTGGCCTTCTGAGAGCCTGAAGTTAGAAACCAGTATATCTCAGCAAAATGCTGCCTTAGTGGCATCATTAGTTGGAAAACTAATGATGGTGGAACATGAGAGTCCTGGAAAGAGTAGCAGCCTATTAAAGGGTTCAGAAACCTAACTAAATAACACTCACTAGGAGAGAACTAGCCAGCAGCCAGCCTCCATGCTGTAGTTTTCTGCAAACTTTCCTACTTCTTGAAGAAAAAAATCTACACATCTATTTGGTACACAGAGGATTTTGCTGTATTATCAGAGATGTTATAGGCCCATGACTCTTTCAAACTGATGGATGTGTCTCTTCCACCAACAAATCTACATTGACCCTAAAATCAAGGTAGTAGTTACTGTGAAACAATTACAAGCAATACTGACATGAGGAGTTTAACTGTGGCACCTTGTATCCTGCAGAATCGCCAGTGAAGAAAGCTGCTCTCTGCGCTGGTTCTGGGAGTAGCATCCTGAAGGGAATGGAAGCTGACCTCTATCTCACAGGTAAAAGATTATGTTGCTGTTTCATTATCTTTATAAAAATAGTCACTAGAAAAAAAAAAAAAGGAAAAAAGAAGAGAGTTGACTGGTTGTTGAAAGATTTGGCCAGAAAGAGTTACCTGCTATAATTGAGAAACAATCAGTTAGTTATTGGAAAGATAGAAGAATAACATTAAAGTAGAGAGATCATGGATCAGATGGCTGTGTGGCACAGTGAAGGTTATTTGAATTAAAGCATTGCTATACACGCATTATTTCAACACAAAATCAGTGTTGATGGCCGCCTATTGCAACCTTCAGTGTGCTTCTCCTTTGGCAAGATGCAAGATATTTCCTCAGTTCCCTACAGAATTCCCTAATGGAAAATGGAATATAACGTACTCTGCAGAATCTTCCAAAGGAACCCCATAGTATGTCTGACCAAAGGGACACTTAATCCATTATCTCTTTTCCGACAGTGGGACAGCTACTCCTTACAAGCTTGCTCAACAACGTGAAGGATGCCTTGCATTCTGTAGTACTTAATTCAGGCAAGTTCTTTGGCAAGGCATGTCCCATCTCCCCCTTATATAAAGCCCTGCAAGAGCTGACCCTCAGACAACTTCTTCGCAAGGCTTCCCAATTGCTATGCTCCATCACAGCAACCCACGTGACATCCAGACAGTCCACTTCCAAACCACTCTGCGCATTCTTATTTCCTGCCCAAAGTGGCATAATCTACCACTATTCAAAGAAGGCAAGGAATTTCTGTGGTTTTGTCTCAGTTGTGTACAGGGGATATCAGCTGAAAGTCCTTCAAGGGACACTAGAGTACGAGTGTTCCATGTTCTTATACTGAGCAGATGGTGTTGCATTCCCCCTTATGGGCTATATCCCCTGTTACGCCTTCCCAGCTTCTAGCTAAGATTCTGCATACATTGCAAAGTATTGGTTACCTAAACTGTATGTTAGTGATCTACATGGCATTTCTTTCTCAAAATGGCAGGAGAGATGTCCCACCATGACATTCTGGATGCAGTTGCCAATGGAGTAAGTGTTATTCTGTGTGAGCACAGTAACACTGAGCGAGGCTTCTTGTCAGAGCTGCGTGACATGCTAGCTATCCACCTACAGAACAAAATCAACATAATTGTATCTGAGAAAGACAGAGATCCCCTCCAGGTGGCATAAGGAAAAAAATTAGGAGTGAGAAAATTCAGTCAAGAGTTTCATGGTATCTTGCACAGAGCTATCCAACTGCGAGCTTAATGAAGATGCTCTGAATTGGTTCCGTACAGAATGACTGTATTGTATGTTCCCTCAAAGTTTGGGATATATTTTGTCATCTGTCAGATAAATAAATGCTTGTTTGGGGCTACAGAAGGCTGATTTACTCAATTACTGGGCTGCACTTGAATATATTTACTGTTACTGCATACTTGTATTAGATATATTTGATAACCATGATACTCGAGGATCGGTTTGGGTAAAATATAAAAACCTGACTCATCTCCAGTTTTAAGCTTACACAGCAGTTCTATCCTACTGCAGTTATGTCGAATCATGTCAGTACAAGTCACTAATATTTTAGCTAATAAATCTCCTGATAATAGTTAATGAAAGGGTGTGGATCACCCGTTTGCATTAACAGTTTTATTAAGACACCACTCATGCAAATATAGAACACAATTCAGGTATTTGGTACTAGTATTCAATTGCACAATCTACCATTAATGCACAGCTTTAAGGCTTTTTAATAGAGGGAGTCTCAATTAAAAAAGCTTTGGAAGGTTAAAACTCAATTCCTTAACAAAGCTGTAAATGAATTTAACGTGCCTTTGCTACTTTCTTTTAAAAACAGTTTCTATAACTATGGCTCTTAATTACAGGATTACTAAAGCTGAACAAGTAGCCTTTTCACCACTGATAATGCTTGGTTTTTATTTTTTAAGTTAGATTTTTTGTTGTGGTTCTTCTTTAAAGAAAAAAAAAAATCTCCCAGTTGCATACCTTACCACATCTGGATTATGTGCACACTAGAAGAATATTTAAACAAAATGAAAATATTTCCACTGCAGATTTGTAAAGATCTTGGCACCATCCTTTTAAGTTACTAAAACTGGCTCATCAAGCAATGTCTTTACTGCCTAACTGCATATGTCTTGTTCCACTTAAATGTAAGTGGAAAGAGATGACTCCAGTATTACCTGAAGCTACTGAGGCTATATAAAGGCCATCATTCTTATCAATACCATGAAGACCTCTCAGTAAGCTGAGGAACAGGAAGTGGGAAGAAATTTCTTCTTTCCCAAGTAAAGGAAAGGACTGTAGAAGTGATCCCTCCAAATCCAACAGTTCTGTATTGCTGTAGAAGACATTAAAATGCTACTACCTTAGTACATACACAGAATTCAAGAGACAGAAAATTAATGCATAGATGGGGTAATTGTCCAGAAACAGCATGAAATCAGGATAAAATACTTTTAACACAAAACCCACAGGAATTAATTCACAGTAATTTTCTTTAGCTTGCATGCTTGCATCACAGAATCAGCAGCAGCCAAAAACCGATTCAAACTTAACCTTCTCTTAGCAGAAATGTGTGGTGTCTCCTGCATCCCTCCTCTTGGCCTGCATGAGCACCTGGTAGTCTACCAAACCTGTTAGCGGATAACGCTGAACTCAGGATGATAATAGCACTTCATTGAAGTAAATTTCACATCTAGAAAACCAGATATAATTGCACTGAAAATGCACCACGATATCACTATCTGTAAACACATTAGGTGGTGCCTTCCATATGTACTCAGAATATAAATTAAATCTTGAGTTTCATAGGAACTGTGGAGAGAGCCAAAGGACTGCAAAATAGGATGCGGTTGCTGCTTAGCTACAATACTTTTTAAGTTTTTCCAAGAACACATCTCTTCAAGTGGCAGAGTTCTTGTTCTTGAACTCTACACCGAACTTACAGAACTTGGGTAAGACACAATGCCTTGATCCCAATTTTAGTGATTCTGACAGTAGCCTAAGTGGCAATAGGCAGGATCTGATGCATTTTGCAAAGTTTTGGAATTGCAGCCTGTAAAATGCAGATGTAAGTGCCACCAAAAGAAATGTTAGTTGGAAAATGTTCTGGGGGAGGAAACTGGAGAGTACTGCTGGCATGTACCAGTTTTCCCCATCAGACTCTCCAGCAAAGCTAATTGGGTCCTATATTTGAAGAATCAAATTGTCAGTGGGATAAGTAGATACCCCGTGTTTTCAATACAAACAAAAGTCAGGCTGTAAACCTCCGTCTGTTGCTTCTGTCAGTGAGGGGTAGACCAGGTAACAGTATTATTCCATGTGATGTTTTGGTTCTCTTCAAAAGCTATATACTGGTATTAAAAGGCAGGCAAACTATTTTTAATTTTGATACCTTATAAGAAACAATATAAAATATTTTTACAAATTAGTCTGAAATCTTCTGCACACTGCATGAGGATTTGCACAGGTATTTGACATAATAATGAAAATGAGGCTTTCACACAACTGCCAGAAGGATCTCTATCTTCCTATAACATAAAAATATTGTGGAAGACAAGACAAGCTAATGAAAATTTATAATAAAGTACTTTATTTGATTTGAACTATTACAACATTGAGCTGTAACACAGCTACCAAATATTAGACATACAGAGTCCCTGAAGTCTGGCTGGCAGACTACACTTGATGGAACTATAGGGCTGACTCCCACATACCTGAGAAAAAAAGTGAAGAAAAGCTGTCAAAACTTCAGCAGTCTCCCAGCCTCTAAGGGCTTAAAAAATAGGGAGAGCTTATAAGTGGCATTTAAGGCCTCCTCCAGGATCAGTGGACGCTCCTGATGTAAAAAATACATATATACAATCAAGCTTTTAAAAAATAAACAAAAAAATTTCACAGCCTCTTCATATTCCTGGATTGCAACTTGGAAAGTAGATGAAAGAAGCTGGATCCTCTCATCCTCACCAACAGGCAATGACTTGAGTCCATCACAATTTTGATTATATAAGTCTTCTTATAAAAGGATCTGGGTTTGGGACAAGTCCTTCAGTTCTATTGCCAGAATTTAATAAGTTACCCACAGTGTCCCAAACCCACTAGTATTCTCCTTTCCTCATGCAGTCAAGGTAGGTCTCTTAGCATTATAAATCTTGGCTTCTTCATACACTGGAAGCTAGTCTTGTCTAACTGGTAAAGGAGTACTGGAAAGCACTCAGTTGAGAAAAGTTGCACCACTARTACAAACTAAAGCTCTGACCATCTAGTGATTTGCACTTCCCAAGTAAACTGCTCCAATCAAACCCTCATGTCTGGTGAGGTAGAGAGCAGAAGGCACAATCTTACCAAGTTTGTTTTTCTGGCTGTAAGGTTGGCTGCATAGATACGAAGAAGGCATCATCTGAGCTAAGAGACAAAGCAGACAAATCTAACTACAGAGCAAGAGATGCCTTGCTTACAGAAGTCATCATTCCAAACTACCTGGAGTAGTTGAACAACGACCATCATTCATTACAATTATTACATTTCGGTAAGTAGTCCAGCAGCCTTGGGGTTGGAGGGAGAGAGACCTGAGTATAGGCCCCTCTCCAGCAGCCCTTGAGAGCAATTTCCGTAGATGCTTTGTGAACAGAGAGGCGTTATACATCTTCATCCTCTTTCTCTAAGAAGTCGGTCAAGGTACTGTCATCTACAGGAACTAATAAGTATTCCACACCATCAGCTCCCTGAGAACAGACATGCATACACATTCTGTTAACACCAGTGCACAGCCCAATGCAAGCCACTAGATAGCACTGCGACGCTAATGTTTATTTGCAGTCTGGGTGAGAGCTGGCCAGCATTCAGAAGGACTACATTGCTAAAAACCAGGAATATTTCACTAGAGCAACACTGGAAATGCACAAATACTGAGAAAAGTCAGTATATGAGAAATCTGCTGGTGGACTATGCTAGTCTGACACTACACAGCTCCTCAGCACAGTGTTCCCATATCCAGTACTGCTATACTGCCTCATTATTAGGACTAGCCTGCATTCTTCCCTTGTGCAAATACAGGTAACTATTGGAAGCAGGCTGGCAGGCTCCAGAGTCCATTACTTATCAAGGTCTTCAGGAAGAGAGACCTGCTGAGTAACCAAAGCACACTGCATTTTTACAGCCCCCTATCCATGTAAAGGGTGTTCACAAATTGGAGGCATGGAAAGAGCTGCAATTACAGAATTTGAGCCCTTTGCTAGTTCCTAGGTGCTTCAAACAATACAGCCTCACTGTGAGCTGCAGAGTGGTGTCTTAGGGATACTTAGTAGCAAGTAAGCATCTTTTTTATTTAAGGTGGCTGAATACCCAGAATTATCTTCTTCCCCCACCTCACCCGCTTGGTCCGAATGAGCTTGTGGTCCCTGAACTCTGTCAGCTGTGCCCTGAGTGTCAGGTCACTGTTCACAAGGAAAGCCTCCCGACACTGCTGGTAGAAGTCTTGGAAAGACAGCCCTGGAGATAGAAAAAGGCAAGAACAAGAAATTGAAGTGCTAAGATTGTCAGATTTTTCCAGGTCTAACAACACATATTACCTCCACCTACAGATCTTCCTTTGCCTTAGACCACAGTGGCTACGGTAACATCATCACTTCTTTCAAGTATACAGCCAAGCTAATATTTCAGTAATTAATGGAAAACAGATGAATTAATGTTCCAGTCACCCTGTTTGCCTAATGCAATTTTAATAGCACTTTAAATGCACTTCCCAACATGGAAATTAAGAGAGATTAACCAACTCCTCTATCTTACTTCCAACTTTCTTTACCATTGACATGTTATTCATATCCCCTGCAGCACCTGTTAGACAGTGACAGAATATTCCACATGTATCCTAGAAAGCAGGGACACATCAGAAGTCACTTAGATAGGAGCAGCATGGGAACAGAATCTCCTGTCTTTCTGTGCTGGTTTTGGCTGGGATAGAGTTAATTTTCTTCATAGCAGCTAGTATGGGGCTATGTTTTGGATTTGKGCTGAAAACAGTGTTGATAATACAGGGATGGTTTAGTTACTGCTGAGCAGTGCTTACACCGATACAAGGCCTTTTCTGCTTCTCACACCATCCCACCAGTGAGGAGGCTGGGGGTGCACAAGAAGTTGGGAGGGGACACAGCTGGGACAGCTGACCCCAACTGACCAAAGGGATATTCCACACCATATGACGTCACGCTCAGCCTATAAAGCTGGCGGAAGAAGGAAGTGGGGGACATTCGGAGTGATGGCGTTTGTCTTCCCAAGTAACCGTTATGCGTGATGGAGCCCTGCTTTCCTGGAGATGGCTGAACACCTGCCTGCCGATGGGAAGTAGTGAATGAATTCCTTGTTTTGCTTTGTTGGCGTGCRTGGCTTTTGCTTTACCTGTTAAACTGTTCTTATCTCAACCCATGAGTTTTCTCACTTTTACTCTTCTAATTCTCTCCCCCATCCCACCCGGGGAGAGTAAGCAAGCGGCTGTGTGGTGCTGAGTTGCCAGCTGGGGTTAAACCACAACACTTTCCCTGGTCCTTTAAGTGCTAGTTATGCAAATTCATATTCTTCCTTTATTTTAATTTTTATATGCCACAGTCCCCCATGAATGGTCTCAGTCATGTCTAAACATCAAAGCAGACAACAGTAAGAGGAGGTCCTTCAGAACCAGCCAGTCTATTCATTTCCTGTCAGAGTCAGACACAGTACCACTAGAAAGACAGTCTACGCCACTGAGTCTCACTGAGCCAACAGTTACAGCACTTCCATTGCTACTGATGTAAACTGCATACCAAAAGCCAGTGCCGCTGTGACTGAGCTGGCAATGGCAACACCCCAAACAGATGAGAAAAGGTGGGTACATACCTGGATAAGATGGGTTGTCCTTGTTCTCCAGCTGGTACTGAGCAAGCAGTCTGAATATCCCCCTAAGTGAAAGGAGGAGAGAGGAAAATCAAAAGGAAAAAAAAAACAAACCACAAAACAAAACCCAAACCCCAAAAAACCCCACCATTAGAAATTATTAACTGATTTTTCCCTCATGACCAGGACTTTATGCATGAATCTCATCACTGGACAAGGCTAGCTATCCAAACGCTGTTCATTTGAAGTAACCAATCAATTGGAACCCAGGTCCTGCCACCTTCGTCTTGAACATTGTTGTCAGAAAACAGGGATTGCCTCCTGCTATGTGTAGACCAGAGTAACCTAGTAAGGACTGGATCCTCAGCAAGTGCTACTATGAAGTTGTCCTGGTTTTGGTTGGGATAGAGTTAATTTTCTTCCTAGTAGCTGGTATAGTGCTATACAAGAATATACTTGTACAAGTGCTATAAGAATATACAAAATAAGTGATGCACARTGCAATTGCTCACCACCCACCAACTGATGCCCAGCCAGTGTCCGAGCAGCCATTGCTGCCCCCCGGCTAACTCCCCCCAGTTTATATACTGAGCACAATGTCACATGGTATGGAATATCCCTTTGGCCAGTTTGGGTCAGCTGTCCTGGCTGTGCCCCCTCCCAGCTTCTCGCTGGCAGGGCATGAGAAGCTTAAAAGTCCTTGACTAGTGTAAGCACTACTTAGCAACAACTAAAACATCAGTGTGTTATCAACATTATTCTCATACTAAATCCAAAACACAGCACTATACCAGCTACTAGGAAGAAAATTAACTCTATCCCAGCCAAAACCAGGACAGAAGTATAACAGTCTCTTACCTGGCATTGAGAGTGAGACTGCGCAGGACATGCGTTAGGGAGCTCAAAGCCAAAGATCCAGATTGTTGTACTAAAAGCGAGTTCTCGTAAGACGTTTCTTCCACATAAGGACTAAATGTGGTTGTTTCATACCAAAGCCAGTTGTAGAGGCTTAGCTTTGCCTGATCCCACACTAGACAGAGAGAAAAGAAAGAGCAGACAGAATTGGGAGATTTAGCTCTTCTAAGGTGTTAAATAAGCAATATTAAAACGTACTTAGTTCTACTGTAGGATTTGAGGAAACAATGTATGCTTGTGAAATTCACAGTACATACACCCAGATACTTGCAGGTCAAGCAAGACAAATTCTCTGCAAGAAAACATTTGCACACATCCCTTCTTCATACCAGCTTTATAGATATACTGTAAATCCTTCCAGAGTCAGCAGTGTGCAAAGAATTTCTGGGTGATAAACAAAATTCTTTAGATGCAATGACAGACGTAACATCCAATCTCCATTTCAGTAAGTCCCTAAATCAAAAGGTGCCAGAAGCTTGGAGTCTGTTTGTACACTACGATCAGTGACTGGTAGTTCTCAGTCTCTCTCTATCTTTATACAGTTTTGGTTCAACACAGCCAGAGTCCCAATAGGGGCTTCTAGYTGCTACCATCATACATCACCAGATCTATTTTGCACATCAACAGTAATACGTAAGCTTATGAAACATGCTCAGCAGCTCCAAAGTACAACGCAGATTCTTCTCTGTTTGCTACATCAAGCCCAAGGGGACTCACTGAGAGGAGCATTGATGTGATCGATAGAGGCAATGAGGTAAATGCTAGGCAAAGAGGATAACTGTGCAAGGATCTGCTGACTTCTTTCTCCTCTCAACATCTGGCTGTCCAGGTTATGAATGAGGACATAGAGCTCTAAAGATGAATCTGCAAGGTCAGAAAAAAGAGCAGAGAACCAATCAAAGAAACTGCACACAAAGTGGTTTCCCATTCCCAGTACAGCCTAGGACAAGTCTATTCCATCAGGCTCCATATTCATCACTCCAATATCAAACCACTTTCCTCATATAGCTTATTTTGATCTCTATCCCACACTTGGTGTTTCTGAGCACCTAAAAGGCTTTTTCTCAATTCACTGTATCGCAGTTCTCATCACAGCTACAGTTCTTTTTGCAGTTTAAGCTTTTCTCTTATAATCCACTTTCCACTTGCTCATGGCTTTACCAGGAATTGCCCTTTTAGCTATGACTTTTAGTCCTGCGATTCAAGGTCATTCAAATGTATTTTAGGATGGAAGTCTAAGCACAGTTTGTTCAGCTGCTTTTGAGTTGCATGACTGGGATCCTTAAGCTCCTCCTCACACAATGAAAATGCATTTTCTATTCAGGGTTGGATCCAAAGCATACTAACTTCATTGGAAATCTTTCCCACCGAGTCCTCAAAGGAAGTTACAAAGACTTAGCTTGGATAATACAAATGGTAGATGTTAAAATTTCCAGCTAGCTTGTTGCTGCTGTGCTTATCCCTGGGAACAGCTATTTCCTGAGTCCAGAAACAATTCTGGAACAGTAGCCAGTTTTTGTGCAAATGAATACATACTTGGCTGCCAATGGAAACCACAGGTTCCTCAGACTTCCAGTCAGATCAGCTATAGTGTACTACACAAGACTGATTTATGTAGATTCAGGTGGGTACCGCCGTTAATCAGTCTTTTTCACTTAGTCCCACCAGAAATACTCACAAGGTAATGATGGAAAACAGAATGTAAACACTTAAACACCAACGCCATGCACAATTAAGATTCCATGGTAATTTGTGTATGTATACACAAGCAGTAAAACAGACATTCAAAAAGAATTCAGCAAGCATTCCGTGTGGCAATACCTGTTTAATTTTGCTTTTCAACCCAATTCTAACCTGCTTGTTTGACACTGCTGTTCTTTATTTCATCTTAATGTCAGTATTTGCATATATTAAATTTAAATGACCATTCCACTGAACCATGTACATTTAAGCCTTAATCCAGCCTATACTGAAATTCATGGAAAGACCCTCAGGCCATGATTTTCCAGAGGAGCTCAAAGGACTTGGTATCTGTCAGCAACTGTCATTCCAAATTGTTTGCGAGTTCTTCATTCTGTTGATTTCAGTGAGGTTTATATCAGGTCCTCTAGCAGGCACTAAGAACCATCTTCCCTCATGTAGCTGGAGTTTACCTATCCTGTCTTCCACCAGGAAACACGTGGCTACAGAAACACCATGTAAATAAAGCACAAAGGCACTGTGCTAAATGCAAGAGAGAGCATTTCAGTTTGCCGAAGCGTTGAGGAGCCTCTGTCTTGTTAGAACACTCGTGCCTTCCTCTTTCCCTTTCTAGAGAACTTAGCGTGTGAAACACTGAGTGAGGTAACAGCTTGGGATCACATACACATGTATTCCTGATGCATATATGTTTTCATATATGTGGCATAAATTACAAGCAAGAAAGTATACTAGCTACAATAAACTAAGAAACTGTAACTGTACACATGAAAACTATGAGGAAAGAAAATGTCCAGGCTCTCCTAACAGTAAGTGGACTCTAACATTTTTATGCATAAAGTTAAGTCATTTTACCTTCTTTAAACTTTTTAATGATGAATTCAAGTTGGTCAAGGGGGCTGCGGAAGGTCCCTATATGGTCCAGTACCTCCTCTGTGATGGAGTTGAGAATCTGAAAAAGAAAATAGCAGTCCCTTCTGAAGGGCTCTGGCACTGGAGGACCTAGTGCAGAAAATCTGGAACTGAGCCCTCGACTGTCATGAGGGAGGTAATCTGATTATTACCATCAAATCCCCAAAACAGTCAACATAAACCAAAAATTTCTACCCCTTTTCGAAACAGTCACATAAAATAAGGCTTTAGACTGATGAGTATCTATTAATGATGGGAATTACTGCAATTCCTTGGAAAACGCATGGGCTAATTTCTTTAAACTCTTAAAAGAAAGATAGGAACTGCTCTTCATTCAAGAGTCTGCTGCTATAGGATGCAGCAGGTTTCCTTAACATTTTACACTGAAAGACTTTAGAGGTATCTGTAACACAGGATGATTAGATAAACCCATAAGGTTTTCCCACACTTACAGATCTCACAGTGATGCTGGGGAAGTATCCATTAACCACAAGGTGAACAGAACCCTGGAGCACAGAGGTACGGAACTTCTCTAACAAATCACGCTTTGAGCCCAGTCCATAAAGCACGATATTGAAACCCAAGCTGCAGAAAAGTGAGCAAATACACTGAATCAAAAAAGGGCAAGTCCCTTTTTAGGTTCATACATTCATTAAGCAAAATGATCYACCGCAACCTTGCCTCTAAAAATTTCATGTTTCATCAACTCCAGGCTTATCTTCAGCTCACAGCTGACAAGTAAGGTTAGCTTAGAATGAACCCTATTTCACTTCAGGCATTCAGTTCAAGGAGTTCATCAGGTATGATTTGGTCTACAAGAAACATACTAAATTAATGTCACCTAATTTTAAATTTAAGCAATCAATCAATCAAAGAAAAAAAGTCACTCCTTAACTCATCCACAGGATGTTGTTGACATGAGGGTAAGTTTACTGGCAGTGCCTGTTTACTAGGCTTCTTCAGTGATTCTCATTGGATACTTACTGTAATTGCAGCATCCACTTGGAAAACAGGGATTCGTGTTGCTGGTTTAGCTCTTTAATTTCAGCAGCATAGGCAAGGGGAGCTTTTTTCAAAAGGTCATGCAGTGTTTGCTGTGTTGAGAAAGAGGTAAGACGACAGTCATTCAAAACTGAGAAAAAACAAGACATATATCTGGAGTCCTTACAAATACCTCTCTAGTATGCTCTCTAGCTAGGGAGCAGAATAGTTTTCCCTGACAGTGCACTCAATTCATGTTTTTTTTCCATGAAGACCCCTCTATGCACAGTTTTGCTACTGGAGAAACAAAGCAGAGATTAAGTAACCTTATTATGGGAAACGGCAGCCAGACTAGGACTAGAACCAATATTGCACTCTGTTTTCTCTCTTCCTGCTGAGTATGGGAAAACCCCTGCTGAAATAATGGACACACTCAGAGCTTACACAGCACCAAGCACTGTATCAGGAAGATACCAACATCACAACCCTGCTCACAGGAGCAAGGGCTCCAATCGACATGCTTAGCAATGGTTCAGGTGTTTGTCACTACAAGAGAATGCTCACAAACATCATCTTAAAGAAGAAATACAGCAGAAAGAAAATCATTTGCAGCTGACAGCTAAATGTAGAAAAAGTATTATTTCAAAAGCATCAAGAATGAAAGGATTAATTCAGCTTTAAAGATAGCTGCAATGTTGATGTTTAAACAGCACAGTAGCATGACAAATGGCATCAAATCTACACTGGCCTCCCTTTCTCTTCAATTTTAACAGCTTTGCTTTCCACTCCCTTGCAGTAGAAGACAGTTTACTCTGGGAAGAACACAAAGACAGCTGCAATGTATCAGACAAACATGAAGCACTGAGACACAGAACTGCTAAGCCTTCAATTTCTTTGGAGCCAGCAGTAGATTTAATATGGAAAGTCTCGACTTCCTTCCAGAGCTGTTATGAAAGAACTTGTTAAGAATCCAGATGTTTCTCTGGGTAGCAATTCCAGACAACAGCAGGCATCAGGCAATCTGCATATATGCCATCTTTTAAAACACAGATGGGTGCAAAAAGCAGTCATAGACACAAGAGCTCCAAGTATTTTACATGCTTCCCTGGCACCTGTCCTTGTGTACCTGTCTCTGTAGGGTGCAACTGCTTGCTTTGAACTGTCTTGTAGAAGTGGCATATGGAAAAAAATACAGTAATTCAGTCACCACAATTAGACTGTTCTTGTCTCCTAGGAACTGGAAGGGGACAAAGTGCATTTCACAAACTAGGTGACAACATTTAGAGCTGTCCCAGTCCTGCACGTGGCTTGACCCAGTAATGCTCAGATGAAAAGGGCTCTCTCCATTTCCTCTACACATAAATAGTCAAGACAGCTTGTAATTCCCCCAAGCATTTCATTGACAAAAATGCTGTTTTGGTGATAATTTTTAAGGCAGGTCTCTACAACTCTGCTTCTCCCTCTTCTCCTCCCCCAAAAGCAAACTTTAACCTGTTCTGGTAACTGCAGCTTTCAACTATCTGCTCACCTGATAGTGCCTTCTTCCTGCATTTTCCCTACTGTCTCAGGTTCAAACAACTGGGCACTGTCCCTGCTCAGAGCAGCAGTAGGAGACATAATGCTTAAAATGCTACCTAAATCAGCATTACCACCAAGAATGTAATCAGCAGAAATAAAGTAAAAAGAGCAACATCCAGAAATTTTGATGAGGGAAATCTTCATCAAAGAAATCAAAAGCTCCAAGAGTTGTGCGATTCACTATGAAGTGTACCTGATTCAATCTTCTTTTCCGCAACTTCTGCAGCGTTCGGTCCGAAGTGAGCACTTTGGAACTACAGTGAGCTTCAAAGTATTCCTCCACCAGGTTGCTCTAAAAAGGGATGGCAAGATCAGTCACACTCCTCCTGCTATGAAGTTACCCCTCTCCCTTTGCACCCACAAACATGTCTGAAGATGGCCAATGAGAGACACAGAGCAAGGATGAACAGAAAGCCAGAAGATATTTGCAAAAATGGCTTCTACAGTAGCATTCTGCCAAAGCTAACCTAGTCAGATGGTTCTTCCCTGAAGACAGAGACAGAAGAGAGATTCTGAGAGAGCAGAACATAGCAATAATTCTAAGGGAGTGTGGGGATCCCTGGTGCTGGAAGGAAATCAGACAATGAAGCTGAACACCAAGCCAGAAAGTAATGTGTGCTTCTTTTGGTGCTATAGGAGTCAGTTTCTTCATCCTTTCTCAGTACAAGATCTCCTGCTTCATGGACATCTTAGAACTTCTCCTTCTGGAGCTGCTGAGGATACAGACTGGATTAGCCCACAGGCTCACATGATGCCTGTCCAACAGGGATTGCTCAGAAGTACAGCAAAAGCCAACCCAGGTGGTTTGATTTTAAATGAGTCTAGCAGTTCTTCCCCATAGTTAGGCATGGTCACTAACAGCTTATTGTCACTAAACATCCCTTCACGCTTGCTAGCTCAGGGGTATATTTTCTGCACACTCACCATCTTGTCCTCCTTAGTTTTTTTGGCTAGGGTGTTTCTGGGAGGAGGCGTAGATGCAGCCTTAGTTTTTGCTGGGGTCTTTTGACCTGATAAAATAGTGCTGACTTCTTTCTGGTCTTCCTCATCCTCCTCCTCTGAGCAGGAAGCAGAATATTCACTCTCACTTTCTAAATAGGGATCTGCAGCTAAAGCATAAATTTAAGGTTAAAAGCTAGCAATGACTTCTTACACATTTTGCACCATTTTGCTCTCTCACATACATTCTCTAGATGTTTTTCAWGCATATGATTCCTAAATATATTTCACAGAAAAGTAAAATCAATGCTTAAGAGGACTGCAAACACACATAGCCATTTCTTTCCCAGTTCTAGGCTCACAAATTATTGTTTAGTAAAGCTTGCTCCTTGATACCAACTAAGAAACATAATCCTACCATAAAAAGTGACTAAAAATGGACAACAGAATTCCCTATTTCTCTTAGCATCTCTATGTCAGTTTTCCCAAATGCCAGTCATGCAAGCTGAGTATCTTCTGGGTCACACTCTGCAAAAAAGGTTTTGTAAAAGACCTCTGTTAGCAACGTTGATTGAAGAGCACAGACGGAATTTGGCTCAGTCTTTGTCTCTCAACAGAAGAGAAAAATTGAACATGAAATGCCACGCACTAAAGTCTCCTCTGCATTCATTCTGAGCACATATACCCAACCAGTTATTGGAAATACTTTACCATGAATGTCCCAGCCATCATCAAAAAGTTTTATGACTTGGTTCAAGCAATTGTGTCAGACTTAAGTGTCAGCATAGGTTAGATTACTGAGAGTTTTGTCTCTTTTGATCATGTTCACTGAAGTTCAGCAACTTGGTGCTTCTAACCCTTCCACCCCTTACCTAAGTAGCAATCTGTTGTATGGAAAAGGTCTACATGGACTTCCTTAAGGACATTTCTACACTCTCTGCAGGATGAATCAGACTGCTTCAGTCAGACTGCTACTACAGGCAGAAGCCCACCAGGAGAAACACTCTCCTCTGAACACAGTGCCTCACTGACTGTGGGAGCTGACTGCAAAGGTTGATCTTTACCTGCTAGCCTCTTTCTGAGTCTGTAAGGTGTGGTAGACACAAATTCTTTCTTTTTACTCTGTAACAGCAAAGAAAAAACATGCATTAGAAGAAGAAACATATACCTCCTCAAAACAGCCCTCTGCCAAGCAAAGAGTAGAATCAGGTTACATTTCCAAGCTGTTTCAGCCCACAAGAAACTGGGAAAGCCGAGGCAATAAGTATGGAGAGTTCTTGTTTTGCCATTCAGAGCTAGAGGGGGGCAGGATCAGGTTCCAAAAGGGGCTTAATTCTTTCAACTAATGTCCCAAGATAGAGGATAGAAAACCGTGAAATCTCTAACCAAGATGCCAATCTTGGCCCCTCAGGAAGAGTCAAACCAAAGCAATGACAACTGGAAATGCTTTGCCTCCCCAGAGCAGTCATCTTCCACATCACACTGTCTACTCAAAGTCATTTGGAAGTCCACTGTGAAAACAACTACCAGAATGACAGAAGACCACTCAGAATACTAAGCCCCGAAGAAGTACAGCAAAGGGAACCCAAGCTGCCTGGGCTCATCAAGTTGTAGCAGCACGTCTTCCTTACATATGTGTAAAGCACATGCCTGACTCAGACACCAGATCAAGTCTGCAATACTTAGGAAACACTTTTATTAATCCTGTCAAAATGGATGTGAAATCATCAAGGAGTGGCCAGTTCAAGTTTTAAAAGTGAAAAAAAAAAAACAACCAAAAAAACCCCAAGCAAGGTAGAATCATCACTCACCCTCTGCTGCACTTTGTTTGAACTTGAACGTTCTGCAAAGCAAGAAACAGCATTGTTCAGAGTACTGCATATTTTCAACAGTGGCACAAGATGGTCCGTTAGAAAAACAGGCATTTGCTATTCAAAGGTACACTGCACCAGAATATCAGCTCCCTGGGTGGTTACTCCTATGAGGGAAGCCTCTAGTTCCTCACAAGTAGGCAAGGAGAGAACAAAGACAGTCAATGTTATTACCACAGAAGGCAGCTTTTAATTCTGGTTACAGCTTTGGGAGGCCATCAGCAGGAGGGAAGAGTCTGAAAAATAAGCTAATGTCCTCTCCCTGAGTACATCAGACTCCATTTCTGAGCACAAAGTAACATGCTCTTGCCAGTGTTGACCTGCACTGACTTCTCCCACCTGTATTTCTCCCTACAGCACTGGGTGCTTGAATATTATATAATCACATGAACGCCCACACAATCCTACCCATTTGGTGCTCAGCACATCAGCCCAGCTCATAACTCTCTCAAGTGCAAGCATTTCTGTTGAACACAGAGGAAATCATTAAGTGTCACTGCAACAGATGAGAGAGAAGTTCCTGTTTTCTCTACACCAGCAGGGCAGAATAATAGATCTGACACCCAGGTGAACCAGAGGCCATGCATACCAAGCAGTTCAGTCTACAATGTTAAGCTCACTAGAATACTCAAGCATGACAGAAGCTGGAACTCAAGCATCCGCTCTACCACCCAAATAGAAACATAACCCCCATTCACTCAGCTTCAGTTCCCCAAAGCATCACAGGACTTACTGCTGCTTTGAGGTGTTTTGGCTGTCTTCTCAGGGCACTCGGAGTGATCAGGTGCAACACCCTGTCCTGGTGTCTGGGCTAATTCAGAGGCTGTAGGAAATAGGGGGAAGGGAAGAAGTTTCATATGTCAGGTACAAAACTCCCAGCTCTGGCTAGGCAGCCATGGAGCCATACTCCTGAAACACTCTCCAAGTATTAATTTCCTAGCTATTTCAGGAAGTCCACCAGATGCTTCCATTTTTTTTCTCACCCTAATGGTCAATGTAATCCTTAACAAAGATTTTCAAAGACTGAACTCCTCAGCTAATTCATTTTACAAGTATAGCTGAGGCAATGGCAGAGCATGCTTTGCTCCCTTGGAGACCACATGTCTTCGAATCAGAGCAATGTTTGGTCATGCTCACTTAGTCCTTTAAAACTGCTCAACTGGACATAGTAGAGCATCAGGTATAGCAAACACAGCAGTTCCCCAGGAGGTGGGTTCTTGTATTCTATTTACCTCTTTCTACTACTTATCAGCACAAGCTGAAGTGGAATCACTGATCTGAATATGGAAGGCCCCCATATCCTGCTAACAGTCCCTCAGGAAAACCAGCCTTCCATTGTATGACTTGCCTCAGTTTTCAAACTGAGTCATGGCTCCAGGAGGGAGCACCAGTGAAACCTACCCGGCTGCAGAAGGAGGTGTAAGACACACACAACTTCCCAAGACACAGCAGAAGCCCAGAGGAGAAGTAAAGGGGCACAGAAACCAGTTTCTGTATAGTGATATAGAAGGATGACCCCTCTCCCTTGGATCATCCTTTGTAGGATGTATCAGTAGCTGTGACAGCTAAACACTAATGAAGTTCAGATGGCGCTGGGCACACAAAGACTGTTCAAGTGAGAAGAAACGTAGTGGCAGCAGGGCTCAAGCATCTTATTTGAACCAGAACAGCCCACCCTCTCCAGAACTGCCACTTTCTGCTTGCTTCTCCTAAGTCCACAGTTAGCCTAGCAAGCACGCTCAGACACTCTGAGTACGAGAAATCCCCTGACACACAAAGCTAATGCTGCCTTTTTTTGACTCTTGCTATATAATGAGTTATTCTCATATCCTTCTAAGTTACACAAACAAAACCCCTGCCATCCTTTGGCACTTACATGCAGACTTTCTCCCAGCATTAAGAAACTTCTACTTTTTCTTATGTGTTTGTTTATTATCTGTATTTCTTATCCCCACCATGCCTTTGCTTTGTCCTAGCCCTGTGCTTTTGTTTCTGAGGAAGACTGATTCAGAGCCAGATAAAAGCTATTGAAATACTGCAAACAGATCTTTTGAATAAACAGAAGTGACAAATTACATTAACAGAGTACTCAAAAAAAGACCACAGCCAGAGCAAGAATGAAAGAAGAAAGAGGAAAACATACCCAGCTCTGCCATTTTGCTGGAGCGTTTGGGAGTCTGGAATGAGTAAACTTCACTACCACTTACACTTGAGCCATTTTCCACTGGATCTGTGAAAAGAAATGTTACTGTAGCTATTTAAAAAGCACTGGTATAGTCCCAACCCAAGGAAGATGGAATGCAACATTTTACTATTTGGGTCAAAGGACTCTTTATATTGCAGGTGTTATGAAATAAATATCATAATAAAATCCTAGAATCATTATCCTCTCCTCTACCTCTTACCACAAGCACAGCCAGAGCTGGTCAGCCCTCAAAAGCAATTTCATCAACATTGTACAACCCTGACACTACAAGAATCTCCTGAAGTCACAGCTATGTTAGGTTTTCCCCTGCTAATACCTTGGGCACATATTCCAAGAGCAGCAACATAGTTCTTCTCTTCCAGGATCTCCTGAGCTTCATTGTCTGAAATGTTCTCAAGCTTCTTCACAAATTTCTTCACACTGACTGTCAGCTGAGTCTTGTCCTTCCGTACTTTAATACCTAGGATTGCAATAAAAGCTTTAACCTCCTGCTATTTCATTATTTCTATTGCAGTAGTATGCAGCTGCCCCATTTAGAGACCAAGTTCCTGTTGTGCAAATTACTAAAAAAATACAACGCTGAAAAGATGTCCCRCTAAAAGGATAGCTGGTCTGTGCCCTGGTGGTCAGCTGACCCTACAGCCATTAGTCCCTCCTTTACCACAAAAGCCAGCCCCTGCAGTCCACGAGGACAAGATCCCCATTTCAGCACACACCAGCTTCCACAGTCTGGGAGAAGTGACAGGGACTCACGCACAGAAGTATCAAATTGCATGCAAACGGGATGGTATTTGGCATCCCCTATCTTCCCTAGCAACGGGGAGCAAGTGGAAAAGACCTGGCCTATAGGCTGTCAGTACACTCATGGGAGAATTTAGGCTGAGAGACCTCTGGAGACCATCTGTCTGACCTTCTGCTCAAAGCAGGACCCACAGCGAAGTCAGGTCAGGGTGCTCTGTGCCTCGTACATGCAAGTTTTAAGCATCTCCACAGAAGTTCCAAACCTTAAAAGTAGTCAAAACTGCAGCAAAAGACTCCTGTAGCAACCACCTCGAACCCCGTTCCGATTTGATTCTGTGCGTGTTTAACCACGTCAGGGGTTGGGAAGTTAGCCAGACTATTTGTGCCCCCTCTCCTAGGCCGTTACACACAGGTTGCTGTTCGGGAAGCTAGTATGGAGAGCTGGTATCCACACCACCTTCAGCTGAGGGCACTTGCCACGGTGCCGCAGCTGCCCCTTTCCATGCGCCGGGGCGCGGACAGAAATAAACTGCGGAAGAGGCAGTCGCAGGAGAATGACGCTGAAGGCCTCGTCCTGCCTGCAGCCCGGCCAAGGCGCTCAGATGCCCCGGGTGTTGGAGAAGGGCTCCCTTCCCGGGGGGCGCCGCGGCTGCTCGGACCCCTCTTCCAGCGCCCTGGGAGCAGCGGGCGGCGCTGGGCTGGGCGCTGCCCCGGGCCGGCTGTACCTGCGTCGTCAGCAATGTGCTTCAGGACCTCCTCGTCGGGCACGAACTTCACCTCCAGGGCGCCGCTGCCCTTCCCCTCCGGCTGGCTCATGGCGGGCACCCCGCAAGCACCCCGGGGTCAGCCACGTGGGCCCCGCCCAGCCCCGTCGGAACTGTCCTCCGCCTCACCGCGCCGCCCTCCGGAGGGCCCGGGCCCGAGACTCGGGCCTCGGGCTCCTGCCCCCTCCCCTCCCCGCTCCGCCGCCGCGGGCTCCCTGCCGCCCCCTGCGGCGCGCGCAGGAGGCGGAAGCGGGCTCACGTGCCAGAGAACGGGCGACCCCACCGCTCTCCCTGAGGGCGAGCGGGGCTGGCACTGCACGACGACGACGCACCTTGACTGACCTATGCCTCGGCCAATCCGCGACCCCCTTTTCTGTCCCGCCTCCCGCCGGCGGGAGCGGCGAGGGGGCGGGAATTCCGCTGCCAGCGAAGCGCGCACCCGCCGCGGGCGCCCGGGGTTGCCGTGACGACGCGAAGCCGCCGCGAGCGCCGCGCTGGAGCCGCCCGCCCCCGCCCGCCTCCCGGGGCAGAGCCCTCCTCACGGCCCCGGGCCCGCTCTGCCTGCGCTTCTTCAGAGACACACTCAGACGACCGCGACTACGATGAACGCTCCGAGGCAAAGTTAACTCACGGGCAGCCCCCGGAGGCTGCTTCCCGCCTCCCACCCCGCGCACTCGCGTGTTTGTGGGTGTCTGAGCTCTGAAACCCTGCAGCTGTACCCTGCATTACACTTCCCCATCAACGTACATCAAAGTTAAAAAAACCAAACAAAAAAACAAAAACAAGCAAGCAATTCACAAAGTATACATTTCTGTTCAGAAACAGCACAATATTTATTTAACATCTTTATATATTTATATATATATAATTTTTTTCTGCATTGCAGATTGTGTCGAGTTTTATACATCTCTATTTACAATGATTTAAAATAATTATTTTTCATCTCTGGCAGGTATTTACAAAGTCAATAGTAACTACATTTCACATTTCAACAACAGTCAACAGCATTAACCAGCTCAGTAAGACAGTTAAGATAATGGCTTACATGCACCAATAACATGATCTTCAATACGTGCCATCTTCAGGTCTCAGAATGAAGATTTTTCCCTGGTCCCAGGTTAAAGGACATCATACAGCAGAGGTCGCGGTTATTAAAAACCCATTTGGTTTAGTCCTTCACCAGTACCGAATCTTGAACGCCCGGGGTTCATACCAGCACGCAGGGCTATCTGGTGAAGAGAGGCTCACACCACCAATCCACGTCCTTTCGCCTAGCCTGTTTGTCCACACCAAGTGGGCTACTTGCTGCTTATGCTCCTTCTATGACAGAGATAAGATTACATAATGCTAAAGTAGTAAAAATCCTCAGAAACCTTAGTTCAGAGAAACAAACCTGTTATGACAGAAAAAAGTAAGAAAATAATCTTTTAACCCTTGCAGAACGTTTCTTTTTGCTAGTAAAATTGACGGCATATCCTGTATTCTTACAAGGATGAAAACTGATCAAAAGATTCATTGTAAAGTACAGGAATTACAAATTTAAAAAATGCAGCATGGGGTACCTCAATTTAGTTGTTGGGTTTTTTTAATAGCAAATAAAAGCTACATAGTAAATCTAAAATGTATTAAGAGTATCTGACTTAATTATTAAAAATCTTTATTAGCTTTTTCCTGGAATCTTCGATATGGAAAAAATGTTAAATTACTCAATTTTATTTAATCATATGGTATTTTTCCATAAATAACCAGCTAGTAATAGCCATCCCAAAAGTATTCACTATCTGCAAGAAAACAGTAAGAAGTCTTGTTTCAAAGTAATCATTGAACACTGGCACACAAAAACACACAGACACACCCTAGTACTAGGAATCTATTAATAGTTTGACTAGTTGGTTTATCCTGAGTGATTGTTAACTCACATCTACTGTATACTTGAAGCCACAAAGTTTTTACTACTTGCATTTTTCATAAACTAATAACATGAAAGTCTAGCACAACAATAACTGCCTGAACAGAAAGAACAGTGTCAATAGCCAGTATTTCTGTCACTCCCAAGTCCTCCTTATTTTAGAACAAAAGGTTGCTTCATTCATACTATTTTTTCTGTTTTGCGATCAGTTCTGGGGAGGATGAGGACTCAAACACACAGGATCCACTACCGATTTGTAAGGAAGTTTCCATGACAAAGCACCGTAGTCACTTTACTAGGAGACACTCCTAAACAGAAATCTCCCTTGACCATTTAACCCTCTAAAACCAAAAACCTGTGTGAATTCTATACCACATTTTAATGAGCGATTAATCATCTTTTCAAGAGTCAAAATTTAAATTGCTTTAAAGAGTTCTATCAGAATGCAAAGATACTCCACTCTAAATTGCTTACATCTCACTGACTGTAAAACACTGGGAGCTCACAACCAAGTAATTGGTTAATAAAACTTGATCTCATCACTTTGCTCACCATGCACAAGCTAAAATGTAGGGCAAGGTTTTACTGTACAGACACAAAGTTTTACTACACATCTGTTCCCATCAACGGCTCCTCACAGGAATATCTTAGTAACCCTTTATGATAGAAGGGATAATTTATGGACCCATTTTAAAATCATTTGGTCCCTCAGATACCACCTTTGGTAAAATCTGATGAAAAAAAAAAAAAAAAAAAAAAAAAAATCGGGGGAGGGGGAAGGGGGGTAGCCTAGAGTAAAAGAAATAAAAGAATGGAAGCAAAAGTTGTAATTTTTTCATTAAATCTTGAATACAGACAAATAACATGGGACAGATTTTTACTAAATCCATTTCTGGAAGCTGTCAGGTACCCTTAGACTTCTACAGCTTGCTTGTGAACTTTTAACGTCACAGGCCTTGACACTTGCCAAACTTACTAGGTAAGTTTATCTGAAATGGCTAGCTGTTATGTTTTGAAATCTTGTTCCAAGATTTGTTTTATTTTAAATAAAATTTCATAATGACTATGTGGAAATCCTCATACATATCAGTCTTGCAAAACCCACTTACTGTGTGTTTTCAGGAATTACTGACAAACCAAGTTGCTCACAGCTCTCCATCGTCTTCCACCACTGTGTAAGAGGCAGGTGAGTATTTTGGCTCTTCAGCTGGTCATGACATGCAAATTTTGACAGACTGATACATGTATTCACTAACACAACACCCATGTCATCATCTGTTACCCTGAATCACCTACAGAAAAGCTTTCCACAGCAAAGTTTATCCGAGTGCCAGTGGGAAAACAAACTAAAAAATAATCAAGAGAGATTAAGGCCCATATGCTAGAACTAAACAGCATTTAAAATACTGAAGAAAATATAAAGTATTGAACAATTTGATATAAACCAAGAATGCAATGCAAGTACAGAGGATCTGGCTTCTTTGCTTACCATGCTTGGAAAGAAGTGATATTTTGCAACTTTAGTCCTGCAATTATCCTAAACAAGAAATTTAAATAAATAAAAAAAAGGGGTGTTTACTCTTCTGATACAAACTACTCCTATGATGTACATGGTTGTTACAAATGAGACCTAGCTAATGGCTTTAATGCTATATTAAACATGCCAAGGTAGCAATATCTTTGGCAATGAGAGAATTGCAGAATTTAGGGATGAGATTATTAGATTTACTAACATCAGAAACATCTTTTTGTTTTGTGTGCAGTACATACATTTCATTCAAACATGTTCCATTATATTTTCCACACCTCCTCCAGGATTATGAGTACAATACCTAGTCTGTACTGCTTGATTTTTATGATTTTACTCAAAAAGTTATTCTTGGTTCTCACTTACGTCTTCAAATTAATTTAAATTTGTAAGCCAAGATAAACAAAAAATTCTGGTTTGTGACCGAAGTTAAAATACTGAGCACTTAAAAGAGATAGCCATTGGTTCATGATAAAATAGGTCAAGTTTAAACTCTTAGGTTAAAATACAGCCATAGCATAGAATTATCTATTCCAAAATTAATTTTTCAAAATATAATTCTCTGAACATGTTATACATTAAATATTGAGGAAAATTTCCCTAGAGCTAAAATTTTCCAAGAACACTAATAATCTTCATCAAAGAAGTAAAACAAACCACATAGTATCTGGAGACAAAAAGGGGTTAGAGTTGGGGTCACCTTACTACAGAGTAGCTTTACCATCATTAAGATGCAGGTTTCCCCCTTAATCTTGAAAAATATGTTCATATTTACATACAGTATACACACAGTTGAGGCAATTGATTGTCAACACGTGACAAATGTATGTACCTACCCACACACAAGTAAACCTCACATGGTGAGAAAAAACCCTGTCCCAGTAAACTCCAGTATTCATAAGTAGTGCAAATAAATACTTTGTCAGAAAAAAATTTTTTTTCTCACTATTTTGATGTTAAAATAGATAATTTTAATTATGTTAAAGCTAGCAGGAGTATGTTGGAAACGTTGTATTTAAGACCAACACACTTGCAAACCACAAATACTAGATCTAATGCTTACTGGCTGCAACATGATGTTCAGCATTACAGAATGAAGTATGCTGTTAAAAAACTTTTCCAAATTCACATCAGAAAGGGTGTTCAAAGAAATCTGCATTTAAAACGGACAGTGACATACAAAGTCTCCAAATGAAAACTAAAAGGATAATACAGCAATTTAAACTGTCATCTTGCAACATTCATTTTAATAGGTATTTTTACTTCATCACTTTGCTGCCTGCAGGATGAAAAAATGGCTCATCATTCAACCAAAAAGCTGCTCACAATAACCCCCTGAAAAGGATAATCAAGCTGGAGTTAGCAATCCCAACATTTTATATTTTCTTAAAATTATGAAGCCCAACAAAAATGAGTTGCAAAACGGCAGCATATTGTGATGTGGTAAAAATTGCATCAAGGAATAATTCATTCATTCCTACTTACATGTATATATACATCAAAATATAGTACCCACACTTCCTCACCTAAGAATTACATGCATGTGCATGCATGTGCACATACACAGGGAAAAATCGTAGTTTTCTGCTCTTTGACCTTCTTTTATAATGTTGCAGTTGCACTGAAATACTGCAGAAATCTAAATCTAGTGCCTCAAGTCAAGTACCAAATGTTCTAAAACAAGACACAGCAGAGTGAATTCAGGATAAAGAGATTTAAGTCTAAATATTTGTCACAGGTGTCAGAAAATTTAAGTATGCTTTGTACTTTGTTTAGTACTTTGCAGATATAATCAGAAAGCCAGCAGATTATTCCCTCAACCCATATCCCAGACAATTCTAATTTTATTTCTGCCACAGTACTTTGAAGTGTACTAAACTTCAGTGTATAAAGTTTCACTATGATCTTAACGCACCTTGGCATAGTTTGAGATACATCTAGAAGCATCAATGATAAACATGATACACAGCACTGGCAAAGCCTGTTATTATAGCTGGTTTGTAGATGTTAGGGATGACTCATTTTGTAAGACAGATGTTGAACAGTACTTGTCTGAAAAACGACAAAACAAGCTCCCACAACTGAAACATTGCACTAAAAGGGTAATTTTGAAAAGTTATAGACGTACCACATCAGCACATAGCAAAAAAAAAAAATTTTTTTTTTTACAGGGATAAATTTGAACTCTTTAAAAAGCCTTATATGGAGTAGGAATATATACACAAGAACAAATCAAAATACAATGGATGAAATGATAACAAAAGGCACATAATCAAAATGAGAACCTTAAAAATATCTTAAAAGGTAGTTTGACTAAAGTTTTAACCAATTCGAATTTATGCACGTACATTCGACTTCCCTATCTGAAGTCACTGAGCTGTCTCGCTTTCCTGAAATGGKKKAAKAGTGTGGGACCCCACACATAAGAATACAAAAAAAAAAAAAAAAGTTTGTAAAATTTGGCCTGACGCCAATTTAAGTGTCCTAAAACTTCTGGAGGAATGCTTATAATGGCAAATGTAGAAAGTAGAGAACCTTGCTAATGAACAACTCTACTTTTTAAAATACTAAAATAAAGTAATTCTTAAAAAATTAGCTGACACTCCTGACCTTTTCTTTCCCAAAGATTTAAGCAAATTATTTGGTCCTTTTCAATTTACAGTGATGGCTTTTTAATAGAATTTCCTTTGTGATGGTCTCTACAAAATACAAACTTTGTACTTTCAGCCACGACTTACCAATTGTCTCCACTAGCAAAACTTTATAAAATAAAGAAGAGTTTAACCATATACAGCTTTTGACATTTTTACAGAAAATGCCTCGTAGCTTACTCTCAACTTTGCCTTAGTTCCATCTGTGTGTGACTGGTGGTCCTTAAAGATTAACTTCAATTTAGAAACTGTAAGGTTGTCTTTCTGATGATTCTATTTACTCTTTAACTGAATTTCTGCATCAGTCCAGATGCCATTTAATTCACTTTATGAATCTAAGATATGAAGACTATACTACCAAAGTGACTCGTCAAACCACAAAAACCTTCAAATATTTAAATGAATTGTAATAGAACTTTTTTTTTAAATTTACATTTGAAATAGAAATTCAAAAGCAAAAAAAAAAAACCCAAAACCAACTACCAGCAATGCAACACCATGTCATTGTCCTGAATTTCTTAAAGACTATCATTCAAAGATAGTCTGCTATTTATAACTGCTTATGTTTATCCTTCACAGTGAAAACAAAGTGCCCACATAAAGATTGTAACTCTTTCCTGTGGGTTTACAATCTGTAAACTTCCAGGATATCACACATGACTTAAGCATAGAGGATGAACTTTCCACTTTTCTCTCTAGCAATCCAAAAAGAGATAGAGAGAGATGGAGAGAATGACATTCTCCTGTGTAACCAGAAATGTGCTTCTAAGCAATATTCTCTAGCATAAGTACCAGCCAGTGCCCATACACCAGTCATATACATTCAAGGCTTGGCTCAATGGCATTAATTCTGAATTTTCTAGAGTAGGGCCAATCCACTAAAATAAGAGTTAAAAAACCTCAACAGATTATAAATATCAAGGCAATGAAGCGTGATCCTTCTGGGAAAAAAGGACTGTCAGTACCCCTTTGCGCAAATGGTGTTTCTAGAAAAGCACTTCACGTTGAAGCTTCAGTGTTTTGAGCAAACTATTGTCTTTATCCCCGAGAGAGCCCCTTAAGAGTATGGTCTGTCTGGACAGCGGGAGTCTTCAAATGGCTCCATGATTGAATTCAGGGACACTGAGAAAGCAGCTGAGAGGGGAAAGGGTGTCCAACAGCCATGATACCATAGAAAGCAGCCTGAGAAATACTCTTTACCCAAATACACCTTTCAATTCAGTGATCAGCACCTCACAAGAACAACAACAACAAAAATGGAGCAGAGCTAGCCATTACTTCCTGGGAAAGTAGCGTTTCCCTCCCACTTACAAACCAAATTGCTTTAACAGCATGGTGTTGTCTAAATTTTAGTCTATATGCAGAATGACCCTGTGTCCTGGAGAGGAAGACATGTAACATTACATATGGCTACAACGCCATTAGAAGTGCATTGTAACCTACATTATCTACTTAGAATCCTCTCTCTGAGGGAAAACAACTTGTTAATATGCATGTCTCAGTTGCTGAACATCAAAAGCTTCTGGGATGAGAGACTGGGGGCAGGCAAGAAAAAAACTACCCTCATTTTAATGAAAAAAGTGCTGTAGGCAGCCAGGAGCAGCAATGACAATCCCCTCCCCAGAATTGATTGCACAGACTCAGAGAGGTCCAAAGTCACACTAGAATCTCTGAGGCACTCCTGGTTCTGAGAAAGAAAAGTCATGATCCAGTAGTCTTTGCAGTACTGTAGACCGAGAAAACAAACCCGTTTCTATTTCTTAACAAAGCCAAAGCATCATCTCATAGGGATCACATTCACCATTTCCGCCGGTGTCTCCAGTCTCACAGTGTTGAAATGGGACTGATCAGCCTACGATGGATTGCACATCACCCAAGGAGAAAGGAAGGCATGGAAAAAGGCATACAGTACATTATATACTGCTTCACAACCATGTTTACAAGGGGGCGGGCGGGAGGATGAAGGTGAGGGAAGAATTATTGCTGTTTCAGTAATACAGTATGATAGCTAAACCAAATCAAACAAGATCACAACAGTCAGTATTTTCACACTGTGGGATGATGGTTCATGTTTTGCCTAAGGATGAACTTGCCTGGGGATTAAGGGGAAAGAGGGAGTCCTAAGGAAGGGAGTCAAAGTTACACCTGGGATATCAGCTGCATATTGAAACTTGGAGATCGAGACTGCTTGGTTAGGGGAGCTCCTGGGGGAAGGAGATCTTTACCTTCCCCAGCTTGGCCTAGTCGGTCCTCCTGTAGGCTGATAGTTGAAAACCGATTGGTGTTGCCAGCTGCTAGATTGGTAACACCCTCTGTACCACCTCCAACACTGGAGCCTGCTTGACTGCCATTCACATAGTCAAATGATTTACTGGAGGAAGCACTGGCGGTCCTGATCAGGCTCAAACTGTTGGTTTTTGGCACCACCTGCCCAGCAGGCAGGCTGAGGTGTTTCTTAGTAGGTGTCATCTCAATTATATCTGCAACAAGTTCAGTGGATTGGTGCATGTACTGCTTCCGAGCTACTGAATCTCGAGGGCTCTCATTGGGTTTTGCTGCAGAAGAGGTTTCTTTATCCTTAGCAGAACGCCCACTTGCTGTTTTCCTTAAGCTGCCCTTCTGGGATACATATGATAGAGGTTTGGTCCCAACTGGCTGGCTGCTGAGGGAAGCTCCTGATGAAAATCCTTCATCAGCATCATTAAGGTTCACAGATTCCTCTCTCCCGTTTACACCTTCAGCATCTATTAAGAAACAAGAAACAACCAAAAAAACCCCAAACCAATCAGAACACACAGTAAGCATTCAAGTTACATGAAGACAAAGATGCACATAGAATGTCAGAACAAACCTCATTTGCTAATCCACCTGGTTTCCACTTGCTTTAAAATTTCTGATTCTCAGCCAATAATCTTCCTGTCACATTCAGCAGAATAACGGAATCTAACAATAAGTAAGTACTCCCTGAGCTTGATTTGCCTTTCCTCTACATCACTTCTATCAGTCAGAATATCTCCCAAACTTTGTCTATAAACAAGAAGAATTAGGCCCCATTTGGTTAATTTGTTTTAGTTCTGTCTGCAGATACTGGTGCCCATTCTCCTCCTACATGTGGTAAAAAAAAAAAAAAAAAAAAAGCCTTTCAGACTATTTTTATCATATTTTGAGGCAAGACCTAAGCATGTTCAGGATCTCTTCCAGTCAGAGTAAGTTCTGGCGAGTGCTCGGTAAGCTTCAGAATTAGGCTACTTCCTAGGCCAGCAATCACAATGCTCCAACAGAGGCAGAAGGCTTCTGTTGCATGCAGCTGGCACTTCAAACAACGTGACTGTACTTTCTGTTGGAGATTAACCTAATTCCTAGTTTTCTCTCCTCCATAGGTCAATCCTCCCTGCATTTCCAACAATCCTATCTAGGTGCTTCCACCATATTTGCTTTTATCTCAGCACCTAGATTTTTCAGAGAAAAAAACCAACCTTCTATTAAGAGAAATTTAACCTCTGAAACACTTCATGTTGTAGAACAGGCACTGTGCTTTTGACTGGAATCTCAAAGAGGAAAAAAAAAAAGCCTGACAAACTTCTTCCTTAAATCCTTGTTTTTAGGCCTATAATATGATTAGGGCTGCACACAAAGACTTTTTTTTTTTTTTTTTTTTTTAAAAATGTTATTGCAGTCCTTTTTCTAAGCTCCAAGTACTCAAAAGAAGAGTTACTGTTTCAGTAGAAAACTGAACAGCATTCAAATTTCAAAACTGAAAACGGAGCTTGAGTTTTTGCCCCATATATCTCGTTTCAATGGGAAAAAGCCATAAAGTTTAACCCTGTTAGCAAAAAAGGAGACACTCAGGCTATAAGAATTTTGCTTTTCTTTATAAAAGCTGTGGAGCCTGATTATTTGCGACAAATCTGCAAAGCCTATGGATCTGTCCCAGCTAAAGCCACTGTACTGCTCTACTGGCAGTTTGTTCAACCCAGCTTGCCTCCAAGCAAACATGTTTAAATGTCTTTTGTGGAATGGGGAAAAAGTGGTGGCAAGGATCTAAGAGAATCTAACATTTGAGCGGAAGCTCATCCTTTCATGCTGATTGTTAGCAGAGCACTAAGGAACATTTTACATCATGGCAAGCAGAACAGACACAAAGCTTTCAGTGCTGTTGCCACCTCTGTGTAGCAGGAATATAGCCTGATCCAACTTCACATTTCTGAAGTGTAAAGCAAAAAGAAAGCTTTACAGTGAGGTTTTATTATTCTGTTTTAAACTTACTACTTCTTCTCAGGAAACTCTGCCTTGGAATTACCATTACTGTGTATCAGCTTACAAAAGATGTTTAGCCATCTCCAAATCAGACCATTCTCAAGCCTCTCTCAGAACAATACAATGTGAGATTATTCTGTAGTTTTATGTAGTTCTATTTGACTCATTAGCTTCCCAGAAGCAGAAAGGTAGTATAGTTCATGTTACTGCAGTCTTCCTTCCTTGGTAAAGCCTTTAGCCTTAGAAAAAGAAGCTTCTTAGGTTTCAAGGGCTATTATTAAAATGAAGTGTGTGTTACTTGCTTTAACTTCCTGTAACCATATTTAAAATACATATACTTTCCCCCGCTCCTGCCCACCCCGTTTGGTCAAACTAGGCCTTCATCTTCTAACTGAGACATAAGTGTATTTTCTTACATTAGACAGTGATATATTTTATTCACAATCCACCGCATCTCCATTCCCCCCCCCCCCCAACCTTCCCACACATAATCAAAGATGCTAATAAAAATATGACATAACTGGAACATACTGAAAGCAAGAGCACTTTTTCAATAAACCAACATTTATGTTTCTTTATATAATCATGCAAAGCTGGATGAAAGCGTGTTTGGTTACAAGCAGCAATAGCAGCAGCTGAAGTCCCCTCTCAAGCCCTTCTTATTCAAATGAAAGATGTGTAACTTGCAAGAAGGTATCTCCAGACAATACTGCTAAGCTTTCTATTATTACAAGAACATTAGTCGTCTTCAAAGTTTACGTTAAAACATTGCTGAGTAACAGGATGCTAAAACAGACATTCCTATTCAGAGACAGTGAAGCAGAAGAGTCACACTGAAAAAGTGGCATTTTATCCACAGAATTTAAAGACAAGACTGAGAGGGGGTGTTGCAAGCTTTTGAATACTGCAACTATACAGAGGCCCAAACAGCTCAGCAGTGCTCAAAAATGAAGAAGATAGAGAAGACAACATGCAAGAGAATTTCTGTCTAGTCACATCCATATACCTACAGAATTTCTCAGAGGGATTGAAGTAATTCAGCAAACACATATTCTTTTCCCAATACATGTTATTTTTCCTCTAAAAACTGCCCTCAGAAACAATCAAAAAATGCTTTGAGTCCTTACATACTCTGTTTGGGGGGAAAAACAGGATGAAGTCATAAAGTCTTCTGGTTTTTTTTTTCCCCCCAATAGACCAATAGGATAATTAAAAAAGAAAACAAAACCTAAAAATCTAATCCTCCCAAGCACTCTTCTACTGTATGGCCTGAAGAAAAAGAGTGCAACCTGACAGAAATCACATCAATTGCACTACAATGTGTATTCAGAACTCTCACTATTCCTTATCAGAGTAAGTCTGTCCCCAAAGAATTCATTATTTATGCCCGTACATAATTAATCCTGCAGATGTAGATACAGCATTCTCCACTGACCCAAAATAGTGCACATAACCACAGCCTCTACCACCCAGAAGTGGAATACCTTGTAAGGCATTACTGAGTCATTCTTGAAATCTTCTGCCTTTTCCTACTTATTGGGTCAAAACACTGATCTGAAGAAGGGGTTTTATACAGCTTTTTAAAGTGACTTTTATTCTGTTTATCCTTCCCATACCTGAAGGTTGAAAAGTCACTAGAAATGATCAGTCTCTCATTATATTGTTTGATATCAAAATGATATTTATGAGAGGGAATTTGCTAGCTGAAACTTTCTGTGAAATCAGCATCAGTAAAATAATAGACCACTATATATACACACACAATTCTATACTGATAATCAAGCCAAACTCCATTCCTTGGCCTTCTCCCAGATGCTATCAACTGGCAGAATTCAGTTCGCCCAAGCATGTAATTATACATTGCTAATGTTACAGAAGTAAAGGGTATTCAACCCACTTCTACTGAAGTAAAGCATGTGGAATGATGCCTTATCCAAGAACATGCCAAATTATATAGATGTCTTAAAACAAATTAAGACTAGAAGGCCACATCTTTACCAACTTCTTTCCCACTTCCTGTCTTTCCCAGAAGGTTCTCTGCAGCTGAGGACTTCTCCATAAACTTCAGGTCATGCACATGCAAAGTTTAGTAAAATGGAGTAAGACCAACTGAACAAGTGAATTTAGGAGAAGACAGGACTTATTTACTGAGCATGCTCAAATTCACTATGCACCAAGGAGTAGATTATAAACCCACACTAAACATTTTTGTGCGACTATCTTCTACAGAAGCATGATGTCTTAATTATTGTTTCATAGCAACTCTGATTAAGGGTAAGGATTCTGTGATAACACTACATTAAATCTCCAAATTCTCCAGATTATTGTTTCCAGAAGAACAAATCTGAAACCTATGTAGCTTATATCCAAATGTGCAAATAAATCTCATTTACAATCAACTGATATGCTTATAGAGGCTGGAAATACCAAAGGAATGTTCAGATAGAAAAGAAGACTTAAGATAGGAGAACACTTGAAAATATGTTTAGCTAAATTTACAAGAAATTAATTCTCATCTTTGAGGAGAAATCATGATTCAAATTCAGTACTCAAAACCACATCTTTTATGGAGTAAAGATGAGAAAATTAACAGATGAACTTAAGCAAAATAAATTTCTACCAGCTACTCTATCTGCTATTCTTGGATGCAGAGTTACGAAGTCCTACAGCATTTGTGTGGACAGCATGACTGAGAAAGAAAGCACTAATTGTTTCTAAAGTTTTTAGAAACATGACAACCTGATTTCTTCTTGAAAACACAAGCACTTTTTTGGTACTTGTCCTTAGAGCAGCCAGCTCATTCATGTAAACGAGTTGTACATGTATGAATTTTCAATTAAAGGATGACTGGCAAATAAAAACATCAGCAGTGGTATATCTGTCTTAGATAGGCTTGACTTTTAACGGGAACAGGAAACTTCATTCTTGGAAATTTAAAAACTGCAGACTAACAAGACGCTATTGTAACTAAGTTGTAGCCAAAGCCATTTATACTCTATACTGTCTACTTTGCAGGACTAGATTCATGTTCATCTGGTGCATTTTCTCCTTCTGAATTAGATTAAACATGCTCAGTAATAGAAAGTTTCCAAGCAATCCCAAAGCTCTTGCTATTACCCCTGTCTTTTTTTTTTTTTTTTTTTTTTTTTTTTTTTTTTTGCCATGCCAAGCAGTCTTTCACCACACAGATGCAAGCCCCAGGCCAGCCCACGTGATAACAAAAGGTAGTACCTGACCTGATGTTAGGTATATAGGGGATGCGTGTATTGCAAAGAGAAGCTAATACACCCTGGGATAGCGGAAACACACACTAGAATGGAAAGAAGTTCTGCTTGGGGATAGGGAGCCAGGATCCTCCTCCAGCAACTGCCTCACTGACTTCTGCCTCCTCATCTCTGTCCTACCCTCTGTTGTGGCTGCTGCCAAGGTGGGCTCCGGGAAGCCATGCTCAGGGGTCCTGCGCATCAGCACCTCCCCCTCTTGCTCACGTTTGATCCCTAGGTCTGTGGAGCCGTGTTGGATCGGTGAGCCAGGTATGCTTGAGTCAGCCTCGTTTGAGAAGTCAAAGCCATCTGGGATTCAACATATAACATTTTAGTGCTTTTCTATTCCTTTCTTGGCATTCCATCCCAGGCAGGGAAAATAGAAGATTTATACGGACATGGAACAAACATAAAACACTACCCATGCTTAGTTAAAAGTTGTGAGAACATCCACAGAAAGGGACAGGTGGGCTATACTGTAGACCAGAAACTAGTAAATGAATATAATGGCAACTACAGTGAAGACAAACATGACCCAGAGTCCTGAAAACAGAAGACAGCTACTTGTTGTCCTGGACATCCTGATTCAGCTGAAGACCAGAGGTCATCAAATCCTTTTGCACACGATACAGGGGGAGAGGAGAGGGGGGGAGAGAAGAAAAACAAACAAACAAAAGTACCACAGGAAAATATGTAATCCTTGTTTTCAGACTCCTTTACCCTCAGTTTATTTTTAGGTTATTCTACTTTTTAACTCTTGCCATTTATGCAGCTTTTTTTAATCAATGTTTTATACATGCAGCAACAAAGCTTTATAAGTATGACAAAGTGATTTCAAAGCAAGCTTTTTGCTACACCTACACTGAAGATGTCACAATATCAAGGTAAATATTACTACATATTTATTTTTTTTCTTCATACAGTCAAGCACACTTCCATACGACATAAGTACTCACTGAGGAAAAACAAGGACTAATTCTAAGCTATCCAAAGCTATTTTATGACATGGTCCCTCTCTAAATTGGGCCATATGATGGTAGGAGTGTGATGTTCAGCTTTTCCCTCTCCCATTGCCTTCAGTAGCTTTAGGTAGCTGGAACCCTATCAAGGTCTGGATAATACCGTTCATTCCCTGAGCTATTTATGATGGGAGGCAGTTGAGTTTTAGTATGCATTAAAGAACGAACTCAAATTCTAAGCCAAACTCAACCCCTACAATTTTATGCTGTGTTACACGGAGAAAAAAAGAAGTCTTATTGAACATTTTCCAGCTTCTCCATTTTCTCACCTTCCTCATGGGTTATCACCAAATCAAAAACAAAACAAACACCCCAAATGTTCATGTTCATGCAGTGCTCTGAAGATGTAATACACTACACATTGTTATGGAGTATCACTTTTCAAAAACAAACAAACAAACAAAAAAAACCCCAACCAACTGTTCTGCAAACATTCAAACTCAGAAGTCAGATTACAGTGATGATGATGAATACAGTACACTACAGTATTTGCTCTTGGCAGAGAAAGCTCACCTTCTCTCCTCCAGCGATGACGACGGATAGAAGCTGTTGTAATAGCAGTCCGAGAAATCCTCGGCACTGTTGGAGTAACTTCTACTTTCAGTACCTTCTGGCCTTCTTGCGATGCATCAGGAGCATCAAAGGGCAGTGAGTTCTTCATGGCATTTGCAACCTAAGATAAAAGTAAAATGCTGTACTACTACTGTCCTTGATTGTACTAATAGCAATATTAGATCTCTCACTGGATGCAGAAAGGGAAACAACGAAGAACTACTAATTATGCCAGATCCCATCCAGATGGATGGCCCCATCCCCAAGATTCACAGTTGATAACTACGTTGAAAAGCTCATCACAAACCTATTCCCAAAAATATAGCTGAATTTTCTCCAGTTTTTTGAGGTACTTTATTTCGTTCCATGTTTGCCACCTGTACTGACAAGAGGTAACAACCTACACAGGAAGGTCTCCATCCAAAAGAGACTGTAAAATGACAAGGAAAATACCATTTATGTTTTATGACAAGAATGTCATAAAACTAAGTCACAGGCCAAGCCAACGCAAACAGCATATGGCCTTGTGCATGGGGGAGACAAAGCCAGTTTCCAGACACCTAGACTTAAAATAAAACAACTATGGAAAATGTAACTTGCTAATCTCTATAAAATCCTACCTAGCAACAGTTCCCACCATAATTTGGGCAGGCTATTCTCTCCACTGCAGTTTACAAGAAGCATTATGAAAAGCAACTTTGTGTTGCCTCCTAATGGATTTTCTCTTGTGTCACAAAAAAATTTGATTTTGCAACTTGAGAGAACAGAGTTCACTACCTGGCAAGAGAAACACATTTATTTAAATACATGTGGTCTGCATGTCTTAAATACATGTAGTCTACTTGTTAGCTCACGGCAAAGGCATGTAAACCCTATTTTAAGACACAGATAAAACTATAAGGTTGACTGTTCTGTCCACTCAAATGAAATACAGATCTGCTTTAGAATACGCATTTTTGCAAGATACTCCACTTTTATGACAATGCATACATACATTTTTCTTCCTTTTAGACCATGTTCTTTTTCTAAGAACAAGCATTTTGTTTATTGTATAAAGACTTGTGGCTAGCTGACGGAGTAGTATCAACTGTTTAGCACACTACTACAATCAAGCATTTCCTAGTTTTATGGTGTAAGCAACATTTTCATATGTTCCCCTCAACCTAGTGACAGAATTAATGCACTTTTAAACCTCATCAATGTTGTCTTGATATTCTGAGGTTGCCTTGAACTCCCAAAGCCCACATATACCAAATCTGCTTAACTAAGTCGTCTTTCGTTAGCATTCTCAAAAACACAAACTATGAGAAATCTACTAAACCACTGGAACAGACCCTATTGGCAGAACTTTGTATTATTTGTCTTGTGAAGATCTCGGATACCTTTGATAAGAAGCCTATATGCATATGGCATCCCATAAAAGTTCCATGAATTAAAGGTGTTTATTCGCACTATAATAAAGTAACAATGACTTTCCTACAAGTTATAACAGGAAAACCATCCGGCAACCATGAGAAGAAATGAAACTGTTTCAAACAGTAAAGCCACAGATCACAGGATATTAACTAAATCAAAGACTTTTCACTTCCTGGGGGGCTGGAATGGTTACCATATAGCTGATCCCGATCTCCAGCTGCTGTTGTGATCCTGTAACTCCCCATTAAACATCTTCTCCACTGCCTTCCTGTCTGACTTCTAACTAGCACAAAAGATTATTGGCACCATCACAGAAACGCTCCTTATCTTTCTGCCTTCCACTTGTCCAACATTGATTTGCCCTTTGCTAGCCAATTCTCTCAGCCTTAACACTTGTTTGTGAACTGCTCTCCTATTCACACATAGGCCTTTTTCCATGCCATCCTCTCGAAATGGTACAAACTGCATTCACCCTATCCTTGATCACATTAAAGACTTCAGAAACTCATTTCTGCTGTACTGAACCAAAACAGATCAAGTTCAACAGTATACAATGGTTTGCCTTCCCATCTTCTACTCACTAGAGTTGCGCCCTCTTTTGAATAGGTACCCTTCTCAGTATACAGGATTAAAATCTAAAAATTAGTAGCAGAAAGCTTCTGGGACCAGAAAAGTGACAGAGCACTTCTGCTTGTTGAACCTTTTAACAGCTGGCGCTTTTTAACAGCACAAATTGTACTTCTGGGGACTGAGGAGAACCATATGGAGATAAAAATCAATGCAACAGTAAAACTTTGAAACAATCTAAACAACCAGTTTGAATGAGTCACAGCCCTTCTCTGACAGAAAAAAACAAAACAGCAATCCTTTGGGATGCAAAAAACCTTGCTCACTTTGTCTAATCCAGCACTGAAAGGCAGGAGAACAAACACCACAATTCAGACTTGGCAAGCCAAGCCTGCAACTATCGATGACAAAGGAGGACTGGTTTCAGGCCAGACATCCACTCTTGCCTACCAGAAAGGAGCTCTAATGAAAAGAACATCCAACAAAAGCAGTAAGTACATCAGTAAAATACACTGGATAAAGGTGCTGTCACAATAGGGACTTGCTGATCCATGCTTCTTGTGAACCAGGCTAAGAAAGCCTGTGCATCTCTGCACTGAAGACAGAGATTTCCGTCTGAAACAAGTGCACAACTCTTCTGTTCAGAGGAAGAGACTGACTGACTGGAACTGAGCTACTCCCCAGGTCCAGGCTGGCTTGGTAGTAATATTGAGTCTTGGTGATTAGTTTCCCTCTGTAGAAACTCCCCAGTTTTCATGACTATGAAACCAATACCCAGTGTTTGTTAACAGAGATACTTTTCTTTTCCCAGAAAAAGCCTTTCCCTTGCATTACTTCCTGCCCTTTCCAGTGCAGTCCCTGGGAAACAGTGAAAGAAGACTGCTTCTATATTACAGATATTTCATAGCTTTCTGATGCTGCTATTTCAGCTTTTTTTTTTTTTTTTTTTTTTTAAAGTCCACAGTAAATATAAACCTATTTAAATAAGAGCATGGATCTCCTATATTGTCAAAAATATTTCTCTAGGAGACATACCCAAACAAAGGGACCATGATGTTTCTCATTGTAATGATGACTGATGGTATTCCCATAATTATACAAATAGCTTGAGTACAGATATCTAATTAAAATATCAAATTATATTAAATAATATCAAATAATCCTAACATGGGAGCTTGCCTGAATATTAAATGGACTTCAAAGAATTTGCTACTGTTAGGAAACCCTAGGCAGAGGCTGAACTTGAAACTTATCTGGGATGCTGCACAGATAATATTTTACTTGGTGCCAGCAATTTTAAGTTTAAAATACAAAATTTTATAATGCTGCTAAATTATACATATCTCCTGGAGAATGCAACGAGGTGAAAGGACTCCAACCTTTGAAAAAGTCAAATCGCTTGAATATATAGCATAAGGCCAAGGACATGCAGGTCATCTTTTTATAAAACTGACAATTTCTTAAAGCTGCTTTTTAAAAATTGCAGTAACACGAGACAGGAAGCAAGGCAATGATCAGAATATTAAGAAGAAAACCCCACAGATGTGCCTGCATGCATATGCGTGAAAAACCTCACAGCTGGGGAAGGGGGAAAAATTGGTGATGTCATGATGTCACCGACACCAGACAATGGGATGGAGAGGCAAAAGTAGCTCTGGGAAAAAAACAAAAACATTCTAGAAGATTCTTACAATTAGAAGTAATCTCTAAGGCCAAACTGATTAAAAATGAACAATCAGGACTGAAAATTGTCATATCATCAATTGAATTAAGTTCCAGATCCTCCTACACACCTTTTAAATGTAGTAGTTTGATAGGGTGGCCCAATTCAGCAGGTTCAATATTTAATTTAAAACTTTCAATCTGATGGAGCGATGAGTCATTTCCAAAAGGAACCAACTATTATAATAATTCAATGGATACCAAGCATTTAAAATGAAGCAGTGTCAGAAAGCCTGCAGATAAATTTTACAGCCAATATTAATTCAAGAGAACAATTTTACGTAATTTATTGCAGAAGCGAGGGATCTCAGATTGCCACATAAAAAGATTTTTCCCAATCCACTCCTTTCTCAGTTATGTAAAAAGCAGTGAAATTTTACTGCTGTTAGTTCAGAGGAGCACTAAAGGCTTCTAGCCATAATTCTGATGCAGAAACTGAGACAATAGTCTATTTACTTTATTCTCCCTAACTTTCCCTCTTATGGTGATCCTCATTCCTACATCTGACAAAAAATAAAATCCTTCCATTCCTCCTTTCTCTCTGTCAACCTCCTCATCCTCCCCAATCACATCCACCTGCATCCAGCCCAGTTTCACCACCTTCCCCATTTCACTTCTCTCTTTTTATGAGCAGAACAGTAACTATAGTGGAAACTGAAAAAGCCAAAGAACTCCACTCTATTGCTGCTCCTCTAAAGAAGGTAAAGATTAAGACCTGCGTGACTGATCAATCAAAATCTGACACTGACTCTGGAGGTGAAGCTCCTTTTCATTTTCAGCTCTATCCTGTTGCTGCTTTTTCTACTGTGTTATCAGTTAAACCACACAGCATATTCTAAGCCCTCCTGAAGGTCTAGAAGCAAAGAAAACAACTTTTTTTGCAACCAATGTCTTATGACATATAACCATTTGGTTAAGCTTCTTTGAATCACTCATCGGTAGCTTATGCCAAAACAACATAAACATTTTGATCCAACTGTAATATATTAGAAAATCCTAGCTTTCAGCATCAATGAGTCCTAGGAGATCCCAACACCCTACCTTAATACTCAAGCAGAAAAAGCATGGTATAAATAGCTATGTTGAAAACACCAGCTGTTAACAACCACTTGCGTTTGGGAGTGCAGTAAATGGCCACAAATGCTTTCATTACCAGTCCACTTCAGAAACACATCCATAACTCCTCTTAACCAAGTCCATAAACTGCAATGGATTGTTTCTTACCAGCAGAGGCTGTGAGTAGAGTTCAAGCTGTGCTCTGTAAATTATGTCCTCCAGTACCTCCTGGCCAAGATCCCACTGACCATTATATCTAAAAAGTAAAGAATGATATTTATCTTTTGTATCTTACGAACTCAATCTTGTCTTTTTTCTGCCCAAATCCAGCTCTTCACTTCTTTGCTTATGGAGAAAGTTCATCAACTGTATGTACACCCCAGTCCCTTCACTTCTTTTAAAAGTATAGACAAAGTATTTTATTATTAATCTTGTTGGTGTAACAAAAAAGCTGCTCCCTGTCACCTCCAAGCAAGACAAAGTTGATGCCATAATCAAGACAAGCTTAAACAATAAAAAAAAAATGGGGTCAAGATGTAAAGGTTAACACTACTTAGCAGAACTGAATTTCCATCAGAAATGGATTTTTGCTACCTCAGAAGCTACTGACATTCAAGAGGTCTGCATTTCATCAGGTTATTTTGGCATCCAAGCTCATTATGCTTGTGAACAGAAGGTATCTGGTGGTAGTGGAAACTTGGGAAAAGATGAAGCCAGAAGCCTAACTCTTTTCAGCACCTACTGCTGGCCCTTCATCACCTAACTCAATGCTGACAAAGATATTTTCAAATTATTATGGCTGAGTGAGCAAGTAATGGGAAATACACTAATCGAGTTATAAACTTGTGTTATGAGTTTAACTATTTTTTCCAATCATAAAACAGCTAGCATTTATATTTTAATTCATGTAAAACCAGACATTTGTCTTTATACAAAAAAACCATCCACTTACATGGCATAATAGACACCTGTAAGCAGCTGCACCATGAAGTCAGGGTCTAACACCACTCTACCACAGTGTTCTTTCCAGCGTTTCTCATGCTGCCGTGGAAATCCACTCACACACAGCCTGAAAAAACACACCATTGTAACAAAATGTTAACCCCACAAAGACTACAAATGTCTTTCCATCACAGAGATTTTAGTTTCAAGATTTATTTTTCAAAATATAAGTACACAACATAAAACATTCTTATGTTGCTCTCCCAACCATTAAAGCAGTTTTATAACAGTGCCTTGAGATGTGGCTTGCTGATAATCCAGTCTTATTCCCATACAGCCATTAACTCCATCTGTTTTCTTCAAATCATAACCAACTTCTAAAGAATGAGGGTGGCAAGATGTTCTCTACTGCCAGCCACCAAGTAGAAGACTCTCCCCAAAATTCAGTAACCAAAACCAACTTTCTTTAAAGGAAACATTTCAGTGGTATAGAAGAGAAATATGTCATCTCCCATCTAATGTATGATGACAGCATGCAATCACCTTTTATGTAAAGTTGGATAACACAGAGACTGCATTCTTGAGAATTGCTCTCAGCTGCCGTATAAAAAAAAATACTTCTGACCCTTGAAAAAGGGCCTGCCTTCCCATATACTGCATAGCACTGAGTCTCCAAAAAAACCAGAATAATTTATTCATAACTTTAATATCTGAATCTTCATCATGGAAGCAACATGTGGCCACTAACACATAATAACTGCTACATTGTTTCAAAAACAGCAAAAAAATCCCTAACCTATAAAATGTTGTCCCTCTACCCAAAGAACGGATCTAATTTTCAAATGCAGGAAAATTCAACATATTTGGCAAATTTAGCACAGCCACAACTCAAGTGAAGATGATGGAAGCATACCAAGAATTAACCCATTCCCATCAGAAATCACGAGAAAGAAAACAGGCTATAATCTCAACTGCATGTGTGTGTTACTACAGAATATATGTTCTTGGAAGCTAGTCTGATCCTTCTTTGCTACATAACTGAATTGCATGTAATACTTTTCTTTCATGGCAGTATTGTGCTGAAGCATACAAGCTAAATCAAAAAACATTTAAAGACACTCCTCTGTTTGGGGGTAGCAGGAGAGAGAATTTATCTCATTTTAGACAAAAATGCTGGTAAAAACAGGCATATGGGAATATCAGATATACTTGAGATTTTTCAGAACAAAAAGCAGGGATCTTCACCAACCACATGCTTCTAAGACTATTCAAGTAGAAGGTTATATAAAGGGCATGTATAAGAGTTTGAGAAATCACAGTAGTGAATTCTCCAGAAAGTGGGATGTTATTATCAGGGGAAAAAAGAAAGGAAGGAAAAAAGAAAAAAAAAAAAAAAAAAAAAAAAAAAAAGAAAGAAAGAAAAACAAAGAAAACCCAAACAAACCACTAAAACCCAGAACATTGTGCAAGCACTTCATATAAACCATCCTCAGAAGCAAGACATTAGTATTTGGAAGTAGAGGAAACTGGTGGTATTCCTCACAGGATTTTTAAGCTGACCATACTGAAAGATGTCTGAAAGATATGTAAATCCAAAAAATGCAAATCAGTCTGAGTAGCTTCAACTAATTTTCCCCCAAAATTGCTTTTTTTTCTTTCCAAATAACAGAAAGTTACATAACTATAACGAAAGCCTATGCAGTAATAAGATAATCCACGTGTTTTATCTGTATGCAAGCACAGCTTCAAATTTCCAATTAAGTTGCAGGACTGAGCAAGAGTTACATATTTTAAGTTATTAAATACAACAAGTAAATTCATTCTTTTTTTGCTGGATGAATATTTAGAAGTCTAGATGCCCTCTGCAAGACTATTTCAAGGGCAAGTGTCTCACCTGGAACCCATCCTACAAAGTGACTGGTAAGAAGAGGCAGGCATATAGACAATAGCAGAATTGTAGCACAGCATAAGAAAGCTCAGCACCTCAAACCTGAAGAGAGACAAGAGCAAAACCTTGCATGGTTTAAATTCTTAACATTTCATCAGAATTTAACACAAGAATTCTACAACTCAGTCTCAAAAAATACCCCACAGGAAAAAGTGTCAGAAGTAAACACACAAATCCTGAAATCGTCTTTCATTATAATTCACTAACTTGAAACAGGCTATTAAATGTTCAGTGTTAAAGACTTAAAATTATTATTACTGAAAACCATTAGCACATGCAGGAACTATGGAGGAAATGGCATATGGCATAATATTTGAACAAAGTTATAGAACTGGACAAGTCTGCAATGCATTCAAAATGTTTTCCCAGAGCTGGCTTTAGACACAGGTAAAGCTGGCAGTCACTATAACAGTAGGGCAATTTCCCTCATCCCTAGTTCTGTGTAACCCACTCAGCTCCATTCCTCTTCTCCTGTGGAAAAAACAGTCACAGCCTCAGAGCCAAGGCTGAATTTTGTTACACTTCCAGGCAAATTTGAGTTGACAGACATAAACCCAAAGATACTCCTGACGGACACAGAAATGACAGAGAAGTTACTCTCTTCTAAATTAACTAGTAGAAGAGCATACAAAGTTGGAACAAACAACAAAAACACTATACCTCAAGATTACCAAGACTGTTCTCTAGATTTATTTTCAAGCACTTAATGTTGAGAAAGGACTGAACACATAATATATTTGGTCTTAATGTTTAAGGACTTGTTGTCTGCCTAGTGAAGCACCTCTAATGTTAGAATACATCCACCTACCGGTTCTGTGCTGTGAAGGTTTCTCTCTGAGGATGAAGATCACTGTAAACTACCCTGATGAGATCATGCTGACATAGAGCTCCTTCAGTTAAAGCCATGGATCCAATAGTAGAGGGCTAGAAGCAGGTGGTGGGAGGAGGAAGGAAGGAGGGGGGAGAAATCAAGCCATAAGTAAAAGGTCCCCGAAAGCATTAAAACGTCCCCGAAAGCATTAAAACTCCTAACCACCCAAGCCAAAAGACACACTTGTCTTGTGATCTGTGAAAATGAAGATTATTCCAGAATACAGTAAGTCTAAAAACATTACCTAATTTCATTATTATAAACAGTTTCCACACATACAAGCAATAGAGCAGGTGAGAGCAATTTTAAACTTTGATTCTTACATTTATAGTAAGTTTATCCTAATTGCATAGACCTTTTGTACAGTTACAGTAGAGAAGGAAAAACATGATTCCAAGTTCAAACTGTATTAAGGAGGAGTCAGAATAAGGAAGACTACTTTTATACTAACACGTAAGAGGCAAAAAGCCACAGTTGCAACTACAACACAACTAACCTCTGTTCAAAATGGGCACTGTCAGCAAAGATTTTTCAACATTTACATTCCTTTTCTTCTACAAATGCTATTGAATTTGGTTACACTAATTGCAAGCTACTGACGTTGAAAACTTACTGCAACAAGATGCATCTAAAATGGCCTGTTGCATCAAATGAATCTAGTTTTCATTCCTCTAATAGATCCAATTCTAATTTACCACAGCAGCTCTCTTACCTCATGATATATTGAGGGTTTAGATAATGAAGGGATGGTGAAAGATAAAACCTTGTTGTTTCCATCTTTGTCAGCAATTTCCTGCATTAAAAAACAAAACCAAAATCCAAACAGAAGTAAGGAGGTAGGACTTCGAATCATTTTCAAGCCTTAGAAGACATTTAACAAGTAAGAACTTAGATGTCCTGATCTGATAAGACTATTAACACCCTAAGGTCTCTGTGCGTTTGCAGAATATCAGCAAATTTACATACGTTTTAAAAAGTGGGAAAGACCTCTGTCACAGACTGTTTTGCCGAATCAGTCTGCAACACTTAAAAAAAACATCACTGGCTCCTTGATCAGCGTGACTTCATCAAAAACAAAAAAAGAACAAAAAGCTTTTCTAGCCCACCTTTACATTATAACATTTATTAATAATAGAATTGCAGATTGGAGCAAGGCTAAACTTTAAGCCCAAAAGATACAGGCACATGAGGGCTGATGAGTCACTTGCTGACAATGGGCAGTACTTCATAATAAATGCACCACAGAGAAGGTGAAATCAAGGGGACTAGCAAAGTTTCTTCAGGCATTCTGTCAGTAAGAAATACACAGAATGTTTTCTCAAAAGGCTTTCAAACTGATCAGATTTTATAGTTGCTAGGCTACTACATAAGCAAACCCAGCAGTTTTTAACTCAAATATACTAAGAGCAATTACATAAGACTATACGAAAAAGGAGTCTAAAATCCTGCGTTTTCACTTTGTACAGGAAATTTCCAAACAATGAGCTCTAGTCATTCCCGTTTATGTGAAAACTTAGTCCAAGGTAGCACAGTACTTGTAGTAGGCTTTAAGGATCACAATGGGGGGGACAGCTGATAGAATTTAGCAGAATGTGAAAGATTTATCCTTGTCTTTCACCTCCTAAGAACTGAGAAAATAACTTCAGTCCTTCAGTCTCAGTATATGTGCAGAAAAATATCAACAACTTAACTTTTTAAAGAAAAAAAATAGTGGGAGCCACTGTCCATTTTGAGGCCTCTTTCTTCCTGAATCTGGACAGAATGAAGAAATTACTGTCCTTAACAAATATGAATCACCAACATGACTTTCAAAGGAACTGCAAAAGGACCTTTATGAGACAACAGTCGACAAAGATAAACATACTACTTCAACCCAGCAAACAGTACCAAAAATCAGCAAGCAGTTTCCAATGTTTTTTTCTATCAGAATAAATCTAAAATAACTGGATCTTCCAGTTGTTAGAGCCGATCTACAGACACATAACAAGAATTTTTTTTTTTTTTTTAAAGAATCACAATTTGACTGTTCTGTGTCTCATCATGTGTAGAAACATAATACACAATTTAAAGAAGGGGTTTACTATGATAGTAGGCAGAAGGGCAATGTTTCAGTATAACATGTTTTAAAGTCCTATAACACAGAAATTCCCATTAGAGAATGCCTATCTTGGCAGCATTGCTAAATTTATCAGACAGACTCATAACATTACAAGAGTAAACATTTCCAGGCTAAGGTAAGGATATAAAAAACTACTTTTACATCCAACAGCCAAACTTAATCATCTACAGTTACCTTCACTTATTCTTAAAATCACAGTTCCGCTCAAGACAACTATCTGCCTCAAATGTACCCATGCATGTATTTAAGTGCTAGCATGCAGAGTGCTTTCAGCTTCAAATTACCCTTAAAAAGACATATTCAGAGTAAGCAGAGGGTTGGGGGGAAGTGACACATGAAGATTGACCAAGTGCATTGGCCTGACAGTCATCTCCATAGAAAGTTGTATTTTTCAACATTAAGGAGGGCTACTTAATTTCCTTACAAACACAAGTATATAACAGTTCAAGAAAGCCCATGAGATGATCCCTTTTAGTTAAAATATTTGTCCCAAAAAGATTACGATAAAAAATAAAAAATATTTTTGCAAACACGTTCTTACTAAACCTTCATTACATTATGTTTTTCTCCAGATTAAATATGCTTTCATGTAAGCGTATTATAATTTTAAATATGTTGTTCCAATAATTTACTTTATTCCTAGTGGTCAGTGATGCAAAACCTCAGATCAAAGCTTTCCTCAGCCATTCCCACTCATCTCACTTACCAAGTTGTAAATGCCAAGCAGCAATGCTTCGATGCAACCATTACTCTGCCTATCTCTGCTGGCAGTAAGACGCAGATATACCCAGATCAACTCTGGCAAAAACTGCAGTGTGAATCTCTTGAGCCGAACTTCAGAACTACGATAAAGTTCAAAGAGCTGGTGGCAAACAGGCTCCAGGAGCTGTGGAAAGGCAAAAAGGCTAATGAATTACAGTTAGGCTTCTCTAATAAGGGAGAATGAAATAGCAAATATAGGGGCTATATCATATAGCCACTGCAGCCAGTAAAAAATGACATTCCTTGATGGCAAGTAAGTGAAAAAACCAAAATGGTATCTGCATTCCTTTTAAGGAGATCTGTAAGGACAGACCTGATGGGCACTGGTATGCAGTAATGGGAAATGGGGCCTTACTACAGCCGCTACAGCACTACATCTTGTGCTTTGAGAACATTATTCTCTAGGACTGTCAGTATGAGATTTATTTTGCGTACAGGTACTAATTTAAGGCATGTGACAGACACGTGGCTTGAACTATGTGCACCATAAAACTTTAATGGTGCAGTTGTAAGGTTTAACAAGTTGCAAAGGTTAAAGATTAGCTGCTAATGACAAGTCTATTGACAGAAATATGAACTAATTTCTTACCTACAGCTTTTTAGTCTCAAACCCAACAAGCGTGCATTTGTTCATTACAATGCAAACTGATTTTTCCATCTTGAGCTGCCCTTCGGGTTTCAGTATAAGAATCAAAAAAGGCCTTTATCAAGTCAGTATGATATAAGCACGAGAAAAACCCTGCCATTTTAAGAGTCTACAATGCCAAACCAATAGTTAAGATGCATCAACAGAACTGTTAATGAACAGGGAAGAAAAAAAAAAACAAAAACAAAACAAAACGAACCACATCAAACTGTCTCCCCCTTTCCCATGACTAATCAAGTTTTTAATACCAAATTCAAAAACTACAACAACAACAAAAAATTCAGAGAGGAATTTTGATAAGGTCTGTGACCAGTATCTAGTATTATATTTAAGAAATGGGATGATCTGACCTGAGGAAAATACTCATGGGATGCAACRTCCAAAAAGACGGAGGCATCCATGTAACCTAAAGCATCTATATTCATATAGAAGAGTTACAGAGTCAGAAAACAGAGGCCAGAATCTCAAATAACTCTTCTTTCTAACCATACATGCTTTATACAGCTCTCATATACATACATGATAATATTAAACATTAAATTATACATCATTTTTAGAGCAATAAAAACCCTACATTTGACCAACACAATAGCAGCTGTACTGGTGAGACAAAAAGGCATAAATAGGAAATACCCAGCGCAGAGCAGAAGATCAGAGAAGGCATACATGACTCCTCTCCCAGTACACACTCTCACTCCCAGGGATATGCACCTTAGGACTTTCAGAGCATTAGCAATATGTTTCATAGACTTTGATGCATTATTCTTTCATTAATTTGTCTATTCATCAAAATCTTAGTACCCAGAATTTCCTGTAGAATTCACTGTCACTCTTTTGCTATGCTGTATGAAGATGTACTTCTGTGGTTTGTTGTGAACCATCTATCCTCTTAAAAAACTTTGAAGAAGTCCCTTGCTATCAGCAGAGGGACAGACATTTCCACAAGTGACTAGTTTGAATGTTTGATAAGTGTGCAATGCCATAAATCTGTATGACTGTACAACTTCACATACCCATATTTAGACTTAGATATTTTACTCTAGTATATCACAAACACGAAACATAAATTTGACAGAATTTTCTATCAAGATAGCGGCCTTAAGAGAGCATCACCCAAGAAAGGGCGAACACATTCGTTGCATTTCTAATACACAGTATTCTGGTCAATGAAGCATACAATTTTTAAACCAGTGATTACATAAGCCATAACATGACATTTATGTAAAATAAAACTTTGCTATCAGACAAATCTCTTCTTATAGAAGGCTCTGGTATAAGTACCTTGTATAACAAGGCTTCTGATTGACAGCTTAATTACTCTAAGCTAAAAGCCTGTTTTTACAACAGAAGCAAAGACAGACTCCACAAGAGAGGGAGGGAAGAAAGCTGACACTGACAACGTTGATACAGAATGAGAGAAGTCCAGTAATTCGGAGCATACAAATTTTTACAAGCCATATATGTAAAATACCTCAACACTTAATTTTTGTTTTGGGATCTAATTGAAATTAGAAGCCCATAAAGCTTCTATTGCAATCATTTTAATAAAACAATGCTAGGGCTTTCTCTATCAAGTTGAGTATGTATTATTTTATCTAGTATATTTATTCCAGTATTTCATACATATATAGCACTTTATGTTCAAAAGATTCATAAGTATATTTCTTTCTTAACTAGCATTTACTTAGTAGAAACTCCTATCTATAAGTGACACTAATTATTAAAACCATCTGTTACAGTAAATGTTCAAATCTGCAGAGACAGAACTGTATCCTTGTTTTATGAAAGGCCTAGCACATTTCAGATGTTCAAATAAAAAAAGTGGTTAATAAATAATTCAGAGATCACTGAATAAATTTGTAGGTTTTCTTTAAAAGAAAATATGAGCAAGAAGCTAGCGTAAAGAAGAAAGAGAAGAAATCTCTGGAAACAATAAATACAAGCATATCTGCAAGGAGATAACAGGTGCAAGAAAAGCTAAACAAATATTATCAGAAACCAGATATATACAGCAGCATTGCTATAAATAGTACTTCTATTAGATATGAGTATTTTCTGGAAACAATAAATACAAGCAGTCTCTTACTTCTATTAGATTAGAGATGGCAGCAGCCCAAAGCTGTTTCCTATTTGAAATTAGTCAGTCTAATCCAAGTCTCTTATAACTGTATCTCTTTTCTGACAAACTAAAAACTTATATTAAAAGAGCTTTCCTATTAGCATAAACAGCAATTAGCATAACAAACAATTACAGATGAAATTTTTACTGGCTTAAATACAGTAAGTGACAATGATATAATTTGCAGACTTCATTTTTACACCTCACAGAGTCATGTTTTAAGGAAGCTGATGAATAGCTTTAGTTTGGCTTATTTTACAAGTTTGCCAAATCTTAAGAGACATACCTTGAGGTTAAATATAATGTCTTATAAAATGCATGACAAAGATTGGAAAAGCTTGCCTTTTTGAAGAATTCAATGGTGGTAGGAAATAATGTGCTCATTTTAGGCTTAACTATAATGTAATGGGTGAAATCAGTTATTATTTGAAGAGTACTGGGTCTGGGAAGTGCTTGGCATTGCAAAGGTGGTCTCAATTTTGTTTCAAGGTTGAGCTTTCCAAGTTAAACCTAAACAGCCCCACATGAATATTCAGTGTTTAAATTTCAGTACTGCATTAACTTAAAATCCATAGAGCATTTATGTCTACAACTATAAAACAACTCGAAAAATTATAAAACTATCTAAAAAAACAGTACTTCAGAAGCACTTTACTTTAGAATTCAAATATTATGCAAAAATCAATACATTATAAAGTTAAATAAGCTGTTTATGAGCAAGATCACTCTCTATTCTTTAAGTAACTTTCTGTTCCAGTCATTACCTTCTCCATATTAAAAAAGAGTCAGGGAATTTCCTCAAAGGTAAACAGTAACAATTGTATTTAACTTGACAGTATGCTTGCCTTTATTTGATAGCTCTCAAATTGGTAGACAGCTGTCAAAAAAGAGAAACACCTTGGTTGTTTGTTTTGGTTCCTAAACATGCTGATTCCATGTTAAATTAAAAATCCTAGTCTTATCAAGATAGAATTATGTGATTCTAGAAAAATTCATGTTTGCCCTGAACAGTTTGCCCCTTTCAGGAAGTTTTAAAAATAGGTCAACTTTATGATTAAGTTGTACTAAAAAAATTACTTGTCCATCAAGTTGAAGAATCCAGCAAGTACATTTTTATAATAATCTACCACATAAGCTTTATCTTCGTAAGCAATCAGTTATCCTTCTAACAAATAATGCCCTATAAGGCATATTTAAAAAACCCCTCACTTAGAGCCAAAGATTACAACAGAATTATGCAAAGAAATTAATTTACTATGGTTATACTCCTCACAGGCAAGTAAGTTTGGAAGAAATGCAACAAGGAAATACATACTGCCTTAACAAGCAGAACCTGACGTTAGCCATCTTTGAGTCTGGGATTGCTTATCTTATACCTGATACCAGAATCAGGCCCAAACAGCAACAGCAGTTCCAAAGAGTAATATTTGACAAGCATCAGTGTGCAATAACATGAGATTATTGTCACACCCTTAAGAAGATACCCTTTTTGCAAATCTGGTTCTCCGCATCATTTAAAAAAAAAAAAAAAAAAAAAAAAAAAAATCTATCAAATGCTTATTCTCAAAGCAAAGCTTTTACATTTTCAGAAGTATACATACGCACAAATACATATATACTAAAAGACAACAGCAGCAATGGTGGCTTCAGGTTGGAGAGAGAGTAACGGTAGCTTCAGTACAAAGAAAAAGGTCACTATGCAAGTTATTTGTAACACTGAAATGAAGCTGACATCTATGAAGCTTTTTTTTTTTTTATTGCATGAGAATTACGCAATCTCCTTTAAGCTCAATCAAGCATTCAGCTTCCAAAAGCAGCTGAGCTATGCTTAGGAAAATAAAGAACTTCCTTGGTGTGTACACTTGCCATTTAATTTTTAAGTATACAAGAGATCACAGATGATAAATCAAATATTTTGAAGCATTTTATCTAAAGTAGTTTACACAGCAGAGAATGGTATGCTTGCACAATTTATACAGAAGTTGTACTTCACACACTTTCCCAGAAATGCTCATAGCAGAAGCCAATGGAATAGAAAGCTCAGTTTAACATCATTTGCAAAATGAATTATGTACAAGGGTAAGCTAAGTTTTCATTGCGTATACTTATATTTTTGGGGCCCTGTTTCTGCTCTTGTTTACAGAAGTATAAACCAGATTACACAAACATGATACTACTATAAACAAAAGAAGATCTGGTTATTTTAATAGGATTTAATAAACTGATTCCATCTTCCACTGTAATAAGCCACCAGGTGAGAAGCACATTGGTTTTACTGAGCTTCACTGTAAGGCCTACTTTGTCTCTGGTATGACTGAAAGGTGGTTTCTGGGGGGGCAGGGGGGAAACAACTCATGCCAAATCAAATGTAACAGTCAGCTGTGGCAAGTAAAATATAACAGACAGCATAAACTGTATTTTTGGGAGCAGATGAGGTTGTGTCTTCCCAGAAAGGCATTAAAGTAACTGTAGAAAAACAAGAGAGTAAAAACAGGGATGATACCCATGTTAGACTACATTAGAAAGAAGAACCAAAGAATCTTCCTCTCCACCTCCACTTCTCAATTACTCTAGTTTTAGTTGTAGAGGTGGAAGATATAAGAATGTGAACAAAAATCTTTTTTAAAGTCTCCTACCTCATTATTTGGGTCTTGAATGACCTTATAAAGAGCTGGTACCAGTGGTTTTTTTCGGTGCAATGTAGCTGCATAGCTGGAAATTTGTGTTTCAGGTAATGCCTAAAGAAAAAAAAAAAAAAGTGTTACCCTGATAAATCAATGCTTCCAAGTATTAAAGATCTCCACAAAAGGATTTAGTCTCATCCCAACACCAAAAAAAATTCCTGAAGTTCAGTAAATTTTCAGACTTGTAACCTAGTTCATTCAGTATCAGTTCTTCTCCATATGAATAGTATTTGGGGGCACATACCAACTTGAGTTAAATCCAAAAGCAGTTTCAGATTTATCTTTCATAAAATCATTTGCTCCAGCTTGATATGAGGACTCTCTTTCTTGATATTCTGTATTTAACAGGCACTTTTCAAAGTCTTTATCAAATCAACTTGAATTATTTAAGAGGTATGGATAATCTAGAATGAGCATGGACAGCCTCAAGTCCCACCAAGCAACCATGCCTGTGGATTTTGCATCCTTGGCTCGTCAACAAATTTCCAACAACAGCATGTAATGACTTATTGTGTACCATCAATGATGTGAGGAATTACTAATTCTTAATTTAAATAACAGATTAATTTCATATCAGCCTTGAAATCCGTTTTTCTTGTTTATGCATTATCTTGTATTTCATTCAGAATAATTATCAACATGCAAAATAGCTTAAAAATACTTCCGATTCGTCATGACAAAACAATTCATTTTATGCAGACCATAGGAAAAAAACCAGCCAAATATTTTTCTTTAACATTTTTTTAAACTCCAAACATTTTTATTTTTAAAAAATTAGTAGAAAAGTTGTTCAATTAGAAATTTGGGCAGCATTATCCAGCTGCTAGTTAAATTCTATCAGCTTGATCTACAGAAAAGAAACACATTGCTATAGCAGTGTTATGCTCTACAATAATAAACAATAAAAATAAACTACTGTTAGAACTATGCATTGCATATTATGTACCAGCTGACTCATTTAAATAGACCTTTGCATGCTTTATGCATTATAAGTTGAAAGATCAAGTAATAGATATTTAAAATGTTAATTATTCGATATTAAAAAAAAAAAAATTCAACATCCTGTGGCATAAAGCCAATGGTATAGCTATCATTCATCTTCCCAGCTCACCTTGAATTCTGACAGCCATTCTTCCACGACACCTCGTTCTGATCCCAGCATTTTCTTACTTCTTTTGCTTCTCTCTTACCTTTAGAAGAGAAAGGAAAAAAGAAATTAAAAGAAGAGTTCTGGCAGCAAAACTTAGTTGCTTAGTAACCCCAACGAAAAGGTGTTAACATATTTCCAATAGAATTATATAATATCAAACAATAGGAAAAGTTGGATTTTGGACAACTGGTCCCATTTTCTAACAATGACTAAACTGTTCTCTTCAGACTTTTAGTCAAAGTACTGCACATTAATGGGGAAGGAGGAAAAAGGAGGATTCAGTGCTTCAGGCCAAAATGTACATTATTTAAGACAAACACATCATCCCATTCTTGCCCCCTTACCAAATATAGTACAAAGAAAAGACAAGTGGAGCAAAGTAAAGAGCATCGTGGAGCAAATCATGTGAGACATTGTAATGATAGTTCTAGCTACAGCTTGAAGTAAAGCAGTTTCATAAAAACAGTTATTAGAAATCCTAATAGCAGATCTTTACTCCTCAAAGCTTGTTCTTAAAGAATTTTGAGGCTTCTCATTCAAACTGCAAGATTTAGCTCTTCTAAAAGTATGTTGGAATTCTCAGAAACAAAAAAAAGAAAAAGAAAACTTGCAAGGACAACTGTTGTTATTATTTTCCATTTTATGTACAACAGTCATATTCTAACATCTTTTGAATTCTCACAAATTTAATTCTCAAGGCAATAGCAAGAATGTTTAAAGCACAAGGCATCATTAGACACCTTTGCTTTATGTTTAAATAGGTATAAGCAACAAGGATCATTTTGTCTTTCTGCGTGATCTCAGTACAGGTTGGCAATACCTGGAAATCATTAAGATCCCAGAAAATTTTTATCTGATGAAGTGAAATGAAGCTGTAGCCTAATACTAGAGACTAAAGCCTAAGAACAGTGACCTGAAAAGGGATAAATGGAGGAGACGGTAAAATATAAGAGCTGTTTGAAGCCATACTAGACATATGAAGACAGTGATTCTTAGTTAAGGTTTCATCAAAAGTTTATTTTTGACAGGACCTGCAGGTTAACAGCTGCCTGAACAGAAACAGGAAACAGAAAATCTGTGAAGGGACTCTCTATTTTAAGAGATACTTTGGTCACTTTTTTTTTTTTTTTTTTTTTAAAAAAGAAGTTGATATTGCTGTAACAATTATATGCAACAAAGCTGTCACACACTGTCATATATCTTTACCACATTTTTCCTAAAAACTACAAATACTCATCAGCTTCAAAGACCTTTTTTTTTTTAATTAATATTTTTTCCTTCAATACAGTCAACTTTTTCTGAAGTTCTTTTAGCCTGGGATAGGGAAAAAAAGAGAAACACTTCCACAACCAGATGATAACAAGATGAAGATTGCTACAATCATCTTTAATCCCAAAAACACTTATGCTCATCAACTTCATAAAAGTAATGTCAAGAATATATTAAGTGCTACTATTTGCAGAATTTATTGTAAAATTTATAAGAACAAGGCAGGTAAACATGCAGTGAATTGTTTACTTTTTACAGTTTTCTTTCAGATGTGTTTTAAAAATTATTTAGGCTCAACCAAAAGTTATGGGTTTGATATGCAAGTTACATCATGGAAGTCCTATGATAAATGGCCTTTAAATAGCCAGACTAGATGATTGGAATCACCTATTCCGGTCTCAGAACATACTTGTTTTGATTTCTGAAAGAAGATTTGTATTTAAGATTTGTATTAACAGATCAGTGCTTGTTAAATGGAAAATGAAGTGAAACAAGATATAAAAAATGTGTTGGGAAGCTGTAAGTTCAATCTTAGCAACTCTGTATGAACAGGGCTACATACAGCATTTAGGATGGCCCTTGGCAGCAAGTCATTCAGAGAATACAAACTCCTGTGGGTAAGGAACTGCCTCAGATTTCTAAAGCATGTTTAAATATCCTAAAAGATATCAGATTCAGAAATAACATTAGATTAATTTAAATTCAAGTAACACTTGGGTGACTTACTTCAGCAGAAGCGCTGACACATAATTCTATAAAATAACACAACACCACTAAATAGGTCTCTGCAAACAAAGGTTTCCAAAGACATCCTTTTCAATAGATAGTGGAACAGATATCAGTCATCAGAATGAGACATGGATATAAGTTAATTTAAAACACCACAGGACACGCTACAGTAGAAGTTGAGATTTAGTTCACTTTGCCTGGAAAAAAAAACATTTTCTACAGAAAGTGCAACATTCAACTTTACCTCTTTAAAGAAGTCAATTTTCTAAAGGAGGAAGAGGAGGAGGAATGCAGCAGTTTTTCAACCTGGGATGCATTTGTCAAGCCTTCAAGCACTGCCCCGTTTTCTGAAAGGTGAAAAGAAACTCTGATGATCACAAAATAAGGAGAAACATAGTAAAGTAAAGCAAACAGTAATGTATATATTCTTTGACCTTACAAATTGAAGTTTATCAAATCCACTAAAGCATATCTGGGTCCTTCTGTAACAAATGAATTTGCCATTCATTTAAAAAAAAAAAAAAAAAAGGCGCTCAGCGTTTTAGCAGGGGGAAGAAGGGAGGGACTGCCTTCATCCAAAAAGAAGGCTTTGTCACCTATGTGGAAAACCCTTACATATTAGTGGTGCACAGTACTACAAGCACACTAGAAAGGAAAATTGAAGCACTATTTCTCAGGAAGAACAGTGCAAGAAAGATGCAAGATGAAAGAAGAGAGTAATACTTTTATAAAATGTGAGCTGAATCAATACCCTGACTTTGGAGAACATATACCTCTTAAATGGAACATACTAAAGACTCTTCCTTACTATCATTGTTCTTAATACATATTCCTTACAGAGCCAAAACTTCAATGTCATTGCAAAAATCATGTATTACACTAAAGTTCACCTTTCACTGCAGGATCCCTTCACGCTGAGCATGAGGTAAACAACACCCAAATGAGCCCACTAGAAGTAAATTAGAGGATTTCAGTATCTGGAGACCTCTAATAAGAAATTGAAGTATATGAACAATGGGTGTATTCCATTCCATACTGCTTATTCAATTAATTACTTTTCCAAATTATTGAATTACTAAAAGGTCCATTTTTTCTTTTCCTCCGACACGCTAATTAGAGATAGGCTAGCAGGATGTACCCTTCTTTTCAGGCTACACTGCAAGTGAAAGCTTTTATCACAAGATAGTATACACAAACCAATGTCCTCTATGAATTTTCTAAAATCAACTGTTTTTTAAAAAAATTCAATTCCTTCCAGGAATCTTAAATAATACACTTCTGAATGAATGAAATTCAAATCTTCTTCTTTCCCTGACAATATTTATGAGGGGTTTGAAAAAAATAAACAAATTTCTACCCTATAGGCACACTTTAGCTGATTACATACAGATTTTTAAACATGCACAGGAGACCTGAAAGACAAATATATGTATGTATGTAACTTATCAGTTGCTTCTTGTAATTATCAGGCACGCATCTTCAAGACAGAATATCAGGTTGTGCTGGTTTTGACTGGATAGAGTTAATTTTTTCCATAGTAGCTTGTATGGGACTATGTTTTGGATTTGTGCTGAAAACAGTGTTGATAATACAGCTATTAATCGTCAGGCTTCTGTGCTTGCCATGGGGCTTGCTTGCCTTACTGCATATTAGGGTCTAGTGCTCGTTAGTGGCTGCTTTTTTCTTTCGCTGCTTGCTGTACTGCATCATCTTACTCTGCTAAGGGAACATTTTGGTAACAGCAATGGCCATGTGCCTGGGCTGGCAGATGGCCAGGGCATTGCTGCTGTTTCTGTGCTGCTGTACTGGACAGGCTGGAACTCCAGCGTGAACTCGAGTTGAAGGGACTGTGACCTGTGGATGAGTCCATGCAGGAGCAGGACACCCCGAAGCGTCTGTGGATAAGCCTATGCCAGAGCAGGTACATCTCAAAGCGTCTGTGGCCATGGTTATGTCTGTGCCGCAGCAGGTATACTTCTGAAGGGATTGTGGCCCAAGGATAAGTCCACGCTGGAGCAGGTACACCTCCAAGCATCTGTGGCTGTGGATAAGTCCATGCTGCAGCAGATACACCTTGAAGCATCAGTGGCTCCGCATGAGGTCATGCTGGAGCACCTCAAAGCCTGTGGCCATGGATAAGCCCACGACAGAGCAGGTACTCCCCTGGAGGGACCACAGCCATAGGTAAGGCCACATTGGAGCAGGTTCACTCCTGAAGGGACTGCGGCTGTGGGTAAGGCCACGCTGGAGCAGGTATATCTCTGAAGGCATCATGGCCCATGGAGAAGGCCACGCTGGAACAGGTGCACCTCAAAGTGACTGTGGCTGTGGAGAAGTCTACACCGCAGCAGGTACCGCAGCAGGTATACCCCTGGAGAGACTGTGGCTCATAGGTAAGGCTCCACTTGGAGCAGGTACACCCCTAAGGGACTGCAGTCTGTGGATAAGTCCAAGCCGGAGCARGGGCAAGGGRAGGAGTTCATTGCAATGTTAAACCCAATGGTCTCGTCCAAAAGGACCAGGGGTGTAGATTGTAATGGAAATATATTTAAATTGTTGTAACCTGGGATTTGAGTTGCATATTATGGGAATTACTACAGCAGGAACCACCTGAACCAATGGAGGAGAAGCCTTACAAGAAGCAGTGCAAGTGCAGCAGTGACCCAACCTGAGCTGGCTTTGGTGCCCAGTAACTCCATGCAACACACACCACCTCTCCTGTCCTGAGTGACCACCATAACAGATGGAGCCCAAAGTCATGGACTAAATGAACTGAGCAGACATTTTGTGGACATTTGTGGACATTTTACAGACCTTTCAGAGGGGCGGTCCATAGACCAAGGGAATGATATCTGTGTATTATATCAAAGGATGGGAAGGGGGTGGTGGTTAATGAAGTTGTATTGGATAGTGTGGTACCTCAGCATGACGTAAATGGTATGGAATAAGGGTTGGAGAATGTGCTGGATAGGAGCAGCATGGGAACAGAATCTCCTGTCTTTCTGTGCTGGTTTTGGCTGGGATAGAGTTAATTTTCTTCATAGCAGCTAGTATGGGGCTATGTTTTGGATTTATGCTGAAAACAGTGTTGATAATACAGGGATGGTTTAGTTACTGCTGAACAGTGCTTACACAGAGTCAAGGCCTTTTCTGCTTCTCACACCACCCCACTAGCAAGGAGGCTGGGGGTGCACAAGAAGTTGGGAGGGGACACAGCCGGGACAGCTGACCCCAACAAAGAGACATTCCATACCATATGACATCATGCTCAGCCTATAAAGCCAGAGGAAGAAGAAGGAAGTGGGGGACATTCGGAGTGATGGCATTTGTCTTCCCAAGTAACCGTTATGCATGATGGAGCCCTGCTTTCCTGGAGGTTGCTGAACACCTGCCTGCCGATGGGAGGTAGTGAATGAGTTCCTTGTTTTGCTTTGCTTGCGTGTGTGGCTTTTGCTTTACCTATTAAACTGTCTTTATCTCAACCCATGAGTTTTCTCACTTTGACTCTTCTGATTCTCTCCCCCATCCCACTGGTGGGGAGTGAGTGAGCGGCTGTGTGGGGCTTAGTTGCCGGCTGGGGTTAAACCATGACACAGGTCTGTAAGAGTTGATTCAGGACTTCTAGAAGCTTCCCAAGTTTTACAACATGCTAGAAACAACCTTTACATCCAGACATGATATCTGATACACACTACTCTCTAGAAATGCCATGGGGTCCCAAGTAGCTCTAAGTTATTACGCTTGCTACTTAGAGGTTCAATTGTATCTAACCTGCTATCCCTAGTGTCAAAACCAAAGACACAGATCCTGGAAGTTCACCGGTCGGGCTTTCCAGAGCTGCATTAAGTTAGACATAATTTTTTCCTGGATAGGAACTCAAGTTATTTCAGCCCCCAAGCAAGAATCACAGTTATATACCAGCAAATCAGACAACGGAACTTCTATTTCTGTACAGTTTTCCCCACAAAAGGACTAAGCACAAGCAGATGTGCACAGTCCTGGTTGGAGAATTAGGCTGTAACAGTTCAAAATTTTTCATTCACTTGTCAGTTTCCTTACAAGCCAAATCTGCAGGTTTTTTAGAATTAAATTTAAGTAAAAGATAATTTAAAAAAAAAAAAAAAAATTTACATAGCATCACAAATAGAGTGTGGGGGCTCAAACTGTTTTACGCATAGAAAACAGTAAATAACTGTCCTTAAATCAGAGGCAAACATCAGCTGTAACTGATGATCAAAAATTCCCCTCTCCCCCAGGTGATTACTTCAGCTTGGCAGATCCTGTTAAAATCTGGAGGCAAGTAGCTGCTCTCCTCCAGCACTGTATCAACTCCAAGAGATTACATCGACTCTGTATGAAGTTAACTATTTCCTCGGAGAAACCTTGCAAGGGGGAATTAAGATTATGCTTAAAAACAAACTAACAAAAAACCCAAAAACAACAACAAAAAACCCATGCCAAAACCCAAATCCCCCTTCTCTTTACACTCCAGGGAACAGCAATATGTAGGAAACTACAGCACAGCTCCAACAGGAAGGCAAAACTTGTATTCGATAAAGCTACACTGAGCACCAAATACTACTGTGTATTTCAAGTAGCAACAAGTGTTCTTTGCCCTATATCACCACAATTCAGAGCAAGACTGCAAGGAGAACACTAAGCAAGCTAACTGTTGCAGAAATAAGGAAACACACAAGGCTATCAAGAAACACATGCATCAAGCCAGTAAAAATGTAGCAGTTTGGAGTAAGAGGAGAATACTACAGGTAAGTGAAATCAATGAATTGAAGAATTAGCAATTCTCCCGAGTCTGGATTTAGCCTGACATATCTAAAGAAATTACAAAACCACCAAGAGTCGCAAGAATGATTCAAATGCCTTACTGCAAACGCTATAGAGATCCCAACGTTCCTACTACGGTAAGTCAAAAATGTCAAGTATCATAATGGCGTAACACCTAACCTACTTAAGAAATTAACTCCTCTTACAGAAGTCTATTGAGCCTTACAGAAAGTCCACATACAGCTGTCAAACAGACCAACTCACATAAAGTTAAAAACTGAACCTATGCTGGTGTCAAAATTTGGGTGCAGTCTGATATTATAGTTAAGCCCATCTAGTGGCTAGCTACCATGAAAAAGGAAAAGTTGACCTTACCCTCCAGTATCCCACATACTTCTGTCCCAATGTTTGTGCCATGCATCGACCTTCAAGCAAGCCCTGTTTGGGGACTTCTTCCAGTGTAAGTCAGCTTCAGAACCAAAGCCATACCTGCTGCCTAGGAAAGCAGCCATCTTGAGAACAACTGCTGAGGCACGGAGCTTATGCTATGCCCTTTAAGAACAATGCCAGAAACAAATCCAGTGCGCAGTGTTTTCTTACATGTGGTACAGTAAGACTTTAACAGTCCTACTTTGAAAAAGCAGAAGAATTTTTGTTAAGGTTGTATGTGATAATCTCCAAAGTATGCAAAGGATTAGAATATAGGGCATCTACCACAGGAATCTTGTGCTTATTCATCCCTGAAGAAAAGGACGCTGTATAGTGCTTTCTGGGTATTTGTTAGGAGAATAGGGGAAAGAGAGCTTTACACAACAGATCTTTTTGGGCCACCTCTACTGTACGATCTATGCATTTGTACTCAATGAAAATTCCACAAGCAGCTTTGTGTAGTTGCTTATATAAATACAGCTAGTTGTTCTGACACTTTCAGAATGTTTTTGACAGGGTGTACATTAAAGACCAATAATATGAACTATATCCCAGGAGGAAAAGCACCTTATCTATGTGTCAGTCTTGCACCACATTTATAGAAAAATATAAACACAAACTATTCATTTCTCCAGTGCTACATTTGCATCCTTCCTGGAAGACTTCTTCAGATGTTAAAGCTTGCTTTGCTCATGTGGCTTAGAAAAAGGAAGTAGACCTATAGCTCTGTTGTATCAATACAGAAGTAGCCCACACCTATTCCAGCTAGGATTACTCTACTAGTTCGGTTTTAGGACAAATCATCTCTCCCTTTCAAATTATCTGCCTGGATATTAAAAACATTTTTAAGGACTCATACAAACAGGCAAGATAGTCAGGTCATGGATTTACAGTATGCTAACTCTGCACTGACTCCCTACAAGAAAACTTAACAAAAGCACAGTGAGCATCTTAGCTCAGTGCCTAGTGGCTGTGCCTCCCCACTCTGCCCACCCTTCAAGCCGCCTCATCAGAGCGGGGAGCGCTGCCCCATTCTGCACTGCACCAGCCAGGCTGCACCTGATGCACTTTGCCACTTTTGCTATAGAGGAACACAAGCACAACAGCTGTGTGGCACTCTCAGCCTGACAGGCAGACCGCACTCTGGGACTTTCGTATGAGCATATGTGGGTGTGTCTCTAAAATAAACTGGTTCAACTGCATTAAATCCTGTGCATATTTGTTCAAAGTTGAAGCGGCCTGAACTAAGAGTATTGAATTTCATCTCCAGAGTGTTCACGTCTCTCCCAAAGCAAACACAATACAGGGAATATAAGAGATTTCTCATGTTTATTTTTAAAAGACTTGATTTTTTTTTTTCCCTACTATGGCTCAAAGGTTCTTATAATATGCAGGAAGGATAATAACTAAGTAGAAATTTAGTTACTAGTAACAGTAATAATTAAATATACTAAAATATTTTTAGATGTGGACTGATTTGTTAAGATTCCTTAAATACCAAACAAGCAAGCAAGTTTAAATTCACACTAAAGCATGGAACAGAAAAGTTATAGCTGGGAACACAGTCACTCAATGTTAAAATCAAATATAAAAATCAATTACTGAAAAGCTTCCCAAAAAAAGCACTTAAAATAGTAATAAAAAAAGTTCTCTCCTAAACTTATTCTGCCACTTTATGTCAAATGAATATGAGACATAAGGCTGTTAAATCATTAGACCTGGAATCTTTATGGTTAATATTAAAGCTACAATATTCTGTTCTCAAAGGAAGTCACAGTCTTGCATTGTACATCTGCCAATTACAGTTGAGATCTAAACAGAATTTTACTAAGCAAAAGCACTGTCCTAGCTCATGCTGTGCACACAAATAAAAAAGTACGAAACCATGGGTTAACTCCTGATGTTAACACATGAGCTGTCTAGACGCTTAAGAACTTAACTTTCACTGGGATATGTGAGATAGCACTACACAACTTTGACCTTCCAGGTACACTTATGATGACAGTTTGGAGAGGATTAGACTAGTTATAAAATATGTATAAACCAAGAGACAATGAAAATGAAGTTACCAACAGACTGAAATACCATGAGATTATGTTTAAATTACAATCCTTTTATTTGCTTACCTAGAAATAGATTCCCATTTTAAAGACACCTTTCATACAATTCACCATTCTCTATATTATTGTCTTTGAAAATATCAAAGTCTGAAATAAAACTTATTACAGTAATATATTATCAAAACAATGAAATGTAAACCTCTGATAACTGCCCAAGAACTTTTGACTTCTACAGTAATAGACATGAAAAAGGGATTAATCAACTTCTCTCATCAGAGAGCACATTTTTCACTTACGTTATTATTTACCAGTCTGCATCTAAACCACTAACCAAGATCAATTTGCAACAGAAAACCGATTACCCAAATAACCAGAGCACTCGCTATACAGATATACCAACTATTACAGTGAGGATTAAAAAGAAAAAAAAGTGCTACCAATTAGATATTAATAATTGTTGACATTTAAGAAGATATGACTGTTCCAAGTATGCAGAGATTTTTTTGTTGGTGGTTTGTATTTTATTTGGGGTTTTTGTTTGTTTGCTTGTTTTAAAGAAGCCAGGATTTTATACTGGCTTCAAAATACATGGGGGAGGTTACATAAACGGGACATGCACTTCAAGAATGAGTCCATTTTTTTTTGCCATTATATACTAGATGTCACGACATATATAATGTAATTGAGTCCTAGCTGCATGATGAATAATAATATTATATATTTTCACCTCAAAGGCTATGTCGAGAATATTTTGCTATTAAAACCTGGACTGTCTCAACAAAAAGAACAAAGCTGCGAGCTGCATGATCTCTTTCCAGTGCCACTCATCCAAGAGAATATTACTGGCTGAAAGCAGGTCTAAAAGAACAGAAAACTCAACTATCAATATAGCTTGTTCTTCCAAGCTACATATACACTCCTCTCATATCTGTAACTCATTACTGAACATGGAAAGAAGTGTATTTAAAGAAAGATTTTTCCATGCTACTTCTGTAAAAAAGTAGCATGGAAAGCATCAAGAATGCATCCTTACTCTGAACTAAATCTGCATTTAATTCCTTTGATCCAGAATGTTCATAGCTCCGTAGCAAGAGCACCTTTGTTTAATACAATTAACACTCTGGGAAGCAGAATAGATAAAAGTCAACATGAGATAAGGTGGTCAGAACTACATAGGAAACATGCTTCCCCACCACACACACACTTTAACAAGACCAGTGAACTCTGGAGAAAGGAACTGGGCAACATGCTCACAAACACAGATAACAAAAAAACAATTTGAACTTCTCATGATGAGTTATTCCTGAATGCAGAGGTTCAAAAGACCGAATGGAAAAAGACTGGGTAATACATTCAACAACTTAATGAAAATATCTGCTCAGGAATGTATCAGCAGCCAGAAAAGAAATCAAGATGTTTGACCACACAGAAATGGTAAAAGGTAAATCTGAAAACAATTAAGTAGAGCGTACAAAATTGATAATATGCTCTCATTTGAAATACTGGCCTACATTTGATTCAAGCAACCTAAAAAGAAGTATGTATAAGGCAGAAAAGTGGTTAAGAGGTAGTTAATGACAAAGATCGTGAAAAATAACTTCTAACCTGGATATGGGAATAATTTTAAAAATTCAAAGAAAAAAGAACTCCATGTCTTAGAAGCACATGGAATTAAGTGGTAGAGAAGGTAGAATGGATTTTTTGTAACAGAGTAATACAAAATAAAGCATTAAAATGTAACAAAGTAGAAATGTTAGACTGCTAACAGTATATTGTTTCTCATACTGTAAGAGTAGGACTCATCATAAAATATCATGAGGGCAATAAGAAGATATTTTAGATAAATATTATAACACCTGTTTTACATAATTACTTCTTTTGTAGAACAAGAAGAGTAAAGGAGAAAACTTAATGGTGTAAGCTAGCACTTAATTGATATGCTTTACAAAAAATTTCTCCTAGGAGCATCTCCTTCCTTAATTGCTCAGCATACAGGCGTATACAGCTTCATCCAGCTACTGTCAAGTTTCATATTAGACTACATTAAACAGCCATGGTATGGTCTGATTTCCACACTGGAAAAGGGATTGACTCTTAGGCTAATCTGATTCCAAGAGAATCCCATCTAGAATAAAATATATTATTCTATCACAGTCATATTTAATAAACACTTATATAAGCTGTCATTTTGGTAAGGACATAAAAAATAGTTTTAAAAACTGTTGTCCTCAACAAATCAGAACTACAACTGCAACTTGGCGTTAGAAACAGGTACAAGCATTCTGCCAGAACTCTCTTGGCCATACAGCTCCACAGCACAGAGAAACAGAAACTTCTACAAGGTACAAAACTGACAAAGGCAGAAAGAAACAAAACATTCTCTGGACAGTTATTAATTTAAATCATAAGCTCAAGCATTCTCTTTAATAGAAAAAGAGCCCTCTTCCAACTCTAGTTCTTAGGTAATTTAATTGCAAGCTTAAGCAGACAGACATGCATTCCAACTTTAAAATATAAATGCTGACATATTCTATATGTGGGATTTAGTTTGCCAGCCTTATTAGACAAGCCTTAGTCATGCAAAACAACTTGGATAAGACATTTCTTCCCTGCCCACTCTGACTCACTAGTAATAACCAGGCTAAAAAACTTTCTTTTTGGATACCAGCAACAAAGAAAGTTATGTGAAAATGATGGGAGAAAGCCTTACCACAGTGAAGTCAAAGACAATTAACAATACTCCTATAAATTTTCATGATACTATGCTTGCACAGTGAGCTCTGTATCTTATCAAAAAGGTTGCATCAATTTCAGCTGCTGCCAAAAAACGGGTGAAGAAAAGACACAGTCCATCTGTTCCAAAAAGCTTCCTCTAAGGTTCATTTTAAGCCCTGAATTATCTTCCATGCCTTTTCAAGCACCAGRAAGCTCAGCTGCCAAACCTTCTATCTTTCTACAATTACTACAGTGAAACTGTGCTTTGCAGAAACAAAATTGCTGAAGACAAACAATTAGGGCAGTGTGAATGAAAATACAACACTGAAAATAGACATAATAGTGTTAAAAAATTATTTTACAGCTGATGTTTTCACTGTATTGCACAGAGTAGTTGTAGAAAGGTATGGAAGTCAGGTGACACTACAGAAAAATTTAAGTCCTGTTTGACTCACAGAGTCTAAGAACCTGAATAAAACACAATTGTACACTTGCAGCTAAATCCCTCTCTTAAGAGTTCATGCAATGAATGAAGCAGAAAAGAGAAGAGTTAAGACAATTGAGAAAGTGGAAGGAGACATTTATCTTCTGTATATGAAGAAAGTACTCCTCTACTTTACTTACAGGATTTGGGAAACAATAATATAATAAAGAAATTATCCTGCAGCCTTAAATACAGCAAAACACGTTAATTATTCTATTATAAAGACTCAATGCACTTAAAAATATATATATACACACACACGTAGGTTAGCCATAGAAATGTTACCTTATTCTCTCAGCACCGTTTCCTTAGAAACAACTTCATGTAGTCATCCTACACTAAACCTAAAACATTCTCTTGTCAGGATCCTGTGTGATAACCCATCCTACGCTAAACAATACAGCCTCGTCCTCCCTTTGCATCAGTTCATATGCAATAACTCTTCCTATGCTAGTTCGTCTGCAACTCATTAATGTCTTTACTTATGAAAACATTTCCATACAAATTACTTTCCGTGTAACGCTACCTCTCCCAGACACCTTCTTGGTTCACAGTTGTGGTTCAAGAAGTAAATTAAATCTAGAAAGACTTATCTAAAGATAGAAAATGTATAGTAAAAATGGAGCCTTAAAAAAAAAAAAAAAAAAAAAAAAAAAAAAAAAAAAAAANAAAAAAAAAAAAAAAGAATCTAACAGCAAACTAACACTTGCAAAACTACAGTTAAGGGACACTCTGCTAAGTACTAAAAATGAACAGGCACGAGCTAGGAGAAATCTTGAAACAGAATTTCTGTGGGAACAAAAAACAAAACAAAATTAAAAACAAAACAAAAAAAAAATCAACAAAAAACCCACACCACCAAAAAACCCTCAACACACACTTTGGAATAGGACTGCAAATATTATGCTGAGAAAGATTACTATCTTGCCTGCAAAGGAAAGAAATACATGCAGAAACAGTTCTAGAAATATGAGCTGTAGATTCTAAGCAGCTTCCCATTTTTGAGCTGTAACATCCTCAATGGATAGAAATAAATGTCTGTTATATTGTGAAAATAGCCATAAAAAATTAAGTCCTCTATCAATTCCAGACCAATAAAATATCAATACATATTTCTCACTGCAGTATCTGCTACCAACTGTAATTCACACAAACTGGAATTTAGGTTACATATTCATTAATTGATTTACCTAACCTCCTTTCTTCTACCCTAAGTATTCCCAAAGGGATCTAACCTAAAGGATCCTCTGCTGAAAGTAATGAAATCCCTCATTCTAATCTTTCCAACTTCCAGATGGTAAAGCCTTCAGCTCCAGGAAGTAGAGTGTAAGTAAATGAAGCTGAGGTGACAGATTCCCCCCCGCATCCATACATCTACTTACACATCCACAAATTCTTAAATGAGTGAAATCTTCAAATTTATTTGCATTGACTTCATTTATAGCTAAAATTATGTCAAATTACTGAATTTTTTAAATGATAAAGTAAGAATACAAAGTTCCAACATAAACTTTCAAAATGCCAGAGTTAAAGGTCCATGAGCATTAGGATATATTCCTTTATTGCATGATGCCATAAATTTCATACGTGTGACTCAGATGCATCATTCACATTTAAGATGTATGGTTTTCAAGGATAAAATTAATTCTGATTGATATTCTGGTCTTGCTTCTCCAATACAAGTTCCCAGACTTTAAAAAGCAAACTGAACAACAAATATAGTTACATGAAACATCACTGATCTCACCACTACTCATCAAGACGACACAACATCAGAACACCACAGATCTCTTCTGCTTGACCTAACAGAATATACGAGGCAGCTGAGCTCTGCACCGAAAACACAAAGAGGACTTAAAGCACACACAGAGGCTGCTTGCTATTCACAGGTAAAGCAGAGTAGCATCAAGAATCCAGAAACATAAGATCTGCTTCAACTTTCAGAGTCAAAACTGCTCAGACCGTAGCTGCCTTTACTACTTCCAGTTGTTACTTTACAGGAAACAAATTGTCTTCTTCCATATCATGCATCACAGCATTACTTCAGCGTCAATCGTTTTCAATCTCACACTTGTTTTCTGAAAGTTAGAAAGGGGTTTTAAGAACTGCAAAGAACAATCTCACAAAATGAGAAGAAAAACACTGTTATTTTATATTGAGATTAGACAGACCGGACAAGTCAGAATTTCCACACATAAGTAACAGATGTTCCTGACCATCTTAATTCTGTATAACACAATCCATTTAGAGCTACCTTAACATCAACTATCCACATAGTTGACCCAATTGATCAAGGTGACTGTGCTATAAAAATTGATGCTCATGACCAACCCTACTAACTTCACTAGGACTCCTCCAGAGCAAGAAATTACATGGCCTTTATTGGACACTCTCCTTCACAGAAAACAGGCAAAGAAACAGTGCAGTGCCTCTAAAGAAAGCGCAACCCTTTTAAATCACGTTATTAGAAGCTCTCCTGAAATTCTGAAACTCAGTTTACTATAATTGGCATTCTGTGGCCTATCACATGGAAGTATATGCTACTTCTCTGTGAAATAACTGTATGAGAATTAAAACATGAGTAAATGTAAACTAGTGCAACAACTACACCAGTTTCCCCTTTTGTCTTGGTATGAGTTTAATAATTAATCTTCACTGTTGAATAGTTAAACACAATGCACATTGTTTAGACAGTCATTATTCTTCTACTGTTAAACTAATATTAGAACAGAATAGAGACTGACCAGTCGTAAGGAAGGACTAGTTAATATTTTAGTGTGAAGTGGTTAATTTGTTATATATTTTTTAAATAGTGAGGAGCACTAAGTTACTAACACATGTGTGGGTGTTTCTTGGGGGGGAGGGTGTTTGGTTGTTTTTTGTCTTTTGGTTTTTTTTTAACCTGAAATTTAAAGTCTTTTTTTCTGGGGCAAAACTTTGCATACAATCTCTTTAGGAACGTAATGTAAACCCCACAAATAACTTAAATCAACCAGATCTTTTATGCACCCTGTTACGCAAGACTTTCCAAGATGCTTTTAACCTAAGCTATAGATCAGTATTGGGGGGGGGGTGGGGGGAAGAAAGAAAGAAAGAAAGAAAGAAAGAAAAAAAAAAAAGAGCAAGCAGCCTTCCATAGATATAGCCTTGATGACTTCAATTGAAATGGACAGCCCTATTCCCCCCCGTCAGACACTGCGGAAACAAGAGCAAGAGAGAGATATTAAATGCATACTACAATTTTCATGTGTATTTTCTACTCATAGCCTGAACAAAATTAAAAGTTTTTTGTCAAATACTCTGCCCTAACGTACATTTAGAAAGCAGGAATCTTGCAAGATTATGAAAAATYACAGATTTAACAGGCAGCACTGAAAATCCATGCAGCTAGCTTCATGGGTATCCTTCCTCCAGTTTATTTGGTGTGGAGGGAGGAAAGGAATTTATTTATACATGGTCAATTTTACTATGTTCTACGTTTTCAAATGTATTTTCTTGCACTCAAAAAAACAACAGCAGAAATTCTCACCAAGGACTCAATGTTCTAAACTTCAGCCATTTCTAAATAACCTCACTCGTACACAGAGAAACTCTGAGGTTTTGTTTGTAATACCAAATAGCTTTCCTGCTAAAAACAAACTTCAAAAGCAGTTGGCAGAACAGTGTTTTTCCTTCCCTCAAGTCTCCTGAGTAAATTTACCTTTGGAAAAAGACCAGAGATGGCCTTATATGCAAACATGTCAAAGAGTTATACTATTGCTTTTTGCAAGATTAATCTTCTTCAGCAAATTCTATACATTATATCTACTTGAAATAGAAATACATCCACATGAACTATACTAAACATAAGTAGTTTCCTTATTCTTTTACAGGTAAGTCACACTGCCCATCTAGGTAATGTTTATGATCTTATACTTTTTTTATTAATTATATTGGCTATACAGCAAATTCAGTTAATTCTCTTCAAACACATCATCAAAAATTTTTAATCAAAGCCCGAGTTTAATTAAACAGCCTGTTAAAAGTGTCACTCTTCTGTTTCCCTATGCAATTGTGCTGATAGGAACTAGCAGTATTTACTAGTTCAAGCACCAGGCACTGAAATTGTTAAATTACATGTTTTTGGTGTAAGGAATATACTCATCTAACACCCTTCATACAGCATGCTTCACAAAACACAGGCAGTCTTTCAAGGGCAACTTAGACAGAAGGTTTAGGAATACTGAGGTTATTGGCATGCAGACAGTGGACCTGCAGAGCATTGAGCAACTTCTCAAAAAGTAGGGTTGACCAGGTAAAAAACCAAAACAAAAACCCAAACCCACCACAACAACAAAACAACAACAAACTAAAACCACAGACCACACGTGACTACTTCAGTATGTGAGAAAACTGTTCTGAACAAAATACAAATCTAGACCTAACACCCTGGTACTTGGAATTATGTGCAGATTTGCAAATTAAGATGATTATGCAACAATTATTTCTTATCAGTGAGCAGCAGGAGTTCCACACTTGGGGGAGGGAAGGGGGGAATCCTCATGCTTTTTGCCTTATCTGCCAGCTATCCAACTGGCACATTGAAAAGACTTTTGTAACCATATTTTAACGATTTTGTTTCCTAATCAGTTCTGTTTCATTTGAATGATTAAAACCAAGAAATAAGATTGCAACTTCAAGCATTCTCCTGCAATAAAAAAGTAAATGCTAATAAAAACCTTTTTCATTTTCCATAGATGCAACGCATATGCATAAACATGCAGAATTTACTTATAGCAACTTACACATTTCAGAAATCTATAAAGTCTGCATTCACAAAGACAAAAAGATAATCATCACAGTCTATTCAAAGTCAACACACATTACTAAAGCAGAATGCCCTGATAGTTCAGAGAAATAGCAATAAAATAACTACTACTGGAATTTTGTATAAAGCCAGTACCTGCAGGAAAAATATTTTGTCTGTCAAAATCTACCCATTGGAATATGAATTTGAAATACCTCAAAACTTGATAAAGCTGAAAACTCTTTAAACAGTGATAAAGGTTTCCTAATTAGCACAATAATGTCCATTTAAGATCTGTTCCCTCCTCTCTCTAACAAGACCAAAAATTTATTATCAAAATAAGCTATCATATACAGTCTCTGGTAGGTTATAATCATGGGAGTATCATCAGTAGAGAAGAGCAGTTGACTGTAACAACTACGCACATCTCCACCAGCCAAATGTGGTAAAGTTCCTACAAAATGTTTCAGTACAATGACAAGCAGCCGTGCTGAAGAAGCTTTTTCCTAGCAGCTGGAGGGGGGAGGGGAAGCATAGCACCCCCACCTTTTAAACCTTTCTGCAGTATACATCAAATCTTAATTTATTAGATTAAATTAACATCTAGAGGCACCCTCCTCTTTACTTAAGTTTCCTTGAACTTCCTTCTACTTTTCTTACATCGAACCCAGCGTTCTGTCTTCAGCACAGACCAACACCTGCAAGTCTGAGAAAAAGGGCACAGAGGAAATAAAAAACAACCTTTGAGCATTTGGTTAATTATACGTCACCAAATAGAGGGACACACATACACAAAACACCCTGTGACAATCGGCACAAAACTTGATTACACAATTTCAGCAGCATCAATGCCAATTAGTATTGGCCACTGACCCCTAACTCAGTCTGGAATCCATCCACAGACCTTAACCCGATTAGGACTTTGTGCATAACAAATGTGAAATCCCACAGTTGCACATTTATTTTCCTGCCTTAGCACCATGAGTTTTACTCAATTTAAATACTGAAGTAGCTAGGAAAAAAAAGGGGTAAAATTACAAACGAAGTTAATGTATAAACATTATTATGGAATACATTAAAGCATCTCCAACTATTTTCCTAAAAATTCCAGAGTTTAAGTTTGAGATAACTTGACAAGTTAAAAACTAGACATAAAATGCTAACATTTTAATTTCAATTAAAAAGGTGAAATTAGTGCAGTAGTTTTAGTTTTGCCATGTAAACTGTAAAAATTAACTGCTAAAAACCATAATAGACCTGTAGCTAACCGAAAGGATTTAACCTATGTAGAGAGGAAAAAAGCAAAGCATGCACCCTTTCAAAGAGTTTAGTGCAGTCATTCCTGGAACACAAAATATGTGTGTGTAACACAGCTGCCATTTGAATGATTTAAACACCCAGATGCCTCAAAAACATTTTCTCTTTTCTATGGCTGAAGTGACAGTAACAATCCAACAAAGGTTAATTTCTGTATGTACAAAGAATGAGTGCACATGTATTTTCACCATTGATTCTCGCTATACATCTTAAAGGACTACTACTATACATCTTAAAGGACTACAAAGCATATTCCAAGTCGACTCAACACCTGCACAGGCAAAAGGGCATCTCAGTTATTTTTGCAATTGGTCCTTTGGAGACTCACGGACAAGCTGTGCCTAAACTGTTCACATTCCAGCAATCAGCTGGACAGACTGGGCAAATATCCAGGGCAAATTATTTTAAAATTTTTATTTGCTGTCTCAAGTTCTAACACTGATTATGGTGAGGTGAAAGAAAATCTTGTTCTCTCCTTCTCTCCCAAACAAACAAAAAGAAAGCTAGGAAGTTCTCTTATTCCACAGATAAACAGAGGCTTCTCAAACTCACCTGGTGTTTACAGTAACCTGGGTGAAGACAAAGTTGAAAAGCCACAGCACACGAAACAAGCCTTGGCAGGCACACAGACCTAAGCAAACAGAAAAGATAGTAGCCTGCTACTAGCCATCCTGTTTACTGGAGAATCATGAAATGCATGTGACAGTTATGATTTAAAGGAAGGGTTGCTGTCACAGAACATCTGTGAAAATAAACAGCACAGAAATACAGCTTATGAATGCTTAGCTTAAACTAGTTCAGTATTTTAGGTATTTCTTTTCTACTTTCATTCAACTTAGCCTTCAGCCCAGGATTCCCATTTCTATTTGTATTTCCATAGGTAACAACTGTTTAAGAGATTTTCATGAAGCTCTTGCTACTCTGACATAGCAAGATTTGCACTGCAATCTGCTGCAGTTCATTAACATGAGTTAAGCTACTAGAACAGCTCACATGAAGTCTGACAAAAACAGCACCTCATTCTGTGATCTTCCCAAATATTACCAGGAATACGGTTAGTAACTTACAGAAACTTAAGGATGTTATTATCTGAAACTATTGCACAGATGCAACATTGAAGAGAGACCATCAGGTATCATGGTTTGTCAGTTACATAATTATCAAATAGAATGGACACACAATTAACAATCTAGAAGCAGCTTTGGAACCTCAGCAATTTTGTCTAAGGCCTGTTCCATGTTAAGAACAAGAAACAAGCAGCTTAAAAAAAAAAAAAAAAAAAATCCATGCACATAAGGAACTAGTCATTTTTCTCATTTTTCCATTCTCTGTGTCCATATTTAGCTCATGTCTCTATGCTGTTCCGGCTCAACTGAACATCTTAAAAAAAAAAAAAAAAAGGCAATGGAAAGTTCTCCACCATTACACACAGAGAAATATGAGCTTTTGCCAGGATAAATCCTTCATCAGCATGCCTTACATTTCTATGTAAAAGGGCACATTGTTATTACTTAACAAACTCCTCAATCACTTCTTGTGTAATTTTGCTAAAGTAAATGGACTTTAACCAATCATCTGTCTATCCCACTGCTGTTATTAAAATATTAAGATATTTGAAGAGACATTAACTTACTTACCCCTCTTATACTATCACTGTTGTACAAAAAAGACTTGTCCTATCAAGATTGGGTTCTAACTACAAACACATGCGTTAGTTTTGTTTACTGAAGTTCAGTTTTACGTATTTTAGCAAAGCAACATGGTTACAACAGAAGCCTGGAAATTCACACTCTAACCTTCATTTTGCAGAAGTAAATATAAATCTTAGCATCAACTTCAACTGTGCCAGAAGCATGAAGAATTTTCGTCTGCAAAATTTGGATAGCAGGTATCCACACTTATCAAGTGATTTGACATCTTTCGTTAAGTTACGTGCAGATACTAAAGACCAGTACAACAACCATTCTAAGTAGGGAGCTTTTTTTAATTACTATTTTTAACTGCATGTGTGTTTCCAGCCATAAAGCATGAGGGACAGCTGTCATATGCAGAAGCATCTTTTTTGTTTGTTTGTTTTTTTGTTTGTTTTTTTTTGTTTGTTTTTCAAAAAAGTATACCCCTAACCTGGAGCAATAAAGAGATATCAAAACTCAAAGTTGAACATTTAGATTTTTCTTCTTTGCCCTACTCTGATGGTGTGCACTAGGATGCTTGATAAACTGCTCACTCCATCCCTTCTATAACTAAGTTTACATAAAAGCTTCCTACTTTCTGAAACGTGTCTCAGCTAGAAGGGAATTGACCCTCCTGTATTCAGCCATCATGATGTTGCTACCACAGTCTAAAGCAGATGGTGGAATTACCAGTGTAGCTTACACTGGTAATAGGGCACACTGGTCATAAGATGTCAGATCTTCACAAAGTTCATGTTTAAAAAAAATTCTAAAAAAAAAAAAAAAAAGTAATTTCTAGCTAATTTGTTTTCACATGCAGGAAATATCATATTTAGATTTACAGAGACAAGCTAACTTAAGCTATTTCTAAAACAAAATCTGCTACACTCATGCCCACGTGTCTCCAAAATCTTGTGCTTAAGATATTTAGGAAAGTTGCTTGAATGACTACTATGAGCTTCTTCAGAATTTTTTCTAAATCAAGTTTTCTACCTTGTGGTCCTATTTCAAATCAGAACAGAGGCAGGCATGCAGAGGGGCTGCTCTCCAGCCTCTCCTAAAGCTCAAGATATTCTCAAACCTAAAGGAGACAGAAAGGACAAAGCAGAAAATAAGATGAGGAGATGGAAGAAAGAAACAGACACCAGAACTCTCAGAAATAACCAACCTATTTGAATAAAAAGGAAATAAATGAAGCCAGGAAGGAAAAAAACCAAGCAAATTTTACACATATTTCACCTCATTATCTTTCAACCCAATATCTTCTCAGCTGAATGGCCATGAAAAATAAGATCATTCTTTTAAACTTTCTTACTGTCTTTCCAGATAGATGTAGAATAATTCCCCCAGCCCAAACATGGGTCAAGGCAGGGCAGAAGAGGGGAGGAAGACCCTAAATACAATTACATTTTGTCCTGTGTCCACGACACATTTTAAAGTTAATAAACTATTAAACGTAGGGAATTGAAATAGAAAAAAATCCCAGAAGTATCAACGCTGCCCTGTACGAATCAGCAAACTACAGTTATGCAGCCTGCACAAATGTCCATGTCATACATTTCACTTAAACATAATTCAGAGGAACAGTAATGTATAACTATTTAAAGAACTCATGAACCATACACAATGCAGACACCAATACAGAAGACCTAACCAGTTCAGTTTTCTGAAGAATCACAGTAAGTGAAATAAAAACACAGTAAGATTAGCTAAATTATGGAGATTATACACAAGAACATAGACTTAGCATTTCTGGACTGCAAAATTCACTGTTAGTCAAACACATGTACAACTTACATATTTTACTCAGGCCCTGATCAAGGTTTACATGTTCTCTTCTCTGTGGTACTGCTGGCAACTTATACAATATAAAATGTGATGTCATTAAGTACTCTGTCCTGTAGGAAAAAAAAAAAAACAGAATATGCAGAAAGAGTGAATTCCTGGAAGAGTGTTTTAACAGGTTTGAACTGCTCCAACCATCTCCATCAGGTCCTGTACTGAACAGTATTACGCAGCCAGGGAACTTGGTATTTTCCAAGTAATGATATTCAGTACTGAGAGACAAATAAATAAATAAGTAAGTTTACCACTTTGCAATAGTTATTCACCTAACATTTTCTTTCACTACCCTAGTGGGATCTCCTTCCAAAGGTCTCTGGCACACAAAAGGAAGTTAATAAATTTGAACCATAAAATCCATGTCACTCTACAGAATCACACCAGGAGGTCAAGGTGGCAGATCTGACATAGGCAGTGGGCAGCAAGGGCAAGCTGGACTGCATGCAGAAGAACAGAAAACAATCAAGGAAAGGCCAAAAAGGTGACTTGCCAATGATAGTTCTGTCTTCTACAAATAGCCTGAATTGTGATTACTAATAAAATATCTATTGAAGTAGATAACCACAAGTGATTTTTATTCCCATGAACATTTTCAAATAGAATCCATAGTATGAGAAACACAGGATTTCAGAAGAAAAGGCTCTCTCATGGTGACAAGAGTAACACTGCTGCAGAGTTCAGCCTAATCCTTCATCACAGTACATGAGATCCAATTTACTCTATAGCAGCATCAAATTAAAAGATGCAGATTAGTTTAAAAGTAGCTACATGGTTTGTTAGAGAAATATGTTCCATGACCACATAATTTATTATTCTTAAAACACTATAAATGAACATAAATGTCACACAATAAACATCTGTCGCACACCATTTCTATCTTCTTTGGCTCTAAGGAAAACAGAATATAAAAAAGCCTGTGTCCAAATTCATTATATTTGACAGAAAAATGTAACACTAACAGAAGAATGACTAATGGCCACGCAGCAATTTTCCTTCCAATACAAAACTTTCACCATTATTGATAACCTGCAGCATGTGTTGGAACAGTTTGCAAACTGTGTATTATTTTACCCAGGCCCTGATCAAGGTTTACATGTTCTCTTCTCTGTGGTACTGCTGGCAATAGAGAATTTTGTTTTACAGTAGGGTTTTACTAGATAACTATATTTTATTTCATCAGAAGTGCCCCTTTACCTCTTGACCTTCTATTTCAAGTTTAGAAGCTAAAGTCAGAATTTTATACGAAAAAGGAGACCAACTGACTCACTCCCATAAATCTGTCCTGTGATTAAAGCAAAAAAAAAAAAAAAAACCAAACAAAAAGACATTTTAAATTATTTGTCTTTTTATTAGAAGCATGAATTAACCAAGCAAAGGTGCAGAGAGAAAAATTCAACCAGCTTGCTATTTTATCTACAGTCAGTGATACAAGCACAAACTCAGAATACTTTCTTACTCTCAAAAAAACTTTGCACCTATCTGGACACATATTGAAATATAAGAAATTCCACTTAAACATAAGAAAAAACTTCTTTAGCATGATGGTGTTTAAACACTGTGTTGTGGTTTAACCCGGCAGGCAGTCAAACACCACACAGCCGCTCGCTCACTCCCCCCTCCCCTCAGTGGAATGGGGAGAGAATCGAAAAAAAAAAGTAAAATGTGTGGATTGAGATAAAGACAGTTTAATAAAACAGAAAAGGAAGGGAAAATAATGATAATAATAATAATAATGATAATAATAATGATAGAATATACAAAATGAGTGATGCACAATGCAATTGCTCACCACCCGCTGAGCGATACCCAAGCAGTGACCGCTACTTCCTGGACCACGCCTCCTATTTATATACTGAGCATGATGTCACATGGTATGGAATACCCCGTTGGCCAGCTGGGCTAGCTGTCCTGGCTATGCTCCCTCCCAGCTTCTTGTGCACCAGGCAGAGCTGAGAGGTAGGAAGCTGAAAAGTCCTTGACTAGCAGACTACTTAGCAACAACTAAAAACATCAGTGTATTATCAACATTCTTTTCATACTAAATCCAAAACACAGCACTAGGAAGAAAATTAACTCTATCCCAGCCAAAACCAGGACACACTGGAACAAGTTACCCAGAGAGGTCGTGGAGTCTTTGTCTTTGGAGATATTCAAAATCCAACTGGAAAATGTCCTGAGGAACCTGCCCTAGTTGGCCCTGCTTTGAGCAAAGGCGTTGAACTACATGATCACCAGAGGTCCCTTTCAACCTCAACCATCCTGCAATTCCGTTTTTTAAGAATCTCTGCTTCTGCCAAAGACGACAACAAAAGAAAGGTTCAGGAAAAAACAACAGATCATTCGGATAATACCCGACACCTGCAAATCTTTCTTAAAGTCATCATCTCTATTTTATAGTTACCTTTACAGCCTACATGAAATGTCTGAACAATTTACACAACTCAGAAGTTAATGCTTCCTTGAACACAACTCTGCATGAAATTTTGTCTACTACAAGCAAATAACTGCAAAGGAAACACTGTGGAAAACAGCATTAAATAAGTCAAGAATTACTTCTCAGAACTATTGTGGTCTACCTGGACTTCAGTAAAGCCTTCGACACTGTCTCCCACAGCATTCTCCTAGAGAAGCTGGCGGCTCATGGCCTAGACAGGTGTACTCTGC
>JAYKAV010000445.1:218241-239039 GCA_035582835.1 Phoebastria nigripes
AGGTTTAGATTGGACATTAGGAAAAATTTCTTTACTGAAAGAGTGGTTAAGCATTGGAACAGGCTGCCCAGGGAAGTGGTGGAGTCACCATCCCTGGGGGTATTTAAAAGACATGTAGATGAAGCGCTTAGGGACATGGTTTAGTGGGTATGGTGGTGTTGGGTTGACGGTTGGACTTGATGATCTTAGAGGTCTTTTCCAACCTTAATGATTCTATGATTCTATTTGGAAATGAAAATAACTGACTGAAGTAGCAAGTCAAACTGTACTATTGATGACTGTCTCTGCTCAGATCAATTTCTCCTGAAAAGAGTCACAGGATTTCTTCTTAAATATCATTCTTATGGCACTAATGTCCTTCACCAGGAGTCAGCTGCAGAAACCTCCAGCTTTGCTTCCTGATACTAGTTCATATCTTAATATAAGGGAACAAGCATAAAGCAAATCAACGGAATCTAAAATTATTTTCCTGCCCAGACAAGTGTTTGAGTGAACACATTACCCTGATCTTTAAAGATTCTAAACTCATATCAAACTGCTTGGGAAAGAGTCAAACAGTTCCGCCCCTCCTCGTACAGAAAACAGAGTATCACATGAAGTTCTCAGATAACAGGTTCAAAACAGAACAGAGGAATGACTTATTCTCACAACACATGAAGTATGGTGTTTATTGCCAGAAAGTATGGTAGATGCAAAAACCATACACAGGTTCAAAAGTTTTTAAAAATTAAGTATATCCATGGAATAAAAATCCATACAAAACATTATCCCCACTGAGAGACTGGGAGAGCTGACCTATATGCTTGCCTAGAAGAGAGTGTAAGAAAAAAGCACCTGCTGTCAAATACTGCTTAGCTGTGGGAAACAAGCAGGACTTGAAACAATGGTCCTATCACATACCAGGATCCCAGAGCTTTAGGCTTCAAGAGAGAGAAGCAGATTAGCCTAGTATGGCTGTTCCTGTGAAGTATGGTCTTTGGGTTGTCAAAAAGAAAAAAAGAAAAAAGAAAAAACAAACAAACAAACATGCAAACAAACAAAAAACCCACAAAGAAACTAAGACTATTGCTCCAGCACATCACTTCTCCAAAGGAGAGGTGAAACAGTGGTTTGAGATTGTGATAGTATCCATAAAATATTTAGCACTCTAATGCTGCCTGAGAAGATAATTTGCTTCCCCACATTTCCCCTTTTTTTAAAAACATCCAAAGAAACCCCGGATTAAAGAAAGATCTTTTCCATCATTATTGTAATTAAAGCAGGATTGACTATTTTATTCAAATGACAAAAGGCTTCCAATGACTTATCAATGACTACTAATACAAAGCCAGAGAAAGCAACATGCAATTTCAGGAAAAAAAGATGCGGTATTTAGTTTTAAGTAGTTCAAATATGTATTAAGATATTGAGGGGAAAAAAAAAAACAAAACAAAACAAAACAAAAAAAACACACCAAAACAACCCCACAACCCTTTTTTTTCCTTTTTTTGTCATCTCAAAACTGAAAATACTTCAAGTCACTGTCAGTCACACAGTGCTCTACTCCAGAAAACAATCATGAAGAGCATACCACTACACACAGTTCAGTGCTAGAAAGAATATTATATGCTCAGGCAGAGAAGAACAGTACTCATAATGTATCTCACAATCTGTTAATCCAGAACGTATATCAACACAAATTTCTGGAACATGGGCTTTTGAAAGCTATTCAAGAAAACCCTGCCACCTTCCTCTAACCTAGCAACATAAGCAGGAATCCCAGCAAATCATAACTAGCATGGCTGGACATGTGCTAACGTAACTGTATCCTAGAACACTTAATCTTTTCAGTAATTATCACCACCATGAACAGTACAAAAAAAAAGCAACTGAATAAACCACAAAAAGTACTGATTATTTGTACATGGAGTCCCAATGACCTTCCGTTCCTAAAGGACATCCAGCATTTTTTACCCAAGATGAAAATTTCTTTTCTTTATGTTAGTTCCTTGTGCATACTATTCATTTCTTCAGACTGACACTGTAATTATGGTGAAATTTCCTTCTCAAAAACAGGTAGTACCAAGACTGTAAGTCCCCTTGAAATTACGCAGACTCAGTTATTTGGTGAAGATACAGCTTCAAAAAGCTTCCTATATTCCCAAAACATCACACCCCTCATATTTGCAGTCTTATTTTTAAAAGAAAGAGTATGGTCCATGCTGAAAGAAAAAAAAATTTAGGAAGCAAAACATTAAGCATCCTCATGGTAGAGTGAATCTATCAACTGCACACAATTTTTCCAATCAAGAGTTTTTAGCTACTTGCGTGGGGGGAAACAGCTACCCAAAACCTTGTTAAACCTTGAAAGCGATAGTGTATTTGAAGACAAATCTTGCTGAGTGCACTCCTCTGCTACAATTCTGTTTGACTGCAGTAGGTCACACAAAGTCAATATTCTGTGATCAGAACTGAACATTCATGTTGACAGACTCAGTAATACCAGTAAAGTATGGCTTCATGCATAAATAATCAAGTCATGCTTCCAAGCACCATGAAGAAAACAAAACAAAATAAACAAAAAAAAACCATAAATAAAACCAGGACTTTATATTTTTCCTTCAAAAAATAAAACCAAGGTGTCTGGTATCTAACATGTCTATGGGTCACCGAAAAATTTTTTCTGAGGAAAATATCAACATTCCTCAGCAACGCCGGACTTTGAACAGATACCCATTAACTTTCAGCCACAATAAGAAACAAGAAATACTTCACAGGTATCTGACAGAACTTCATTCTCTATAAGACAGAGATTTAGGTACCTCACAAATAAAGAGCCCTCCTGCAATTCCACCCCACATATATTACAGAAAAACAAATGTGTCTCCTCTCACCCTGACACTGCATCCACAGAGTAGAAGAGACTGCTCTGAATCTTGCAGACTTTATCTCGCAGTGAAAAACATTCAATGCTGAAACCAGACAGAGGCAGTCTGGATTAAACAGATGGCRCTCTATTTAGAACAGTTTCACTGTTAATAACATGATAATGGCATTCCTCCTGGAACTCTTCTCATGCGCTCCCAATATCCCTATAAAAAAACCCTGAAACCCAGAAGCAGCTTTACATCAGGATATTAAAAAAAAAAAAAAAAAGGCACTACAGTCTGTCCTAAAATTCTGCCAGTATGATGCTATAAACCAGTGTTTATTCTCATTCTTATAAGAGCATCAGAAATTAATATAACAGAGTTTGTATTCTGCTGTAAAGAAACAGCATTATTGTATCATCTACAATTGAGGAATGATTTAAGCCTTTGTAAGTCACTGACTGAGTAGCTAACTTTTACCAGTTTCTTTTTGGAGGAAGGGGACTATGTACTCAACCTTGAGGAACATAAAAAAGAATTTAATTATCCAGATACTAACGCAGTCGACACTTCATAATTAAATAGCCACGGCATGCAAAACGCCGAGCTCCCCAGAGACGGGTACTCAACGCAACCAAGCAACCATCTCGCTCAAGAAGCAGCTGTCAAGAGAATTCTTAACTTTCGCTTACCTTTCAGTGCAGTTCCAGGATTTCAGGATGTCTCCCCACTTCTCCTACGGAAACAAACAGCGATGCTCTTTTAAGATATATCCACTGAAAACCAGAAGTCTGCTCCTGGTGCCAGACGGGCTTGTGAGCACCTCCAATTTCCCCCACAACTTCCTCCCCTGACGAGGTGAATCCCGAGGGCTGGCAGCGAGAGGGCACTGCCCCGGGCCCCGCGGCCGCTCCGCCGCTCTCTGCGGTCAGGGCCGGGGGCGCGCGGGCCCGGGGCTTACATAACCGCGGGATGCGGGGATGCTCTCCCCCGCCCGCCCCTCTGCGGTGCCTGGGGAGTCGCCGTCTGCGGGGAGAGGGAGGGGGAACGGGAGGCCGAGCGCGGCGCCCCGCACCCCAGCGAGCGGCGGTGGCGATGGCGGGAGGGGGGGGAACAACGGCTCGCGCCCCCGCACGCGCAGACCCTGCGGGCTTCCGTCCCTGCTCGCGCACCCGGCAACGACCGGCGGGCAACGGCCAACCAGCGAAGAGAGGGGAGGGGGGCGGGGGGAGATCCTTGCTGCAGTCCCAGTCCCAGTCCCGGCCCCGGCCCCGGCCCCGGCCCCGGCCCCGGCCCCGGCCCAGGCCCAGGCCCAGGCCCAGGCCCCGCCCGCCGCCACGACCACCACCACCACCCAATGGCTCCGGTACCGACTACTATGCCGCCACCGCCCCCTCACCCTCTTCTCCTCCGCTGCCACCTCCAGCCGCTGCCAACCCCGCAGCTCAACAACGCACCCGCCCATTGGGCCGCTCCCGCCCCCAACAAGCCCCGCACTGATTGGCCGCTTCCTCCTCAGTGTCTCCCCCACCCCGCTCCTCCGCCAGAATCGGCGGCGCCGCTCCGTGTGCGGGACCTGCCTCGTTAAACCGCGACGGGAGTGCTGCGAGCAGCAGAGGGCTGAGCAGCGGCCTCACTGCCTTCGCGCCTTTGCCAAGATAGTAGGAGGAACCGGAACGGAAGCTGCCCGGAACCCTCGTGGCTGGCTGCGCTTCCTGTAGCGGCCGGTCCTCGCGCAGGCTTCCGCTTCCGCTTCCGGGTGGCGGCTGCGTCCTGAAGGAGGGTCACGGAGCGGGCAGGTACCGAGGGCCCGTCGGCGGGAGGCGCGGAGGACGGGCCCGGGCGCCCTCTGGGACCTGCCTGCGCCGCTGCCCACCCGGGGAGTGTCTGTGTGTGGGCTTGGGAGGCGAGGGGGTGGCGGAGATGTCTGCTGCTCCGGGCCGTACCCCCGAGCCGGAGCGGCCTCGCGCAGCCGCCGTGGCCCTTCTCCGCGCGCCGTTAGACACCTGCCCCGCCCGGGCTAGCGGGCCTCGGCGCTGGCGCTTTGCGGGCCCTCCCTCCCCCATCTCGGGGCGCCCTTTCGGCCCTGCTTTTGCCGGTTTTGCTGGCAGAGGGTGCCCGGCTGGTGCTGCAGTGCGGCCCGCTGGCCGCGGCGTGCGGGCGCTCGTGTGCACGTACGCTTAGAGCCCTTTCTTGTAGAAAGACCTCTCTTGGTAGGAGAGGTCTTGGGTTTCTATGGCAAGGGTGTAGACTGGGGTTTAATTTGGGGGGGGGCTTTTCAGGTAATGACAGCATTAGAGCTCTTCTTCAGGTTTCCTTCTGCAAGAGAATCCTCTTTGCTTACCTCCACGGCTTGGGGTCTTCAAGAGTTACAGGCTTCGAAGCTGTGTTCTTGGCACCATTGCGTTCCAGTCAATTCTCCTAAAAATTAAGGACATTAAATCTCTTCTTTGCTACCAGATATGCGTTAAAATGGGAAATCCTGGCTCAAAGAAGTCTCAGGTGCTTTGTGAAAATAGAGACTTCAAAGCCATCATTATTTTCTTACAGTGCTTCGTGATCTCCCTGAAAATGTTCACCTTCTCATCTGCCTTGATCACTGTTTTTAATGAGAACCTTAATATTTTCGTAGTTTTCTCAAAGGTGTATCTAAATAAAGCATATATTTCCCAGGCTTATGAAATGACTAGTAAGGTGCATCTCCTAGTCCATTCATCTATCTTATACCGGGTTATCGCCACAGTTATGTCTGACTGAATTGGAGGCAACTTAAAAGGAGTTGAGGAGCCAAGTCATGTTTTTCTCCAGAGCTTGATGATCACAGCTCTGCCATACCTAAATTAGAAATTTGCAAACTGAATTCTGAGCTTTTTGATGTACTCTGGAAAGCCTGCAAGTTGGTGGGCCCTGTTGTCACTAAAGTGCATTTATAGATGTTGGAAACAATTGTTTTTCTGACACGATTTTCTGGCACAGAAARTTTACATAGCTGCTTCATGAATGTAATGGTGGTGGTGACTTACAATGCAATGACACTTAACTGCAGAGTTTACCTTATTGTGCTTAACCACCAACTTCTGAAACGCAGCATAAAGTCTCTTAGCTCTTTGTTGTACAGTGTACTGTGTACAGTGCAGAAGATGCTTCATGTACAGTTTTACGTGCTTTGGAATACTTCTTGTAACCTCCCTGTTCTTCCTGTACAGGGTATTGTTCTTTGCAAGTGTGTGAAAATAAGCTGATACTCTCTGAGAAACAAAAAACTCCTATCTTTTCTTGTAGGTATGGGGCATGGAAATGAACATGGCCATGGCAAAATGGAACTCCCCGACTACAGGCAATGGAAGATAGAGGGTACTCCACTAGAGAAAGTCCAGGAAAGGCTAGCTAAACGGGGTCTTAGGGATCCGTGGGCTCGGTAAGTGCAAGAGCCTCAAAAATAATCTTGATATGTCGTCTTGTAGCATCAACTAGACTTTGTCATTGCAGATTATTCTTTAGTAAAAATAGTGAAAATGCATCTAGAATATATTAGTCAGAATTTCAGTTAAGTCTTTATTTACTTTTTTGCGTGGAGGTCACACCTTGTATCACCTTGACCAGTCTCCACATTGTGCAATGCACCCTTGCACTTAGTGATGTTTCATGATGATACGGATCAGGCACAATGACCAATACTTCATCCACCAAAACACTTAAGTAATATTAGTCTTGCACACGTGAGTAAACCTATCCCTTTTCAGCAAAGAGAGTGTGTGCTCAGATCTTGCTGAAGTTGATGGAACTTACATTGACATTCTGAGTAGGAATAGCATTCCTCCTCATATACAACAGGAGGCCTTTATTTGAAAAGAAGAAATATACTAGCATACAATGTGGAATTTGATTCAACTGTGTATTTCATTTTGCTAAGCAGTGAATGACATAATGGAAGATCAGATTTTTACTTCTAAAGTTGTCCCACTCTACAATGAATACCTCCTCTTTTTTAGCTAGAGCAATTCTGGATCATTTAGGCAGCTGTTAAAACAGGGCTTAACATATTTCTCCCACATCATGAATTACTATCTTGGGGAATAAAAATGGTAAGTGTCTTGTTCTGTGTAGTCCGGTTCTTCTGTAAGGGAAAAGCAAACTATTCCAGGAGCCTTCATAGAAAAGGCTTTACTTCAAATCACTACAAGAAAAATGTAAGAGCAAACTGGTAATCTGTTAAAAAGTTGTTACATTCTATAACCTCCGAAGGGGTTTGGGATTGACAGGACTTTTTTCCTTCCTTTGAAACAGTTTAAGGCTGTAAGCATAGAGTAAAACATAGTTTTGATGATGATAATCATTTGAGGCATGAGTCCTTAGGATATCGGCTACCAATGAACATTCCAGGCCTGTGTCACATTTATGTTGCCTCTTTCTGTGGAGTGCAAGCAGCGTTAGCTTTTTCTTTTCCCTTTGCTTCAGACAAAATTGTCTGCAAGCAATAGGCTTATTCCTATAAAAAAAATGGACAGTTTAATATCATAAACTTAGTGTAAATTAACCTGACTTTCAGTGCATACACTTCCAAGTACACTGTTCAGGAACTACTGCAAAACAGCAAACTGGAAAAGAGCTTGTGTAATATTTGTTGCCCCTCCTAGATTAAAAAAAAAAAAAACCTAATGTTTCTCTGGTAAAAGAAGGGGATTGAGCCAATTATGTGAGGAGTTGAAATAAGAAACAAAGTCAAACTCTTAAAGCATGATATGATTCTTCCTGAACTTTTCAAATTTTATGTAAGGTAATATTTCAGTTCCATAGGACAAGTACAAGTATCATGGCAATCTTCCTTAATAAAGGGGAAATTAAAGTATCAAGTTATTTGCTTCAGTGATCTGGAAGAAGATTGCATTATTAATATCTTGCACTAGAAATCTTGAAAAACTAACCCTCTCTAGGGCTCCCTCTTTCGTATATTAAGTTCCTTTTAACAGGGGATCAGCTTTCCACCTTTGTAGCAAATGCACACGAATGTACATATTCAATACAGAATAAGCTGTGTGAAAGATGTCAAATTTGGAAACCTAAGTCTTTATCAATTAGTATCCTATACTATCATCTAGAAGATATTCTTCCATGCCAATAGGAAGTCCAAGTCACAGAAACCATCTGCACAAAAGGGGATTATCTATGAACATAAATACTTGACCCCCTTGTTTAAAAAACCTGTATCTTCTCCTGAAATTATTGTTCTGATTTTATTGCTTGTTTCTGTGCAAATGTTTTTTTCCTTTTCTTAAGGACCTTGAGTCCTTAGAGATGGACACAGTTTGTCTCTTCTATAGATTACACTGGTTGTGCTACACATAAATACTTGTAGTCAGTTATAGCAGTGACTAAACCTTTCAATAACAATGTAGGTTGAAAACAGTAAGGCAAGACAGCGTGAGGTTTGTAAATATTCTGTAGCTTTTTAGCTAAACACAATCTTTTCAGCTTTTTTTTTTTTTAATCAGTTTTAGTAGGCTTTTCTGACCCTAATATAGTTAAGTGTTGTATTGTAGAACAGAAAGTGCCTCTGCACTCGAATGAGTTTTCTATGGCTGGAAAAACTTTCCCTTTTAAGATTTAACTATGCTAGATACTGTCTAGCACAGTGACTAGCCTTTGTAGTTACTCCATCCCATGGATGTGCTAGTGGGTTCTGATTTTGTTCCAAACAGAGTAAAAACAGAAGACAACAATTACATAACAAGTTCGGGGAGGTGATTCTGTTACTAGAATTACGTTGTTTGCTGGTGTTACTTGTATCTCAAATTATATGCATAAAGGATTAGAGTTAATATCATGAACTTTACTTGTGGCAACTCCTGTTACTTAAATGATAAAACTGTTACAGTGTCAATGTGTATCTAGTTCAAATACCTTCATCTTTTTTCCCAACGAAGATTATTTCTGTTAATGTTTATCACAGTGGCTCTATTGATCTTGTTTTATTATTTTGGTTTCATTTTTCTTCTAGTAATGAAGCCTGGAGATATATGGGTGGCTTTGCAAAACCTGTCACCTTAACAGAAGTCTTTACTAGGGGACTCAAGTGGGGATTTGCAGCTTTCGTCATAGCTCTTGGCATTGAATATACACTGTTTCCTCCAAAGAAGAACGGAGGCCATCACTGAAGATCAAATATGGCAACTTAATACTTACTCATTACTAAGCTGAAACATACATAAGCCTGCTGCTCACTCTGTACTTATAATATGCATATTAAAGTCTATCACAGGCAAAAACATGTTTCTTTGCTTTTATTATACTTTTGTGGAAGGATCAAAAACATAGCCAGAGCAATTTACCTGACTTCAGTAGGTAAATTTTTTCCCCAGACTGGGGGAAAAAAACCAAGACATAAATATGCTCTTGGGTTTGCTGTACCATCCTTTAAAGAACAGGGGAAACTATCAGCCTAGCTCTTTCAAGCCCTGCCAACATTCCATTAAATGAAATTGAGAAAGTGTGTTGCTTTCAAGAGAAAAATTGTGCTGTATTAATTACAGGTTTAATAACAATTGTATGCTGGTAAGTGGTAATGAATGACTTGTCATTTCTTAAAAGTATAATTTGTTACCATTCACTCTTATGTCTCGAAATAAAAAGAACTATTACCTTAAAGCTTTAAAAAGTACCCAAAAGTGCCTCAAAGAGTATGAAAATACCAAACCTTATACTTATTCCTATTGAAGAGTCAATTAATTTGGCAGACACTATGCACCAAAATTATCTGCTCTGTAATATCCAGAAATTAAAAATGACATTGCTGCCACATTTACTAAGCAAAGTAGAATGTTTCACTCAGCAATAACTGTACCTTATCTTAATATGACTTCCAATATACTTGAGTGTAATGTGAAAAAAGAGAAAGAACAATTGCTTTTTTTCCTCTGTGCTGGTGTATAAAGTTATAAATTTGCAGTAGTACAGATTTATTTATTTTTACACCTAGTCTCTTTTAATAATGTTTTAAATTTCCTATTTTTTCCTTAAATTATCTAACAGCTTCTGGAGCGCTTTAAGAATGCCTGGAGTGAGGACTATAGTAGAAAAGGGCCTGTTGGCAGTATACRTCCTGTGTTGTGCTAGGAATTAGAACTGGCTGAGTATCCTATTGTAAATTTTGTTATGCCATTAGTAACATAAGCTAAGGAGGGTATACTGTCTCATTTTTCAATCCAAACAATAAGATATCTGTATCACTAAAGAGAAAAGCAAAATTAGACAAACAAGTGAGAAACTTTAAATGCCACTAGACAATTACATCGTGTACTTCCGTGGTGAAGAAACTGGAAAGTTTAAGTAATCATGTCACAAATTGCAGGTTTACAAAAAACTTGAAGGTCCTACCAAAACATGGTATATATATTCACACACAACCTTTCTGAGTGAGACTGTAACAGAGCTTTATTTTTAGAGCCAGTAAACATTTGTTATTGTGGGAGTGCAGCTGTACTGTTCAGTGGAGTTTGTCATCTCTGTATGACATTGCTCAAGGCACTGTTCATAGGGCAAACATTTGTTTTACTAAACTTTTCTTGCCTAATTCTTTCTCAAGCATCCCTATCCATGATTCAAGCATCCCCATTCATGATTCCCTGAAAAACAAATCAAGAATCTACTGTGTAAGGTTTATTGCACAAAATATTTCCATGTTGTCCCTTAGAGTGTCCCACCCAGAATACACATTTTCAAAGGCTGGTATTCACTGTTTGTTTTCTATCTGGGTCCAAGACTAAACTTCTTAAGATAACTGAATTTTAGATGGTTGTTCAGAAAAACAATTAAACACAGCTAGCATTACATGCAGTATTGGTGAATCCTGCACTTAAGATACAGGCTTCTCACTTCAGCTGCTCTTTGTGATTTTAATTTGGTGTGCAGTACTTGAGTGCTGACTGGCTGCTCCCCCCCCCGCCCCAACTCTGTTGCAGCTGTTCCAGAAGCATAAGCCTTAAAAAAAAAAAAAACMAAAMMAAAMAAAAAAAAAMAAAAAAAAAAMAAAAMAAAAAAAAAACACCACCACACACACACCAAACAAACCAAACTAAACCAAACTTTAAGCAGTAGTTGCTGTCCCATTTAGTTTCCAGTTGGGAAAGTTTGTTTTCATGTTCTTCTGTATGTATGCTTTTCATTGGATTTTTTTATTTGTTCTACATCAAATGCTTCAGAGTCTGAGGTAAAGTTGCTGCAAGCTCCTGTAGAATTAGTCTTTTAAAATGTTATAAGCCTGCCACTTCACTGATATAGAGACAGTTCTGTTAAAAATCAAGAGCTTTATTTACACTAGCTGAAGATATTCATACATTAGTTTATTTTCAAGCACTAGCAGATGAACACAGATTTAAAAGTTACTGTAATCATATTTTCAGCATACATAAACTAAGCAACATACAAAGGTTATCTAGACCAAAAGATGTAAAATACAAACAAATGTAGTTTGGCTGTTGTATAAACTATTGCATTCCTCGATATTTTTTTTTAAAAACAGATCATTTTGTTTATCTAGACTTCATTGTATATGAAGAAAGACAATCAAAGTCTTATGTTTTCTAATTTCAGCCAGTTTCCAGAAAACTTACATGCAAGCAAGTAATCTCAATTTAATTTAATTTCCACAGATGCTTTATTTTAAAGATTAAAGATTAAATTCATGCATAAGTGCTGTCTTGTATAGGGAAGATTGTAAGAATCAGCCATACCAACATTCTACATAAGCAAATGTATTGGGCGTATTCACTGTTAGACTAGACAAGTTTAGGTAAAATTCATTAACTTATGAATTAAGGTGGTATCATTCAATGGTTTAATAGCCAGATGGCAGCCATTGCCTTAAACCACTGCCTTAATTTATGATGAACATATTTTGCCAATATTGTGGAATATAAAAACGTCTCATCATTATTATACATACAATACTCAAAGATTTTTATTTCACGTGTATTATAATACTAATCCTGCCTGGGGGTGGAGTATTTCCTGTGTATTAAAATAATAGTACCAAATCTGTCTTCACTGTAACCATAGCAATGGCTGTCCATACATTAAAACAGCCCTTCTACCAGCACAGATGTTTTAGAGTGCACAGGGTCACAAACAGCACTGGCACCTGCAGGTGAGGAACATACATGATTGTAATACCACAGTGAGGAAGCTCTTTCTGTATCTTAACAGAACTAATAGAACTGATGATGCTCCATTTTCTGAAATGCAAGTGGAAATCCCATCTCCATCAGTAGTCAAAGAGCTATTTCTGCTCACCTGGAAAGATACTTGTGATTTATCTATTGTTTTTTTGCTAATGCTACCTATAATATTTACATTATTCAGCATAATCTTCCAAGTTTGTATGTTACAGAGAAGTTAAAGCAGCTAAATGATTCCAATACAATAGTGACTACATTGTAGTATAAATTGGATGTCTCTGAAATTCCTATTTCAGAGCATAACAGAATAACTGTTCCCATGATGCGAGGCAGTTGCAATTTAAATAGCAGACTATAGCTGCATGTTTGCGTTGTTAACCTGCCTTGAAATCTCTCCTGAAAACCTTCCTACAAAAATCTTTCTTGAGCTCTCAAACTACAAGCTTCTATCCTGCAATTAAATCTTTGCCAGATCAGCATTTATTAGATAGACTTTTTACATCAATGCAAGTGTATTTTCTACATACAGCTAATTTAAGTTTGGAGTGTTTGCTTCAAGGGGTTTTTACAAGGACCTACTCAGGACCCATGCCTGTCTTCCTATTAAGTTTACTTATTTCATCATGGCTATGAAAACATTCAGGGATTCATCCAAACTGTTTTACATGTATGACAAGGAACTGATTTTACAGATGCTCTATACATTCCCTATCCTCACTTGTAGGCCAAATAATAGAAATCTGAAAGTCAGATAATCCTTTTACCATTATTCCAATGGAGAAGAAAAAACCCTGAAAATAATCTCTTCCCTTAGTGACTTAGCCTTTTTTTAATAGTAATAATAAAAGCAACACCAACACATAACAAATTAAACTAGTGACACCATATATATATATACACAAATATAATGCACTCACCCTGATCATACCAAATCTGATTTTGAAATACATAGCATAAAAGACAGGTTCATAGCATTTTAGGAGGCATAAATTCTTAAAAATTTTTTTTGCTCTACATAACTAGGAGAATCTACAAAATGAAATAGATTAAACCGGTTATGAAAGCAAATCAAGAGAAATATGTCCAAGCCAGAAATTTATATCCAAAGCCCTCTAAATTGAAAGATATAGGACCATCTCTCCTCAATCACATCTAATCTTACTGGTATGCTCTATGTTCTACACTTACACTGATTTACAGTTCCAATTTTCATGTAAAACCTATCAATGAAGACAATGGAGTATTTCAATTAGAAAAAAACTTGCATATAACTCATAAATGCTGCCTATAATAATGTGAAAACTGTTTAATAAGCATATAAAAATTATGTAATTAAGGAAAAAGTGGAGTAAGTAAGCAAAAGAGTATATTGGTCACTTAAGTAACGGCTGTGTTAAATAGGTAAATCATTCATTCAACCATTTTGTGGGGGGAAAAAAAAAATTAATTCTTCTTTCATAAGCCTGCAGCCATACCATCTCCTTAAACCTCTTCTATTAGCCTGTGCAAGTCTTTACGTGTTTGTATGGAATAGATCCAAGGAGAAAGTGTGCATGCTGATTCACAGCAGGTAGCTTGTTTCCTTCTGAATCAGCACTGATCCAATGCTACATCTTAGTAGCAGGGATACTGTGATACCCTTGAATGATTGATATTTAAGTGAGAGCCTGACCATACAATTTCAGTAAGAATCCAGATATTTTTTCAGAACACAGAGCAGTCGCTTGGTACCTGACCAAATTCTAGTGTGGGTGATTACTTTCTGCCTCCGTTTTCCCTGCAGTTCCAAAGACAGCATGACTAGATATAAGGAAGACATTTTTTACAATGAGGGTGGTGAAACACTGGAACAGGTTGCCCAGAGAGGTGGTAGATGCCCCATCCCTAGAAACATTCAAGGTCAGGTTGGACGGGGCTCTGAGCAACCTGATCTAGTTGAAGATGTCCCTGCCCGTGGCAGGGGGGTTGGACTAGATGACCTTTAAAGGTCCCTTCCAATCGAAACTATTCTATTCTATTGTATGACTCTCTGCACAACAGCGTGCTATCCCAGAGTACTGTGCTTCCACTGCTGTATTTTTAGCAGCGCAAAAAATTACTCACTGTTTTGCAAGCGCTTTAAAATCCATTGAGCTGGGAGTTATACATGATGTGTCTCATTTCATCACATACGGAGCTGGCTTTTGACTAGTTCAGCTGATAAAATAGTCCAGAATTTTACATTTTAGGCCTTTAAGAGAGCAGCTCTAGCTACAACACTAGCACCTCAGAGTAAGTTGCTTCATGGAAGTGGCTGGTTTATACCAAGGGAATCACAACACCCAGTTTACAGGGACGAGGCATTACTTAAAATTTACTGAAGATTATACAACAATGGGAAGCATACAACTTTCACACACCTGTACAATATTATCCTCACTATGAATGAACTCAGAGTGATAGAGCAAGACATGAACCAAGGAAGGGCTTGCTTCTATATAAACTCCCGCCAAAACACATGCCCGCACTTACCCCAAGCCTGTAATTGCTCGCTGAAAAACGGTCTGTTACCACCGAATGGCTACTGGGGCCAATACAAAGCTGTTTTGTCTGTCCTCATACCACCAGCAGTATAAAAAGCATAGTCCCATAAACGTCTATACACATACTGAACTCAAGACCATCCTGCTGCCAACCCCTTCTCCTTACAGCGCTGCCGACACCCCCGCGCCCCAGCTAGTCAGAAGCCATTTTGTGCGTAACCCAAAGGCGCCGGCGGGAGGTTGCGCACGGAACGAGACGTCCCTTCCGTCACAGCCCCGCCGCCATCTTGTGGGGCCTGGGCAGGTTTGTTTGCGCAGCTCCGAGTTTCATCTCCAGAGGTAGACTATAAAGCAAAACGAAAAGCATAATCCTTCCCTCGCCTCGTCCCAAAATACTTAACGGCCGGACTCACGATAAAATCGTAAGGATTAGCGAACGTGGCTCGGCAGACGTATAACGATGGTAAGGCGGCTAAAGCCAGTTCCCTCGTCCCTCAGCGAGGGGAGATCTCTGCCTTGAACAGCGTTGCTGTCTACGCGCAGAGGCGGCTCAGGGCTCTCCAAGAGCCATAAGAGTTACAAGCGGAAAGCGTTCTGCGTGTCTTACTAATGTGAAAGAGAACGAGAAGCGATACTTGAAACCACGCCTGGTGCCGGGGAGCCTGTTGCTAGGTACCGCCCCCTCCTCCTCCCTGCTCCCAATGCCGGACTTGGCCCCCTGCTGTAGACGAGATCTCCCGGGCGTGTTTGGGTGCGTTATACCTTTCCTTCTTCCTTTCCCTCACACCTCTCTTCCCACCCTGCGCCTTCAGAATAGGCACCCCAACACACCGTGCTCCGGGATCGGGTCCTCCTCCCTGTCCAGGCCCGGTCCTCACCGGGGGGCGGGCTAAGCCGCGTGCGGAGAGCCGGAGCCTGCGGCGCAAGTAGGGCCTGAGCCCGATCTTGCTCGTGAGGAGAAACGAAACCCGACGCTGCCCATCCGCCTGAAACTTTTTTATCTTGCAGAGCGGAGTTTCCTCTCGCTTCGATTTCCAAGTGTGATTTAAAATGACGTAGTTAGAAAGTTGCGTGGAAATCTGCACAAACTCCCTACGGTAAAACCAGTTTTAGTTTGGTTTTTTTGATTAGGAGGACTGGGGTGTTAAACTAGTGCATCTCTAAATGGAAATTAGCGTGATCACTACTAGTTTACACCGAGAACAAAGTAAGCCTAATACAGTAACGAAAAATGTGAAAGTTTCTGCGGGATTTCCCTGTTTTCCCTAAGTACCAAATCCTCTATGTCTTATAGGGAAATGTGAAAGTTGTGGAGCATGCTCCAAACAGTTCAACACTTTGAAAAATGCCAGATGATACAGACTCAAAATGCAGTTACCTTTGTGTGGTTTCACCGCCTCTACCGCTTCGAACAAAGCAGAGCGGAGGAAGCACAAAATGCAGCTAGTGCCTCCTGTAGCAAAGTAACCTCCTACTATCTCCTGCTAGCGTAGGGGTTTCCACATGAGCTCATCTTGTGAAACAAAGGTAATTTTCCAAATCAGATGATTGGAAAAAAACCATTGATGTTTTATCCTGTTTTTGCTGCTGCAGAGATGGCTGTGAAACGTTTAAGAAAAAAATGCTGTCAGAAATGACAAGACTCTAATTGTAGACCATGTTTAGAGTGTGAAATGTTTCCCTGCTTCTCTTGAAAGACCTTCCTTCTTAATATGAGGCCTGATATGTTGACTTATCATCGTTAATAGGACACTTCTCTTTGCCTTGATAATCACATTGGTATTTGTATATTGTGCAGCATTTGTGTTGCAGTCACGGGAACAAGGGTTACATGCGTGGTATTAAACAGCAAAGAGTAAAATTGTTTGAGCCTTGTACACGCATACCAGCCTCCACTTGTTAATGCCAGCAGGGAGTTACTGGAGCCTTGTGTGTCTCTGTGTGTGAAGTTTTAGTATGTTGTTATTTCCTGATCCTTGGGGAAAAAAAAAGAAAAAAAATCTCCCTGATTTTGGTTGTATTCTGTATGGACTGGGGGCAGTGTGAAATAGTTCAAAAATAGGAGTATAATTAACTTTATTAGCTTCGTAGAAGCTAATGAACATACAGATAATTTTCTGTCTGTTTTAGTGTGGAATGGAAAAGATTTGTGTAAGGAGTTACTAAGGAGTAAATATGCTTGCTAATATTCTCAGGTGTTTACCTTAAAAAAACTTCTTCTTGTGAACCTTGTTTACGGTGTAATACCCAGGGTCAAAAGTCAGTGCAGACTTAGACAAATATGCCTGTGACAAAGGTGGTTTCCTGTGCAGTATGTGAGAAATTAATCAGCTTTAAAATCTTACACTTTGTCCAGGAAAGTCTGAAAGTTAACTAAACCCAGAAACTTGTATTTAAGTGCACTTTGGTACTATCTCCTTGAGATGTGTTTTCTCTCAGACCTATTTTGGGGACAAGAGGACAGATGAGTCACCCTAGAATCAGTGATTTTCTTTCCAGAGACCCTAAGACTATTTCCCAGAAGAGTCCTTCCTCTGTGAAAATTTGGGGTGGTAGTGAACTAAAATAGCCAGACTTTCAGAAAACTCTCCCCTCACCAGTCATTTTCTCTCAGCATCCCAGGGCTTTTCCTTGTTCTTTGAATACAGGAGGAAAAGAGCTTTTGTTGTTGTTGTCCTGTGTGTAGGCCTGCCCCTTTCACTCACTGTTACTGACATGATCTTGCAGAATCCTTTTATCTGTCAGTGGTGGTGGTCGTGTTAGACTTCAGCTATTGGGAATTATTCTGGATTTCTTATAAATCGTGAATGTAAATGAGAATGTGTGGTACTTCAGGTTTCTTTTTTTAACCATCTTCCTGCTCCATAAGCTTTGCATTGAAATCTTTACTCAATATATGAAACATTGAACTAAAGAGGAAAATCTTGAGTGTTTTCTTGCAGCAATATTGGCAAATCACACATGCACATGAACACATAAACTATTGGGGCAGCTTTATCTCTGATGACTATGAACTTTTTTCTTTCCTCTTGACAAGATAAGCTGTCTTTCCTCTCCTCTTTGTAAAGAATTTACATTCAATAACTCTTCTCATTGCAGGGCCCAGGTAATCTAARTTGAAAGCCAGGCTGCTGGGTTTTACATTGTCATTGCTTTTCTCTTTTTCTTTAATTGTTACAGCTATGATAACTGTATCTGTGATGTTTGCAAAAGTGGTCATATCAATGGAAGGGTGAAGCATGATGCCCTTCACCTCTCATGGTGAGGTGGATCTGGGTCAGATGTATGCAGATGGAATGTATCGGGCTTGCCCCAGTAGTGTGACATTCCTGCTATCAAAATATGGTGATGTGGTTTTTGGATGCAAAGTTATAAACTGTTTTAGTTTATACTAAACACTTATTTCATGTTGCTCGTACTCATTCCCCACTCAGAACCCTGGGGGAATGAGTGTTACTGACAAATCACTATATATGCGCAGTTGTATTTTCTTTTATTTGGAGCATCATTCCTGGTTCACTGGACCAGTGGAATCATACAGAAGAAGGCATGATCCTAGGTCATTCTTCCTTGCTTTTCCCCCCGCTAAAATTAGGAAGTAGCCTCCAGCAGTAATCTGTGACATTGATATTTGTCCAACAGAAAACAAGCTGATGTAATCAACTTTGTCTGTGGACCATCATTGGAAAATACTGGATGGAAACCAGTGTGTACTGGATCTGGATCAGTGATTCAGCAATGGTCAAATGCCAGTCTTCTAATGTTCTTGTGGACAGACCTGCATACAGGTAAGAGAGTTTCAGCACTGGAAGTATTGATCAGCATTTTTTTATAATGAGCATGCAATTTATCTTATATAAAGGAAGTTCACAAAAATAAATAATTCATATGTATTTTTTAAAGGCAGATTATTTTTGAGATAACATATAAATAGTAATTTTGCATGTCTGAAATTTTAACTCTGTAGGAAACTCCTCCCCACCGCACACATGCACACCTCTTTTTTTAACTAGTTTTAAAAGATTAGATACAAATCAACTAGAGTAGTTTTTTAAAAAATAAAAAGTTTATCTGAGATTTCTGAAAATGGCCAAAAGTTGTTAAATTCCCATCTCCCTTTAGAGTGAGTCATAAATATGACTTCCTCAAGCTCTTTTGAAAGTCCCAGCTGTGTGTACCTGGGAGATGCTTTCATATGAGAGAGTGTTTTGTGCCTCCCCCTTCTTGACTGCATTACGTCATGAAAACAGTCTTTGTCTTTCTGTAGAATTCTCACAAATGTTTGATGCTAGATTGAAAATAAGAAGTTAGCAATAAATATGCTTTTCCACTGATAGAAAACTGTACAAAACACATTCCAGTGCATGAGGGGTTCCTCTGCTTATCAGAGGCCTGAAAATTTTCCCACCCTGCCCTTCCACCCCAGCTGTACAAGTGATAGCATTGCAGGTCCATGTGTGAAATAGAACAGGTTCAAAAATACAAATATGTTGTCTACCCAGTTTGGTTTTGTTGGAAACAAAACTTTTCAGCTTGCTATATTAAAAATACTGTGGTCCTGGGTATTTGAAAGGGGCAGCTTCTACTGACATTCCATTTCTGTTTGTGAGTTTTTTTGCTGTTTGCACTGTTTACATTAGGGTTAAATGTTACTGCACTTCTTAGAGCAAACAGTGTGTTTAATTCTCCCAAGTTCGTAAATGGTGTGATGTGATGAGGTAAAACACTGTGTTTGTTCCTGTCCCTTTTGGGTTCTGAAGAACAGAACTGTATCAGAGAGGATAGGTGTTGCTGTAGCAGGAGTACTATAATTGTGTGTTTTCTCTAGGTATTTAAGCACAGTCTGTGTAGAATGCACATAGGAGGCTGCGATGGGCTAAGCAGGGTATCTGCAGCCTTATTAACTGTCAGCTGCAGTTGAATGGTCTGTGCTTCTGAAAATGAGCCAAAGTGGCTCAGAGTGCCATTTTGAGGACTCTGTTGCATATACATTAGATCTCATTTACACTGTGGTATGCAATTGCAGGAGTACTTAAGCTGAGTAATGCTTGGGTCTTCTAATGTGGTGGGTTTATGATATTTTACAGCTTGCCTGTGCTGCCCTTCCTTACCTCCGCCTTCAGTTTTGCTTCTGAAGGTGGGACCTTGAGGTCATAGCAGCTAGTTGTGTTATATTCCCCTAGTGATTCAGACATGCTATCAGCAAGATTAACAGTGCGCTTTTTTTTTTTTTTTTAAATACTGATGACTTGCTATTGTGACTATCAGCAACAGCGTTGGAGGAGAAAGCCACTGCAGTTTTTGACTCCATAGAAAATATGGCTCACTGGGATACATGTAGATAAAGGAGACTTTGCCCTAGGAACTTGAATTTGATGTGCTTTTTTAGTGGGCAGTGGAACCCAATCCATGGGTTTAATCGAATCCAACTCTTACTCCTTTTCTGAGGAAAGTCAGGTGGATGTATAGAGCTATTTTTCATTTAAACAGCATTGGAATGAAAAAAAAAAAAAAAAAGCTTGTAGATGAGTTTATCTCATCTCCTTAATGCATGGACACAATATGTGACGTTGACTTCCAGAATGTGTAACAAAAGGCTGAAAATGCTTTAAAAAATGTTATCCAGGTACTAGAATCTTTCAGTGTATTAGTCTTTGAAGTCGAATTGGCTTTTGCTTTTCAGAATGGTTTAAACAAAACTATGCAGTATAGTGACTGAGCTCCTTGTAAGGGCTAAGATTTTGTCTTCAGATTGCTCATTTCACCTTTCTCCATGTAGGTAATGGGGATCAGAGAAGGTTAGATAGAATTTCCATAGTTGGTGGCAGCAGAAATTGAGCATAGCACCCTACTTTGTTAATCACAAGGGTGGGGGTTTTTCTAGGTTTGAATTTTTATTTCAGTTTTCAGTATGGTGAAACATGAATGTCACATGAAGAAAAAGGCCATCTATGGCTTATCTATACCTTCAGAGTTAACTGATTTGCATACTCAAGGTTGGAATTTTTTCTTTGTGTGCTTCTTCGATCTTTTTGAGCATGGTGGGGAATCCTTAAAACCCCAGTAACTCATTCAGATTGGAATCACTTTAAATGACACCAATGAGTAAGAAAATCCACACATTCCTGAATTTATAGATAATTAATGTTTTAAAATATCACATACTATATTGTGAGTATTTCCTTTATTTTGACTTCATTTAAGGCAAAGTCCATGCCTGATAGCAGTGGTTTTATATGGGGGGGGGGGGGGGG
>JAYKAV010000445.1:239060-279302 GCA_035582835.1 Phoebastria nigripes
GGGGGTTTAATTCTTTTGTCTACAATGTGTGGTTACACTACCTCTTAGCTCCCAAAACTCTTCCTGAAAAATGCCTTGAGACTTTTAGAGGAGAAAAGGTGGTGGTGAACAGGGGAGTGGAGGGTTGCTGGGAAGAGATCAGAGCTTTAGACTTAAATTTCTGTGGAACTTAACTCTTTATTTCCAGAAACACTTGAAATATCACTCATCAGCAAGCTGATGACTTTTGTTTCACTTCCTATGGAATTTACAGACTTGTGTTAAGGTAATTTTACTTTAAAAAGAACTTCCATTTCTTTCTGATTAATATGACCTACCAAGTACTTCTTGTTCTGTAATGAACAGCTGGGAGAACCCCTTGAGAACAGGAGGTCTGTGTAAACTGTGTTGGTGCTTTAGTTATAAGTGAAATACATCGGATAGAAGAGTTAACTGTGAACTTATCAGCAGATCACTGATTTAGTACTTTTTCATTCTCTCCCACAGAACTGCTTATGTAAAAATGCATCTAGTTAAGAATGAACACCAGAGAAGTGCTGTGGTAGACATGGGCTTCATGTCATGTTGGCTTCCTGTTTAAAAAACAGTAGGCTGGCAATTTTTAAGGGACAGTGACAAAGTGATGACCAGGTGCCAAGTGCCAGCTGTCCTTATTCACCAGATTGAACAAGAATTGGATAAAGAAGAAGAAGAGATGATGGTTTTCCTATGCCGAGACCTTGCTCCTGACTTGGCCACTGCTGACCTTAGAGAGCTCTTGGTGGCTTTGAATGAGAGGGAGAAATTGTCTTTTCTTGGCTTGTCTGAGCTGTTGTACAGAGTTAAGAGGTTTGACTTGCTGAGGAGGATCTTGAAGACTGAGAAAGCAACAGTGGAAGCTAACCTTGCCAGGAGTCTCAGAATTGTCCCTGATTACAGGTAATATATCTATTTCAGATATCAAGGCTACTCTATTTTGTTCAAAATGTGTGTAGGTTGTTTTGGGGTTTTTTGTGGGTTTGTTTTTTTGTTTCTTTTTTAAATATGTCTTGAAGGTAAAATAAAAGCAGAAAAGGGCGTTGTATCTCGAGTTACAGTGAAAAGAATATGTCAAGTTTAGTCCCTAAAATAAGCCTTAGTAGCTTCTTACAATTCAAGGCATTAGAAGCATCTGTCTTTAAGGAATTTGTGTATGTTAATCGATAAAACCGGTGATGTTTGTACAGTTCTAGATTAGCAGATAGAAATGATGGTTTAGAGGAACATCATTAGTTAGAGATACTTTCTTTTCTAGTTTGCTTCGGGCACATAGCTTTGTCCTATAGCTTTTCTCAGGGGACCTGCCTCTTATTACTTTTTACTCTGTAGTTTTAAGATGCTTAAATTAAGACGCTCCAGTTATTTTCTTTGAGAGACTTCAGAAAGAAATATATGTACTCATAAGGAAGATTCTCCTGTGTTAACTTCTCACTGAAATAAAAACCCTGTAACTACTAGGTAAAAAAGTTAAAGATGTGTTCTGTTGTCTCATTCTCTTACTTCATCTCTATTGAAATATTAAGGAGACTTCTGTTTTCCTAGCAGTGGCTATTACACAGTCAGTCTGAGTAGGTGCTGATGAGCAAGAGTAGATATTTTGTAACTGGACCTTGGAGCAGGGTAGGCTTTTTTCCTGTTGTTTAATTGGGAATGGTACATTAAGACTGGAACATGGGAGAAGTTGGGTAGTTGGGCAAGGGTGGGATCTTGCTGAAAGTTAATCCTTTAGAAATGTTTCAACTTTATTTCAGGGTACTAATGGTAGAGATTAATGAGAATCTGGAAAAAGAAGAAGTGAGTTCTCTTGTTTTTCTACTCAGAGATTACGCACCTCGTATGAAAATGGCAAAAGATAAGGTAATGTCTTTCTCCTGGTCTTCTCCTCTGGAGCAATGAGAGATTAAAGTAAAAAGGCAAGTAGCTAGACAGCAAAGGCGGGGAGACAGTACTGCAAGGTGTAATGAGGCAGGAGTAGACAGAAGTCAGGAAGTGGAGAAGGAGTAGTGGCTTCTATTCCATTTTTATTTTTTAATTCAAGGAAAGAAGCATGAGAAACAGCAAGAGGGAACAGTGAAGACTTGCTGTAGTGAATGGTGTTAGCATGAACCTCGCAGGCAGAAGGCATAAAAAAAAAAAAATCTTTCTTCAGTATTACTGATCTGAAAGTTCATATATGAAGGATCTCAAACCAATAATCATATGAAACGTATCTTGAATTAGAAGGTCACTTTTTATGTTTGTGCTCTGCTTCACTTATAAAAGAACAGTTTTATTTGAAYTATGTCTTTCTCTGTACATTTGCATTCTGCCTATTTGTTTTAAATGCTCTGAGAAAGCAGAGATTCAGTAGAGAGGGTTCAGACAACTTGACCACTGTGCATAGAAGACTGAAGATTTCTGTCTTCTTCCTTTGAAGTTTTTTCTTTTTCTCTCTTTAACCAAAGAAGGAGAGAGGCCCTGCAAATTCCCCAAAGCTTTTCTTACCTCTTGCTTTGTGGCATGTGAGGTGACATTCCAAGTGGCTTGCTTTGTAGCAACAAGGAAATGCAAAACTGTTTCCTCAAAAATTTTTATTTGTTTTTAAGAATATCACTTCCTAGTTTTCATTACTCCTATGATAATACCAAGAATTCTTATATCTTCCAGATAATTTTCTTAGTGTTTCAGAAGGTAATGTCCCTATTTCTTGAATATACAACCTTTATGACCTCCCCATGTTATTTTCTGGGTTGCTTTGTTACTTTCTGATAGAGAACAAATTATTGATATGACAGTTTGGTTTTCTGTTGCTATTCTAGAGTTTTCTAGCTCTTGTGATTGACCTGGAGAAACTAAATTTGGTAGCTCCTAATCAACTGGATTTGATAGAAAACTGTTTTCGAAATATTCACAGGATAGACCTGATTAGGAAGATTCAGAAGTACAAACACGAAGGTAAGATGCTGTTTTTGCACTGGTTACTCTTGATAGCAAGGATCAGATGTGCTTTTACTGAACATAAAATTATGAGTTACGAGTTAGAGTATTTGCATGCTTCACAGATTTAGGCTTTTAAAACAGTTGATATATGATGGTGTATTTCTCTGTGTGTTTCTGTTAAATTTTCAGCTTTAATGTCCTCCGTTCATTCTCAGCCAGTATATGTAAATGCACTTCAGGCATCTCTCCCTAATCTCAGTCTGATTGATCCTCCTTATAATTCAGGGGTAAGTATGCAATAAATCAGACACATCCTTTATTTCTAAATATTGCCAGACATTGAAAGGGGATTCATCTTTGCAGAGCCTAAGGAATGAGAGATTCCTAGTAACTACAATATTACTTGGTTTATTTCTCTTATTACTGTTATTTGCTGGGTTTAGGGTCTGATTTAAATCTTCTGACTGAGAAAGATCCCCTCTAAAGAGCTTCTATGAATTTTTTCCTAGTAGTTGGGCATATAAAATCTGTATCTTGAAAGTTTTTTTCTACTACTCTGGGGAGTGAAAAGTTTTGCTTTGACTGTTCTTTGCAAAACATTTTATTATTCTTTGTACTTCTGGACTTTGCAGGGAAAGTAGCTTTTTAACTTTGGAAGCTGAAGGTTATGGCTTTCTAAGGAGAGCTTTTCAGATTTTTTTTTTGTGTGTTTTGTTTTAATCTCATTTTAACAAAGATATCTCAGTATGTCAAGTCATCAAATCCTATTGCATGCAGTATTCTTTATATTTGGGTTAGGTCTGATATTGTAATAGTATGACCTTAATTAAAGTCTTCAGCCTTGCTAAATGAATTTGATGAGATTGTTTCTGTAATGCATTCAGTAAATATGTATGTATAAAGCTTACATATAAGACACCAGTGAAGCAGTTGGTCTTTACTAACAAAGCCACAACAGCTTTGTTTTCCAGACTACTAATGGAAAGAGTTTGCATTGACTTTCCATATTATGATAATATTGTTATAATTTCCTTTCTAATTCAGTGAGAGTTCCTCCCTGCTGCTCTATAGGAAACAAAATGCACATCTTCAGAGTTTTTTTTATTTGTTTTACTATTTTAGGGATTAAGCTTTTCTTTGCTGTTCATGGCAAACTGCTAACTTTTTTCTGAGGAGGAAGGGGTTTGGGTTTTTTGTTTGTTTGTGGTTTTGGTGTGGGATTTTTTACTTGTTATTTTGTAATTCTAATTAGCTGATAGATGTGAATCTAAAATAGTAATCCTTTTCTTGAGGAAGAAAAATACTATTGTGTTATATTTTGGAACACATGATTATTAATTCTTGAAGGAGAGAGGGAAAATATACCTTTTTCTTCATTTTAGATCCAGAATGTGAACAAAGAAAAACCACAAAATGGACAAAGTCTTAATCTGGGTAAGAGCATTTTATCTGAGTTTTGATAATCTAAAGAGCCAAAAGGACTGTTGTTTAATAGTTGTGGTTTTGGCTAATATCACCAGGAGCAGAGAGTATTTGGTACCTCTGAAAACTGAGCCTTGCCTTATTGTTTGCTCTTGTATTTGCTTTGCTTGTGCTGCCAGATCTTAAAACTTTATTGAAATTGTTTTGGGCTTCCACTGTCACAAGTTTTTAACAGAATAAATAGTTTATTAGTAAAAGAATGGAGAAGGTTGACTAGCCAGCTCTGGAGGCCCATGTAGTGCAGCTGTGTCCATTAAGTCTTGAGTAGGAAGTTTTTGTGTCTGTTCAGGACTCTCCACCAGGCCAGCCAGGAGGTTGTCCAGTGAGTACCAGGTTCTTACCATGTGTGTTGTGTTCTTTCTGGAAACTTAAAATACCTCTCAAATATGGTGATTTTTAAAAGAGTAGTTGGCTGAATTCTCTCAGTGTAGGAGAGATTGATTGTTTATTCTAGTCACAAGCAATGTAGAATGCAACCCAAATAACATTTTAGAGGTGAAAATTTTTGGTTTTTTATTTTTTTTAACTTCAGTAGCATATGTAGAAACTAAGAGGCTCAGATGAGTTGAGAACTTGGCTGAACTAGATAGGTTCCTCTTTAACTGATTTGGAGTCAAAGAAATGTCACTGGTACCTACATACTGAGATTACTTCTGTATGTTTTAACTGTAGAAGAACCAGTCCACATGTCCATTCAGGAATCGGGACCAGTGTCACATAAGGTATGTGCTTGGGCATGTGTATGCATGTAAATATAATAAAAACCTCTGCAGGTATTTACCTTAGTTTTCTTTGTGTTTCATTTTGAGATTTCCTTTAATTGCCTGCAAACAGAAGGATGCGTACATCCATGTCTTCCTCAGCCATAAACAGGTTCTACGAATTGCTTTTGCAGAATATATTTTTAATATAAAATGGAAGCAGTTGTGTGAAAAATGCATGTATATATGATGTGCACACAGAACTTGTATATTTATTAGTGGAGGCTAAGTCAAAACCTGTTGGAAGTCAGACCTTTTGCAATCTACATTAGAAATGGCAGGGCTTCTTTGCATGCAGTAAATTTTGTTCTTTATTCTGTCCCCACCCCTTGCAGGTAGAAGACAGACATGCTTTCGGTATTAATGATAGGAATGGACTACTGTTATTTTCTCTAGCTGTCCTGTAGGCCAGGAACCAGGGAGTTGCCTATAGCAAATTGATAGTACTCTTTTTAAAGGGGAGAGGAATTGTGATAGAGTCATTACAGATTATTTATGAACAAGGAGGTTGTTCCACTAAATAAGGAAAAAAATAATCTGATGAGCAGTGCCTGCTTGCATACCTGAAGAACTCAAAAGTTCTGTACGTTTATTGCATTGGCAATATGAAGCTTATAGCTCCTAACATCTCAATAGCAGTTACACTGAAGGAAATTAATTTGGAAGTACTGTAGAAGGATCATGCTGTCATAGTCCAGATCTTTAAAAAGCCCCTCCACCCCATACAGTTTGGGGGGGGGGGGGGGGGGGTTAGTTGTGTTTTTGGGGGGTTTTGTTGTGGTGGTGGTGGTGGTTTTGCTTTTGTTTTTTTTTACATTTGAAGATCTGTCCAGAGTTAAGGTTCAGTCTCAAACTTGCTTCTCTCATTTCTGGTACAGTCTTAGTCTTTGTTTACGGATCATTGTGGTAGTAAGATTGCATAACACAAGGATGCAGAAATTAAGCCTGTACTAGAAATAGGGAGAAAAAATCATTAGTCCATGTCTCATGATTTTTTCTTTTTGTTCTGTAGATAAGACATATTACATCCCAATAGATAGACTTCTGCTAGCTATTCTATGGAAAAACAACAGCATGTAATTGAATAGTTCTTAAGTGGTTAAATGTGAGAAAAGAACCAAGTCTGTAAGTTGAGAGAGTGACATACTAACTTAGTATTTGTCCTTCACGTTCCTCAGGTGTTTGATGATCAGTACAGAATGCAAAGTCAACCTTTAGGAATATGCCTGATAATAGACTGTATTGGCAATGACACAGGTAAGTCTCTGGAATTTGAAGTTCCTTATCTTGTTAATCTCTGATAATTAGAACGATTTAGTATAAAGGATATGATGTACACTTACCAGCCAGGCTAGGGTAATGTTGTCCTAGTCAGCTAGTCTATCAATTCTAGTAAGTTTTCTAAAGCAGGGAGTTGGAAGGCCCAATCTGAGGTTAAAACCAACTGTCCTAACTATTGCAAATGATGTTTGTTTGGTTTTTGGCACAGAATCTCCAAATGAAAGAACTTGTAAGGGGATAGACTGAATTTTGGGAGGGAGAAAAACGATGTTTGGAGACCAGCAGAATATAGCTTAACTATACAGCAGGTTATTGGCAGAGATGGTAAAGATAGTGTTTCCCACCAGTTAACAAAACGAAAACCAAAGCTGTTGCAGATTGAAGCGTAATCATATCGGACACCACAGATTTTGAATAGCTGAAGGCACGTGGTCCTTTATTAATAATGCACCTAGGCTTCTGTTACATCTTGCACAGTTTAGCTGAAACCATCACCATAGCTTTACAGGGAAAGGAATTTTTCTTCCTTCCCTCTTGGTTTAGGTTAAAAAAAAAAAAAAAAAAAAATTTGCATGTAGAATTCAAGGTAGTCAGTGCCATGGTTAAAATGTGGGTTTTTCCTGATTGCCTTTGTAGTATCCAAAAATTAGATTCTTGCATAAGCAAAAAAACCCCACACTCTAATCTTTGGAGCACATGAGGCTAAAAATAAAAATGAAGAGAGTAGTTGCAGTTAGTTCTGTAATAGGCTAGGAGATGTAGGGGAAGAAGAGGGTTTGTGGGCATATCTTTTCTCTTTCTCATAACTAATGATTCAGCAGATGGACCAGCTTAGAATTACTGATGTAGTTGTTGAAGAGCAGTGGATGCAGAGCACAGACACAGAAAGTAAAATTTTGATGTTTGCTTGACAATAGTATTTTAGGTAAATGATATAAAATAAGACACTTAGTTTGCCATTAGGGTAACAGGAACTAGAACTGATTCACAATCCTGCCATGCATGGAGAATAGGGACAAGGAAGGCACTTAACTCAGTTACATGCAACTGGGAAGTATCCTTGGGATCTGATTTTGGTCTGTCCTACCAAGTTCATCAATGACCTCTGGCCAAAAAAAAAAAAAAAAAAGAACAAGGATGCAATTGCTGGATGCAGAATTTAAATTGTTCAATCTAAAGCACTTCTTCACTTCTACTCTCAAAAAAAAAAATGACGCTGACTTTGCCCCAAGAGGAAAATAAAACAAAGACATCCTGCCAAGGACTGAAAGACTTGGGGGCGGGGGGCTGTTGGGATTGAACATTCTGCTCTGTGCCTGCTTCTTTACTTTCCTGTTCTTCTCTCTTTCATTGTAGCTTTAGAGAACAAACGACCCTTTTGATGCAAGAAAACTTATTATGCAGCCTTAATCTGGAAGGTAGCATGGTAGTCTGCTCCAGTACCAAAATAATTACTTAGAGTTCTGCTTCTTAAAAGCAAATGCAAAAAGGATTGCTAGAGAAATTTCAGTGTGGAGAGCTAAAGAAAACATGAGGTGTGAAAATAGCCTTGTTTACAAAAAAACCCTCTTTAAATTTCATTGTCTCTAATGGGATATGAGCATGTGCTGACCTGATTTATTGAACAAGAGTGTTTTACTTTGCCAGGTCTGAGGTTTTTTTAAATTAAACAGTAAGTATAAAAGCAGGTAAGGCACTACACTGGAGAAAACAGGAAGTAAAGAAGGAACTGCTATGTCAGTTCATAGTCACAGATGCATAAATGTGCCTTAGAAGGCACAGATGTTTGGCACAGGCAATATACTGTGCAGACCCCTTTGTCATAGTAATTGCTGCTAAATACAAAGATGTGCACAAAATAAAAAAAAAAATCAATGCATGTGCTCTTCATGAGGTCATATGGTCATTTCAATATTTGTACAAGAACAGAAAGTGTAAATGTGATAGAGGAAGTCTGCTGACTGGAAAGGACAAAAATGGGTTACGAGTTTAGCATCTGGCATGTCAGATACACCTGCAAATCGTGGCTCTGCTGCTGTTGTGCCAAAACCACCCAAAGCAAGTCTTAGTGTGCCTCAGTCTCCATGCATGTCTGCATTGGATGCAGAAGCAGTTAAATCATGTGTACATCTCAGATGTTTAATGTCACCAGTGCATCATCAGCATTTTAACGTGACAGAAAGCAAGACTTTCACTGAAATACATGACTGTGCTACTGAGATTCAGGAGAGGCAGGACATACGACATTGCTTAAAGGAGTTTGTTAGAAAGGCATTCACTACTCTATAGATTTGTTGTGCCACACTACTTCTGAAGTCTGAAAATCTCAAAGAAAGAGAAGATGGCAGGGAGAACGTTAGGAATTGTATCTGTGGTGTGCATTAGAGTCTGTAGCTATCCCAAGATTTAATCTGGGGAAGCTAAACCAATAATAGATACTGTAGGATCAAGGATTACAACAATTGAAAATGCCCAGTGTAAACAATGTGAATTCATCAGATGCTGATAAAATTTAAACTGAAATGCACCTTGCTGTTTTGTAAATAGAGTCTTGCTGTTCTGTAAATAGCTGCTTTTGACTTTTCCATTTGGAAGCCAATTTTTATCCTTACACAGTAAACAATCAAGGGGAGAAAAGGGTAATTTTTTATGTAGAGCGGAAATGCTCAAAAGTCAGCAGAGGTTTGTTGAGAGACAATTAGTGTTGAAGAAACAGATGTTTTCTGATCTCAGGTTTCAGTATGTAATACTGTGTTTTGTCTTGCCTTAAAGAAAAATTGCTGTATGCAAAGCTTACCATGTATAATTTCTGATTCATTGATAAACTAAGGTATCAGCTCTAAGTTTGTTGGGTTTAATTTTTTTTAATTGTGACACTTAGAGGGTGTGTATGGTCTAAGGTGATGCCAAGTTTTGTATCTTTGTGTGTATGTGTACATGCTAGTGAGATAAGTGAATTATAGGAAAAGCACTCTGGTTGCTGTAACTCTCGTTTTGCGTATGTACTACTGCCCTCTAATGGATGAAGTGCTTCATCGAGTATGTGACTGCTAAACGGTGTTAATACTGAATCTTCCACCTGAATTTTGAGAGCGTGTTTTATTGCCTAAAATAGAGGGAATTTTCCTTTCTATTTCCAAATTTAAAAATGTTTGGAAAGTTTTTGAATTATTTTACAAAATTTAATCACACCAACAGAATGGGAATGAAACTCTGTAGTTCCTGTTTGTCACCTCGCTATAATATAGAGTTTGTATTTACTCTATATTTTGCTGAGGAGAATTACGAGTTCTGTTCCCCGTTTTCACTATGGGCTTTTTCAGGAGAACAGTGTGGTAGTACAACTCCTGCTTTGCTGCCAGTTACCTCTGAAATAGCCTCTGATAATTAGGGATTGTTAAACTTTTGAAGTTAAGGAACAGTCTAGCTTCCTGTGTCTGTAAGGCATTTTACATAAACATGGCACTTGATATTTCCTGTCATATCAGAAACTGTGCATGGGCAATGTATGTGTGGTTTATACTAAAGATACGATGCTACAGGTATGAGTCATAGTAGTAGCTTGTGGTTCTCTGAACACTTGAAAAATACCTGTGGTTTTAACCACCATGTATCTGGTTTCACTTCCATATTAATAAACATCCGAAGTAGTTATTCAGAGCATAGTACATTTTCCTGCAGCACAGGTTAACACAAATGCAATAGAGTTAAATCTTGATTTTTGGCTATCTACAGTTTTAATTTCTAACACATTTGAAAGGCTTCATTGTTCAGCTTTTTTTTTCCCTGAAAATGCCATTCCGTCACAGTTAAGACTCCAGTGTCCATTCTCCACCTGGAACTCATCACTTAAAGTCTGTTTTATATAATAGAAAGCATAAATGACTGCAGTAGGTTCCTTTTTGACTGATGAAAGGGAGTCTCTGTGTTTCCTATGCAGTTCTGTATACCTATAATAACCATTCAGAGTAATTTTGACAAGTTAAAAGGTGAAACAGACTTCCCATGCTATCCAGATCACTCCTTACCATTTCAAGAATGTTCTGTGTGAAGCATTTTCTAATGTTTTCTCTTGCTTGATATTTTAAGTCCTAGGAACTTGGGATACTGGCTTTAAATTAAAGCATGCAAGCATCTGTGGAATTTGGAAAAGATCACATGCCAAATAATAGTGTCTTTGCTGTCATGAAGTACATAACTCATATTAAAGATAACATGCATATGGCACTATAAGTATGTTATGTACTGTGGTCAACATCAAGTACTCCTGATTTTTTAATTACTGTGATGAAATAAACATCTTATTTCCAATAGTGAAATACTGTAAATACTGTAATTCAAGATAGTTGAGACTGAGCCTTGATGTGCTGTGATTTAATTACATCTTGCTTTTTTCAGATGTGCTGGAAGAGACCTTCAGAGGCTTAGGCTATGATGTTCGTTGTCACAGATATTTAAATATGAACACCATGAATCAAACATTGCTTGAAGCTGCAAGGTTGCAGAAGCACAGAAATTGTGACAGCTTCATTTGCATATTGGTCAGCCGTGGAAGTCCTCAGAGCATCTTCTGTACAGACCATACCTTTTCTGGATTCCCTTTGGAACAAATAAAGAAATACTTTACAGCAGACTCATGTCCTGAACTCCTAGGAAAACCGAAGCTTTTTTTTATTCAGAGCTACATTGTGCCAGAAAATGAGCAAGAATGTACTAGTCTGTTGGAAGTAGATGGGAATGACGAGAAAATCATTGCTAATGCAAAAATCCCTTGGAAAGTCACTATCCCCCAAGTAGCAGACATCTTTTGGAGTCAGTGCAAGGTGAATGTGTCTACACTAGAAAAATCTCCCAGTTCATCCTCATATTATCTGCGTTGTCTGGCTGAGCTTCTCCGCAATCCTCATAAAAGGTAAATAAAAAAAAAAAAAGAGGAAAAAATAACCCTTTTCCTATGACAGCCTGCTGTCCTAGAGAAAGAGGAACCTTAAGTTTCATCCTGTCTGGTCCTGTRAAGTGTCTTCATGCTGTGTCATGGGTTAAAAGACAAGTATACCTGATCCTGGAGTGATGGCACAGGAAGGTAGTCTAAAGTAGGAATGAAGTTTCTGATTCTGGAGAGTAAAATTAAAGTGTGTTATGGCACTGGGGCTTGCAGACTGAGAAGGGAAGAACCTGTCCTGGGTAATGTATGTCAGTGCTTTAGACAGGATTCGAAATCTTCCTTCTCCAAGATAACGAGGCACACACCAGGCTTCTGTCAAACTGAGGATTGCCTTTTATCATTAAGAAGGGCTCTGCTTGCAAATATAAAATCAGTGCCTAAGTTCAGGGAAAAGGCAGTTGAGAGGGAAGGATTTTGTCTTTTCTTTAGATCTAATTAACCTCCCTCTGCTCAGGGAGCCACTAGATCGCCAATTTATAATCTTGAATTTAAACTATCAGAAAAATTTAGTCTATCTAAAGAGATTATCAAAAGGAATCTGAGCAAAAAATCAGGTATGTTTGGATATATAACTTAACAACAAAAGTTTTCTTTGTACAATTGATCTAACAGGGAGCTAGCAACTGTTTTTCAAGGTAGTTGCAGGGTTAACATTTAGTACCTTTTTACAAACCATAAAACCTTGTCATGAAATCACAGACCATCATGTCAGCATAACCAATATCACAACAGTGATTTGGGTTATAACAGGTTATCTCCAAAATGCATATTCAGCCTTGGGTTTTAGAGGTGTAAACTCTGCAATAAAGACTGAAATTGGAAACTTCCTCCTTGCTGAGTCTAAAGTTGTCTTCTCTCTTGTGGATTCTTAAATGATGTCTTGCTTCATTCTCTAATAGAAAGCTTTTACTTTTGTTGCTGCAGGAAACTCTCTATATTAGATATCCATACGGAACTGAACAGAAAAGTCTATGAATGGAATAAGACCACTGACCCAAGCCAACAATACTCACTTCTGCTCCAGCACACACTGAGGAAGAAACTTTTTCTTTCTCCCACTTAACTGCTGTTGGAAAGGACATGTCTGAAGTGGCTAACGAGAAACACTTACTATGATCCAGACAGTTTCACACATACTTTTACTTTATGCATTGTTACTGCATGTATATCTAAAGTGCCTATTACTTCCAAACCCAGGCATTTAGAAGCATTTTGGTGCGTTAAGGCACTAGATTTTATATTTGAATACAGAAGGCTCTGAAAGCTTGGATGCGAATGGCAGCTATCATGTAGCACTGCAACAGATCTTACAACCAAGTACAACAGGTAAACAGGGTGGAAAGAGCTCTAAACTGTATAGCTGTTGGGTTTCCCAGGGTTTTGTGGTTTTATTGTTTTGTTGGTTGTTTTTTAGCATACCTATTAGCAGTGCACTGATCTAGGTTCTTCTGTTGATGCTTAAAACAAATAGAAGCCAGTGCAAACCACTGAAACTCACTAGGTACTTTCCCCAGCACCTAATAATGGAAAATGTGTCAGGAAAGAATGGCTACCCAGCAATGCCAGTTCTTCATTAACAAGTTCTGGCTTGCGTGCCTCCACAGACTAGCAAAACAGAAGGAGGAGAGAGAGGATCTTTTAAATAATTTGGATTCCATCTGCCTGCTGCATTAGAGGTTGTGATTCACCCAGAACCCTGTGTTGTCAGTACTGTCCACAGCACACAACAGTTATATGTTAATAAATGAGACAGTCTGCCACGTTTTGGGCTAACTGTGTTTTCCGCTGATGCAAAAATGAGTCTACATGCGGCAGGGCTTTACAGTAATCTACCATGCAGTTAAAAAAATGTGGGATTTTGGCAGATGTTTTGTGGACACTGAAACATGATTCACACTTGTTGCACCAGGCGTAGTTGTAAAAGTACACGTTATCATATTTGAACCTAAATGTCATGTAGCAGCCACCAGCTTTTAACACTGGATTAAATTGAACATCCCACCCTCACTGCTTTTGCTTATGAAAAATTATATGTCTTTATTAACTGATTTTTTTTTTTTTCAAGTTGCTCTTGTTCTTCTGAAAAAGACATGAGTGAAAATTGTCCTAAATACAGAAATTTTTCTCCAGTGGAGCAGATGCCTAACATGAAGAGTTCAGTTAACCAGCTTGTTATATAACAGTATAACCTGGATGAGTTGTATTGAAATTTATTGTCACTGAATTTATGGAAGTCTCTTCCCTCCTAAAGTAGGCCACTTGCAAACTTTTAATACTCCTAATACAGTCTCCTGTCTAGGAAAAAAATTCGAGGCCTTGGTGTGCCTTGCTTGGTTTCTGGTGTAGTTACACCATACATCCTTGTGTTTCATGCAAGCAGAAAGGAAAGGGGTTTTTGCTAATATGGGGTATGCTAGTTCCTTGAGCAAATATACTGCAAAAAGATTTTTCACTAGTGTAGCTTAGTTTGATTTGAGCAAAAAGCAGGTGTGCTTACATATATAACTTCACCAACAATGCTTTTCATTGTAGACCAAGTCTATCAGGCAGCTAGCCTATCGATACTATACATTGTATACTATCAGTATACATTAGTATATTGATAATAGGAGGGCTTGGCCAGTAAACTTATTCTGGTAGCAGTGACTTTTTTTATTCCTAGATACTATGTTGTACTACTTAGATGTTGGCTTGACATCATTTTTGTTAACTTTTTTTTTAAAACCAGGCTTTTTAAGTTTCATTCAGAAAAAAAACAAATGAGGTTTCAAGTAGCTTCTATAACTGAATGTAAAAATCACTTGTATTTGGCAAAGAGTAGATACTGAAGTCTAGAAAGCGCTGAGGCGTCCTTCCTTGTTACGTGATGTAGACCCAGACTCTTCGTGGCTTAAGAGGTTCCTAAACTGCTGATTGATGAGGATTGTTAAGAGTATACCAAGAGGAGAAAGCCACTGAATAAGTTTTACCTTATAGTCTTTATCAGTGTTAAGATTAAAATCTGTATTTATTTATATTAATGTACCATTTTATATAATATATAAAGTACATTTTATATCATTGCAGTTAAATCTTCACTCATCATCTTTTTTTTAATCTTGTATTCAGTTTTATTTGCATGTTAACCCTAGAAAGTTACATACATGGCTGTGATGAGAAGAAATTTTTGCACAGTTTAGAAAAATAAGTCACCTGTATTGCAAGCCTATGCATTCCATACTTTTCTCTTTCCACTTCATAAGCTATAGTGTCCTCTTTTATAATAAAAGTGTATGGAAACTTTTTAATAGCTTTGAATTGGGAAATGCAACCCAAAATTTTATGTTAAACTATGGGTACATGTGTTATTTGTGTTACTGTAATTTTATGTAGGCACAGGCATAAGAGGAAAAATAGAAAATAATATTTTACAAAATTCAGACATTCTCTACAAGCTTGTTCTCTATGAGCATTAAAGTAAAAATACTAAATCCAATTTCATGATGTTATAAGTGTGGAAATAAATGGCATCACAGCAGGGCAGGGAGAGGGGGCAGGTCTTCCTTTCAGTTTACTGTTTTCTAAGAAAGCGCCTATTGAACTGGTCCTTTTCTTAAACTAGTGCCATATTGCTTCTGGCTTTAAAAATACTTTGTGTCTTAAAATTACATTCAGATGTATTCCACACACTCAAGTGGAGAACTTGCTGCGCTGCATCAACAGAAGGGTCTGTATTATATGTGATAGGTAATAAAAATAGCATTCATTTCTAACCCTGAATACTTAATAACTGACTATCTTACAATAAAATAAAGCACAAGTGTAATTTTGAAACTCTGCCTTGCTCATGTTTCACGGGATAAGAGAAGGATTATAAAATGACAGATTTGGAATCTTAGAAGTTACTTCCTGTAGTGGCTGGTAAATGAAGCAAATCGTGTGAAACAAATGTGTTTTTTGTGGTTGTAGAAATAAGATGTGATTCCTAGTTACCATATATATGTATGTGATGTTAATAAATGTGATTTCTTTCACAAATTAACTTCACTTTTTCCCATTTCCCTTACTAGCTTTTGCATGCGATGAGCACTTCTGCTGCCTTATAGACAACCAAAAGCAGGGAGAATGGAACCAAGAGGAGGCAGAGAGATGAGGGAAAGAAATACGGAAATTTCAAGCAGGAACAAGAAGGGGAATGGTAGGGAGAACCAAGAGAAGAACAAGTAGGGAAAAGAAGATTTGGAGGAGAAATACAGCATCAATATTGGAAGGAGAAAGAAGAAAACAGGAGAAGAGGGAGAAAGGAAGTAAGAGTAATAGTGGCTATCCTTACAGGATCCAACGGTGTGGTGGGTTTTTGTGGGTTGGTTGGTTGGGGTTTTTTTGAGTGATGCTAAATACAACTATTTACTTAAAATATTAGCAATAGGATATATTCTGTTTCTGTAGTTTTGTGACAATGTAGGTTTGGTTTGGGGGTTATGAAGTGTACATGTTCTTCACCTTAGTGCATGACACAGTGAAGTTCGTGTCCCCTTCCTTAAGAAGTGACAAAGAAATGCTGTTTTGAAAACCATAGAGGCTCCTGTAAATAACGCTTGCAGTGAAAAAGGAAGGGAGTCTCTTTGTGTCTGGCTGCTTGGGTCGGAAGTGATCACAGCCCTCTAGTGACCAAAGAGTTGTGGGGACATGTCATATATTGTGCAGCATTCATGGGTGTCAGATACTGATTTTCTACACTGATGTCTTGACCCTCAGTAGATTCTTAAACCATAGCAGTACTCATTCTGTAATCATTCATCTAAGCAGTATTTATTGCCTTGACACCTCTTTCAAGAGTGGCATGTGGGTAGATTGATGCCCTGTACTCACTGCATAGTGAAAAGTAGCACTGAAGTCAGTGTTTATTAACATGCAGGAATTTTGTGATGCCAGAAGTTGTCTGTCACTTCTCCCGTAGCTTTTTGTGTCCCTCTGTACATATGACAGGGACTGTCTGTTCTTGCTGTGCGCCTACAATTTGAGTCTGGAACGTGACTGGATGCAGGGCCTGGGTTGCATCAAGTTGTACGTGTATTGCAGTACATGGTACAACAGAGTGGTTGAATGATATCAAACTTCCATTCAGTAGCCAAAAGTAAAGGGGGAAAAGAATTCATTCTGGATCAATCATGAGTTTTGGGTGGTAGCACAGGAACATAAAAAGTGACATGCTGGTGAAATTTCATGGTCATGGACTGCCAAAATGTCTAGTTTTCAGAACCTGCTGTTGAACAAGATAAAACAAGCCACTCCTCCTCTGCTCCTGCATTGTCAGTGCTTGGAACAAGGCTGTCAGACTCACTGCTCCATGGCACTGAATTTCAGTTTTGCTTTCTGATAACTGAGATAGTCATTTGTTGTACTTCTGTATGTGCTGTATATATGGAAGAGGGAAAAGAGAATTGGCAGAATATAGATGATGCCATTCAGTGGCTCAGAAGGTGTACCCATGAGGCAGGAGATTCTGTGGTGTTTTGCACCAGACTTAAGTTGCATGATTTTTCTCAGCCACCTACATTGACGTGACTGAGCCATAAATCCAGTTTACTTTGTACTGTTACATACTTGTGTCTTACAATGGTTGCCAACTCATTATCCAGAAAAGTTATGTTCAAGAGGAAGTTACGGTGCTAACAGTTGTAGACGGAGCATGCTGTATGTCTGATCTCCCCTTTCAACTCTGCATAAGAAGTAACAGTGACTCCTGTTACAGATACCTGAGTCAGAGAAGCTTTTTATGGCAGTTTGAGATTTCTTTTCTGATATCCAGTTTTACATTTCTGACATGCAGGATGATGTTGCTGAAAAGAAGCTGCCATCGATGTGGATGATCTGCTGTGTATCTGGCTATGTTCCATTCAAACTGCATCTCCTGTAGTGAATTATTTGACAGCTTTTTCTGTGGCTGTTTTGGAGAATGTCTTTTTTTCAGCTTCTGTATTAGAATCAATAAGACATTGCAAGTCTTTTAGGAATTCTGTTTTTGTGGATTGTGCCTTTCTGTACATGCCATGTTTTCAAATTTGTATTACTCTGAGAGTGTATTTTTCAGTGTTTTGTAGAAACATCATAAGAAACGTGATTTGAATTGGTGCCATTACTAAAATTGCATCATGATTTAGCAAAATTGGTGCTGTTACTACTACTACTAAATTACTATTACTACTAAATTATAAATGCTGGATTTCAAGCTGATTTTCTGAAGGAAATTGCTGCATGCAGTCAGGCTGATTGTCCCTGTCTCCCTCTAGACCACAGAATAACTCTTGAAACTCTTGGTCAACTCATCTTGTAGACCTCTACGGCGTGTTAAATTTGGCAGTGAAGTTCTACAGCTCTATAAAAACGAGCTGACTGAATAAAGGACAGTGAGCCTTTTAGTTTCAACAGATAACTCGGCTGTTGTTTGTGTGTTGGACAGCAGCTCTTTAGCATGAGTGTGTGGAGGGGACAGGCCCGCATAAAAACGGCATTGAAGCCCCCTCCCATAAGCATTACTCTCAAGCTTCTTGTCAGTGAAAAGAAAACTGCCGAAAATGTTTGGGGCTTTTTTTTTGATGTAGCCTGCTTTAAAATGGTTTGACAGCAAAAGTGAAAAGAGTTACTGGTCACTTCTCGTCGTTTTTTTCTGACTATTTAGCGAAGTTCCTCGGCCGGGGGCACGGGCAGGAGGTTCACAAGCCCTGAGGCCGAGTGCTGGGAGGGCCCCGGCCCAGGCTCGGCCGGAGGGGAAGGGCAGCCCCGCGCGGCCGCTTCCCGGCGCTTGGCCGATCCCCGCGGGGCGCTGCCGCGCTTCGCGGGAGCCCGCCTACCCGCCCACTGGCAGCGGTGTCGCACTCCGCGGGCGTACCCCCAACTCCTTCCCCCTGATCGACTTTGTCCCACTTTCCGCCCCTGCTCCTGGGGATGTCGCCTCCTTCCTGCGTGGCCTCGGGCTGGCAGGGTGGCCGTTCCCGGCTTCGGCAGGGCGCAAGGCTCCGCGTCCCCTCCCCCCCCACCCCACCCCGCAGGGAGGCCCGGGGTCGTGACTCAGCAGTTAGGCACGCACCGCCGGCTCGCCGCGGGCCGGGAAATAAACCGGGAAGCGCTGAGCGCCGTCCCCAGAGTAGCTGCCGGGAGGGGGGACGGGGTCGGAATTCATGCAAGAGGTAAGAAAGGGGGGACTGAAATGGCTTCAGCTCCCGCGTCCGGAGCCTAAATCCCGCTCCTTCCTTCCGGTATTGTGCAGCTGCCTCCGGGCTGCCCGACGTGCCGGAGCTGAATACTCCCCCTGCTTGCGGGGGTGTGGGCTGAGGCTCGGCATTCCCCTGTGCTCTGTGTTTTTGCATTATTCTTAAATCTTTTAGCCTGGCAGTGCCCCAATCAATAAAACTTTAAAGGAAAAAATAGTAATTTGATAATCCTCATTGCTTATTTTATGTGATTTTCCTTCTCTAAGGATAGATCACAAAACATAAATTAGAGACCCTGATCCATCACCTTTCTGTGTGTCGGTGTTCTGCCTGCTAATGTCCTGCTAGCTCTAGCTGTAAATATTAGGGTGAGCCACGGCAAACCTGGGGAGCAGGTAGGTCCTGGGCATTGTGTGTGTTAGTGCTGGGTGTTTAGCATTATCTTGTTTTACTGGAATAGGGGTTGTTTGCTCGTTTTCCTTCTTTGCTTTAGGACTCTCTTTTTTACCGTGATGTTTTGTAAATGGCCTGTAAAATGCATGAAGTGGTAGAGGGTTCTAAAAACACCATAGCGGTAAGCTGAGCAGTGGATGAGCAGGCAGTGAGCCGACAGTATTTCTTTTCATTGTAGTGCTGGGAGAGAGGGCCAGCCCAGCCTGCCCTCAGTACAGAGAGGGGGAAGAGAGGTTACAGACCGCTAGTAAATGGAGCACGTGTTGAGAGGTCTTGAGTGTATTCCAAACTCAAGCAGGAAATATTTGGAGTGAAAAAGCTTTCCAAGAATGGCAGCAACACAGACTTGAAAACTATTGTAAAGGTAGATGAAGGAATTTGTGCTGGATCTTGCTTCAGTTTGATTTGCTGATGAAATGACTATGTACACCTGGTATACATGCAACTTGTCCCTGTTCTCCTAAAGCGAGGATTTTTTAACTCATTTAGTTGAAATCATTGGCTCTAAATTCCGAATTGTAATAATTCAGTTTGAACCTGGATTATATAGGCTTGTTAGTTTAGGCAGGAATCAGTTTAACCTAAGTTGTTCTGCTAAATTTAGTTGGTTAAAGCATCTAGATAGGGTTTTAAAGTAGCTTTTAGCAAATGAATTTGAAGTCTGATTTACTGTGAAGTGATATAATTTCTGTGTGTAGATAACAGGCTGAGATATGAACCTTTTTGATAGCAGTTTAGGTGAAGAGGGTGTCGCAACACGTGGGATTTCATATGAGGAGAGAAGGAATGTGAAGAACAATTATTGGGCTATGGGAGAGTAAGTTTGAATACAGGAAAAAGCAATCTGACCTTTTTTTTTTGCACAGGCTCTGACTTGTGACTTAGGGACAGGACATGATTCAGGATTCCTGGGTTCTGCCAAACCTCGTTTCCTAACTGGGCATCTGGACTTGGGGATTATATTTTCTATCTGCCTCTGAACACAAAAATGCAAGTGTCTCTTCTCTGTGCCCCCACGTGCTATGATATTCTCTCTGTTTTATCTGCTGAGCTGTCCTCCCAGATACTTCAAAGGCTTCAGATTCAGAGGTTCTGTCCCTGCTCCGCTTCCCTGATTTTTTTCTTGTGCTCCCTCATGTAGAAAGCTTTGCTGCTTCCAGCTGCTCTAAACAAAAGATTAAAGACCTACCTGCCCATGTGGGCAGAAGGCACTGAAGCACCTTTTTACCTATAGAACCTTCCACAGGCAGAAGAGAACTGCCTAGGCTACATGGAAGTAGTAGTGGAAGAGTGATTAGTGTCTATTAAACTTCAGTAAGATTGAGTTGCTTGTGCAGAGCCTATTTAGACTGAGCGCTATTACATTTTAGCTGACATTTACTTATAAGGGAGGCTTTAGGGTTTTCCTATGCCAGATGTGAAACACAGTCTGGTAGCAAGATATGACTGGGAGTGGATGGATATTCCACAGCTTCAGCTTGGGTGTCAGGCTTGTAACAGAGGAACACCTCCCTGCTACAGCCAGAGAAGAATGAGCCCTTGGACTGCAGATCAAGGAATATGTGTGAACCACTGTGCTCTCTCCACTGAGAGTTGTAGTGAAGTTACTGCAGGGACTCTTCCAACCTACAATGGAGAGAAGCAAAGATCTGAATGTGGAACATGTTTGAAAGAAATAGAAGAACTTAGGGACCTCTTGAGGTCACCTAGCCCAGTTTTCTGCTCAGAGCAGGGCTAACTTCAAATTTAGACTGGGTTGTTCAGAGCTTATGCCAATTGTGGTTTTTGTTGTAGTCTTGTGTTTGGAGAAGGAAGTAAGTTCCAAATTTATTTAAAAGGAAACTCCTCTTCTGCAGAGAATTCAGGGCTTCCAAACAGCTTTTGGATGAAATCTTACTACAAGGATTGTTGTATTGAAGATTCAGGTGTAACTAGCATTTGCTTTCTACCTTCAGGCAGAGAGATTGCTGGTTCCAGCAACATGGAGGATGATGTCAGCTTGAAGTTCCGTCAGCAGCTTCTGCTCATTGATGAAAATCTGGTGGCTGAAGATGTAGCAGCTTTAAAATTTCTTTGTATTGACTTGCTCCCCTTCAAAAAACTAGAAAGTGTGAAGTCAGCAGTGGACATCTTTCAGCTTCTCATGGCTGAAGAATATCTGAATGAGGAAGATACTTTCCTACTAGCTGAACTCTTATACAGAATTAAATGTCACTCCTTGCTCAAGAAACTTGGTTATACCAAGGAGAAAGTGCAAGAATGTCTGCATGAGAAGGGAAGAGTGTCTCCATACAGGTAAGCTTGCAGTGGGATTCTGTTCTCTCCATTACTGACATCTATGCCATACTGTTTCCCTTTCCATTTTTAAGTTCTCAGATTGCTTTTAGTTTCTACACCGTCTTCTGTTCTGCTTTTATCTCACTGGATCTCTGTTACAGGCAGATGCTGTATGAATTGTCAGAGAACATTACCGATGAGATGTTGAAGGATATCATATTCCTCCTGCAAAACTGTCTTCCAAAGCGACGGATAAGTCTTGTAAGTGAGAAGAAGCCAAATGTGTATATGGCGGGAAGGGAAGGAGGAGGGGGGGAAATAGGAGGAAAAGCGTGAAGAGAAAAGTATTTGGCAGAATAGGGCATAACCTGCAACTAGGCTCGTCAGTATTTATAGGGTTAGCAAGGAGGAAGCTGTTGACAGGTAAGYGTGGAATTTGGTGCTTTGTGCCAAGGTCAATCACTGACAGTCCACAGTCTTGCATTAGATCATAAAAGGGTGACAAATCAAATCTTCGCCCTGCTTGAGCCATGTGCAAAGGAGATTCATGTTCATGTGTCATTAGTACCGTTTCACAGCAATAAAGCCTTCTCAAAGCCAGGAGTCATTAATATGGTTTGGGTGAATCTGTTTAAACAAGACCATACCAAATAATAACGCAACCAGTAGCTTTCCATGGAGCAACATTTCCACCTCCCACATTGATGTAAAATTTACTGTTTGGACCTTGTGGGTAGGAAGCAAAGCAGATAATAATGTGATTGTTTGAGGCAGACAGGGCTGAGGCAGGTTTTTGAGTTCTAAGGAGCAATAACTATATTTTACTCTCTCCTTTTGGCTGTCAGTCTGCTCTGGAATTGCTGATTTTATTGGAAAAACAGGGCCTTTTAACTGAAAACAATGTACAGATGCTGGAGGAAGTCTGTATGAATGTTTCACCTGATCTCCTGGAAACAGTAAACTGCTACAAAAGGGCAAAAGGTGAGAAATTCAGAGTCAGGGAGTAGGTTTGCTAAAATGCAGGAAGCACTAGAAGGGTCTGGGCAACTGAACTTCAAGGTCCTGTGTGTGCATAGCTGGAACAGGAACTAGAGTGGGATCACTCATCTTCACGCACAAATTTGGCATAACAGTCCCTAGCTTGCGTTACTTCCTAACTGAATTCCAGTAGGGATGTGCTGGAATATCTGAGGCCACACAGAGCAGTCCAGCACATACTGAACAGGCTGGGAAACTGAAAATCTATTTATAGTTATGTCGCATTTCTCCATTTCCCCATGAATAGCATTGAGATGATGATGACTGTCCTGTAAAAGGCACTTTGTGATATATGAATATACACTACAATAAGGCAGTTGCCTGCTAATAAGCTGGCGAGGCAAACTCTATGTGCATGTGTGTCTGATACGTGGTAGGCTTTATTATTAAATGTGTGATTCACGTTGTCAGGGGTTATACTGCAGTTTGTAATACTCCTTCATTTAATGTCCTGTGGAGTGACTATAAGCATACTGGGAAAAAAGTTCTATTTCCATTTATTTAAGCACTGGGAAACAAATTCTGGAAAGTACAAAGCTACATCTCCCCAGTAGGTGCAAGGGCACTCAGCGTTTCATGAGTTCCATTCCCCCATGCTTTCTGAATGTGTTTCAAAGTTGCTTTCTATTTTAATATATCTTTCAGTAAGTATAGATCCGCATTTGCCTAATGTGCAGATTCATACTGGTTTAACTAAAAGGCACTTGGCTTCTCTCATTTTGTCTCTTTCTGCTCTTAGTGTCTCTGCCTCAGCAGGAGAACACTCTGCCAGTCAAGGAGTCTTCACTGTCTCACACTGGAGACTTCAGAGTATTCACTTCCCCACAGGTACACTGGAGTACATACTGCCAACTTGGGTTTTAGTGGTTTGGGGGGTTGTTTTTCTTTCTTGCCTTTATTTTGAAACCATACTAGCTGTGAGATTTTTTGCTAAATCTTCTTACTTCATTTAGGAAGGGAACAAGCATATTTGTTCAGCATGTAAGAAATACAGCTGCATATCGTATCAAATAGTGGAAGTCAAAAATACCACTATTGGTCATGTGCAACTGGGGAGAAAATTAATATTAGGAAGAGAGATAAATGAGAGAAAAAGCTAGACAAGTGCCTTCTAGAGATTGGGTCAGTCAGTTGGTGCTGATTTTTAAAGTTTCAGCTGATCAACACTAAACTACCTCTAAAGGCTAACACCGTCCTTTGATGATCCATTCAAGCTGTTGCTGCTGCTGCTAAAGGAAGTGGTCCCATTTTTTCAATGTACCAGTCCTTGATCAGTTAAACCCCTCCTGCAGCTGCATGATGAATCAGATTGGGAAGCTTATCAGGGCTATACCTGATCTCATTTTTGGGGAAGAGGAGAGGAAGGGAGGGAGTTTTAACCCAGTTCTGAATGAGAAAAACCAGTGATCTTTCTAAGGATACTTCCCAGAAGTGAAGTTCTAGTAGACAAGAGGTGAGGAAAATGAGCTATTCAGTATCAGAAGGGTTTGCATTACTGCTGCTTTGAGCCATATTTGCTCTACATGTGCAGAGGGTTTGGGGAAGCCATCATGCATGGCACTTGGCACAGTAAGAAAATGGATGTAGTTTTATTAAGAAAACATAGATTTAAAAGAATTTTAAAAAAAGACTAAAAGACTGTTTCCATAATCCTGATGATCGTGTTTGATTTTTCTTTAAAATGATGAGAGGTTATACACTTTTTCCATGCTGTATAATAAACCATTGATGCATACTGCCAGGAGATGTCTTGTAGGCAGGACTAGAATCACTAGTTACAACGATTTATACTCAAATAATTGACTATCCAAGAGAATTGATATGGGACTATGTTGGGACCTTTATTTTGTTTATAGTGACTGCCTACCCCTATAGTGAGAGGATCATTTGGAAGGGAAATAAAATTCTTTGCTGTTTCCCTTTATCCTTAAGAGAAAATGTAGTTGTTTCCAGCTCTGTGAAATTTGCTGTAAGTGGGGAAGTCTTTTGTAGTTTCATTATTAAATGCTTTGCTGCTCTTAGGAATTCAGTATTTTTCATACTCATTACTTAAAGAGCTTTGTGTTAAGCCTATTTTGCTAAAATCACTATGAAAACTTATTATATATAATAATGACTTTTAACATGGTATTCCCCCTGCTCAAAAAATAGGAGACCTCAATCAAATCTGTCGGTTCTAATATCAATGGTAAGAATTTCTGAAAATATGTTTGGTTTTTATTACCTTTATGTTTAATGTTGCATTCCTTTACTTCCTCTGGGAAATTTCTAGCACTTGGTTTAATGCAACGCACTCACCTTACTGTCTTCTTGGAAGGGTCTTTTGCTTTCTGCACAAATAGATTTGCAGGATTTCTGTTCTTATATAAAAGAGGCAAGAGAAAATTGGCAAATCCTGTATACTTTGTCAGTCATTTACTAGAAACTAACTAATGTGCTTTCTGGGAAGTGAAATAAGGGCTGGTCTGATTAGAAGCAAAAAGATGATTTCTTTCCTGAAAACGAAAAACAAGTTTTCCGTTTAAATATCTCTGGGAGGACAAGAGAATGGGACACTATGACTACTTATAAAACAGAGATGTTAATTTTTTGGGTGCAGGATTTTACCTCTGACTTCTTTTGCTGTATAGATTGTTATGTTGAAGAGCCTGGGAGTATTGCATGGTAGAGATGGATGTTTTGAATGCATTAAATAGTGTATGATTTGTACAAAAGGAGACAAATGTTTTAGGGCATTCAGAAGGAGAAGTAAATAAAGCAGCAATAAATAAAGTTACATTTTTGATCAGATCTCTGAAAAGATTCTGTACAAATAACAGTGGGTAGTTTACATCCATCTTTGTGACTCCACATCAAATTGACCAGTTGCAAAGTATAGCACAAAGTATGACAACATACGTCAGCTCTTTTCCACTTTCAAGCTCTGTCAATGCAGCCTTGCTCTGAAAGTTGGTCTGAGAGTTGTTATCAGTGATTCAACAAAAAAAAAAATCTGTAATGGGAGCTTCAGTAGTAACATTGCAGATCCTTCTTATAATACAGTTTATTTCCAAGCTGATTTCCAAATGAAAAATTCATTTGAATGCCTCGAGTAGAATCTATCCTTGCACCATGGATATCTTTGTTCCACAATACCAATACAAATAGAAACCTTGCCTTTGCCACAAAAATATATATAATAAAAATAACTGGAGACATGTTCAGAATAGATCCTTTGAACATGACGATGCTATGTCATACGGAGGAATTATTCCTTTCAATGAAACAGTATTTCACACACAAGAAGTGCTGTATTGTAGCTAAACTCCTTTTTGCCACATCCACCAATATTGGATTTCTCTTCATAAATATCTATGCTTTTTTTTTTTTCCTAGATAACAAAGCAGCTAATCTTACACAAGGCTTCTCTGAAATGAACCTGGAGCTGCCTGGAGAATTCAGCAATGTAGAAAACGAATCCAAGGTTTGAGACAATCTCTTAAATCCTTCTTTTTGAATACCTGGGTGTGTGAGGTCTTCATCCCTGTAATGACTTTTATCATGCAAGGACACGTGAGATGTCAGTGTGTCTCATGAAGTTTTCTGAGTTGTCTGATAAACTGGAAAGTTTCAGAGAATATTTTAACCTTGGAGGCCAGAAACTTACTAATATTGAAAGGTGTGGTGGAGGCAAAACAGGCATAATACCTTTGATGTTATCCACACATGAGTGCATCTGCTTATCTTCCTGATACAGGCAAAACGTTTGGCGTTTTCTTAAGTTGTGCATTTTGGAGATGGCAGCAGAATGTGCAAGACAGAGACAAACATAGCTTCACAGTTCTCTCTTTCTGGATCTGGCTTAGAAAAAGCTTCAGGGCATCTTGAAATTAAAAGCAATAAGGGGTGGCACGCAAAGACCTTGTGAGAAGGATAAATGGTGGCAAGAGTTTTTTAGTAAGCTATTGCAGGCATGTAACAATCTTAATAAACCAGAGGTCTTGGTGCAGGAGAAAAGATCCCTTTTGTGAGACCCTTCTTAGAAGCCTTATGTGCACTCTTTAACCTTGTACAGCAGTGTAACCACTGAATTCTCCCTCTGGCTTTTTCCTTCTGATGAGCATGGATATTGAGGGAGCAAGTTGCTGCATTTGTTTATAGCTATATAATTTCTTGAAGTTCTGTGCTATAACATATCTTTTCATCACCTCATGTTCAGACTGCTGTAGCAGAAGTACTTCTTGCTGCTGTTGAAGGAGCTTGGAGTGCTGCCTTCAGTTTGTTCTACTAAAATGCACAAAAGCAGATGTTTGTTGCTCTCTAGTGAGCAGAAAGGAACTGGAGTGGTGGGAGCTTTTGATTTCAACCCGAGGTTGGACTTCAAGAGATGGTACTTGAAGTTTTGGTGACTTTTCAGTTTTTAAAATGTTCTTTCTTAAGAGTGGGAGGTAACTTTTAAGTCTTAGCAAACTGGTAGCGTGGCAGGTTTATGCGCTTCTGAGATGTCTGTTCTGCTTGCATCCCTTTCCAGTGGATCAGTATGAACCACCTGCTCCAGGTATTCATCACTGCTCTTGAAAAAAACAACTCAGATGTCTAACATCCTATAGTTTCACTGTGAACCCTCTGCCATCTGAAGTTAAAATGTTGTCGTGACATTGGAAACAGTTGGGGACTTCTACCCCATCACCAGTTCAGATTGCAGAGTTTGACTGCTGAATCCTTCCTTTCGCATACAGATGACGAACCCAGCTGCTAAACCTTTCCTCTACAGTTTGGTAGTATGGTGACAGAGTCTGCTTGAGGCTTTACCCATATCTTTTCACACAAGGAGGCACCATTGAGTTCCAGCTTTTCAAAAGTAACCCACAGTCTTAGGTGCCTCTAATTTTTGGATGCCAATCTTGAGACATGTTAAGGAAATATGAGTAAGTTGAATAAATTCATTGAGGCTGTAAGCTTTTTTCCTCTCCTTTCTACAGAAGATGACAAGCTACAAAATGGATGGACCACACAGAGGATTTTGTCTTGTTATTAATAATGTTAACTTCGATAGGTCTCTTCAGGAGAGGAAGGGTTCTTGCAAAGATGCTGGTAAGTTACTGAAGTGAGATTTTTGGAGGATTAATATCTCTGTTTCCCCGTGTGAGTTGATTGTCTAGTATTGCTCTACATTTTATTGTCTATATTTTAGTTAGTTAATATTCTTAAAAAGTAAAATGTTTGGTATGTCTTAAATTACGTCATTTGTGTATCCTAGGGGAGGAAGGGTTAAAGGATGAGTAACCACTGAGTTTCTGATGGAGTTGGATCATTCTTGAATCATTTTAAGAATCTCTCTTTACTTAGCCTTTATCTATAGCTATAATAAAGAACTAAAACTAAACTAAACCATCATTCTACATAATATAATGCAAAATTCCATAATAAAGCAACTCTGTGCATACTTCTTATTTTATTCTGTTCATCCTAGTTATCTCTTGTGTACGAAACTCTAATAGTCAAAACTGCAACTGGAAAATAATGATGTGAGGAAGGTTTTGAAAGATCTAATCAGAAACTCGGGGGGGGATTCCTCATATTTTCAGGTGTCATTTGTGAGCTCATTTAGTGTGTCATTATACGTTGTAAAATGTCATTGTATTTTCTGAAACTTTTCTAGAAAAATCCAGGAACTCTGTGTTTGAGCTGATGCCATCCTTTGTTATTCCAATTAACCTTTAGTTGATACTAGTATAAGGATGAATCTGCAGAGATGTCAGGGTGTAACGTCTTTCCTGGTTCAGATTAGCTTGCATGGTGACTTCATAAAATGGTTTTTTACTGCCTCAATTTTTCCTTTTATCCTTCTTATAATTACAGGGGAACTGGAGCGAGTATTCACATGGCTTGGTCTGGATGTGAGGACTTACACAGATCTGACGTCTTGGGAGATTAAAGATCTCATGCAAACTTGGCAGCATTTGCAAGATCACAAAGACAGGGATTGTTTTATATGTTGTATTCTATCTCATGGAGAGTCAGGAGCGATCTATGGGAAAGATGAGGAACTTGTATCAATCCGCATGATCATGTCCCACTTCACTGCCAAACAATGTCCACAGCTGGCTGAAAAACCCAAACTCTTCTTTATCCAAGCATGCCAGGGTAAAGAGATACAGTGTCCTGTCTATGTTGAAGCTGATGCACGAATTCCTGACTTGTCTTCCATGCAACAGAGTGTTTCTCCTTCTGAAAGTATTCCTGAAGAGGCTGATTTCCTCCTAGGCATGGCCACAATTGACGGATATGTCTCTTTCCGGCACATTCAACAGGGTGCTTGGTATATTCAGGCCCTGTGCAGCAAGCTACAGTTGTTGGTACCAAGGTAAATACTTTGCTTAGCTCTTCCATGAAAAAATGGGAGGAACTTCCCCTTTTTTTTTTTTTTTCTCCAAAGGCAAATTCACACTAACCCATGTTCTGAGGTGGACAAAATTAGTTAAACTGGTGATTTGTTTGCTTGCCACTGATAAATTTACATTAACACTGCTAGAACCATAGAGATAATCTGGAGAATGTGAAGTTTATTGTAAAAAATCTCAAAACCTCCCATCTATATTCTTTAAGGCAGAGCCATCTGTTTCTTGAGTGGATTTAGGTAAAAAATACTTTACTCCATTATTTTTCTTTATTGGTTGAACCAAGCAAGACAGAGTAAGAAAAGGTCTTTTGTTTTTAATATGACTCAAATGAGAACAAAAGAGGAGAAATTTGGAGAAAAGGATGTGTTTTCTTTTTTGTGTTTTAAATGTTTATACTGTATCTTCTAGATGATCTGGGAGGTGTTAAATGGAGTGCCATCTGCTCATTAATAAGTCATTTTTAAATTTTTGCTCTCCTTCTGGCTGTAGGGGTGAAGATATTTTGTCGATTCTTACAGAAGTTAATGAAGATGTGGGCAGACGTGTTGACCGCTTGGGGACAAAGAAGCAGATGCCTCAACCAGCATATACCTTAAGAAGAAAATTTATATTCCCAATACCTAGAGACCCTCCTCCTTCACAGCAACATTGAGGCTTTTAAAATACATCCTTTTTTCAGCACATCTAATTTGAATGCAATTCACCACACTAGCTGTTTTAAGGCAGTTACCCAGAATCCTGAAGCACTGTAGACTTCAAGATAAGGCCTCAAATTTTTTGCCAAACAAACTGTGAAACTGGAGGGGAGACAATTAAAACAATCCATGTGCCAGCTATTTACATCATCTATATATTCAGAGTTATCAGCGTTGGGAGAAGCATGCTTCTATCATGTTAAACATTTTTGTACCTGTACAGACTGCAGATATAAAAGTGTTTTTCTGACAGCATAAAGGTTGCATGTAGCCTTCCATATCTAAACCAGGATTGTTAATGGTGTGGTTTAGGCTCATCGTGTTTTATTTTGCAGGCTAACAATTCTAAATCTTGCCTCTAAATCCACTAGCTATGTTCATAGAGAAAGACAAAGGTGGGAATGAAGAGGAGAAAGCTTAAGTAGTAAGTGGAAAAGGATTTCTTCCATCTCTAATTTAAATTACGTTTAACTTAATGGAGAACCAGTTAACTATTGAAATCAGTAATTTGTTCCACAGTGCACACTGATACCACCTAATTGCTAGCATAAACGTCATGTACAATGAGATCTTTCCAAAACTGAGTAAAGCCAAAATGCTGTGTAGTATTCCTTCTGTGAAGCCTTGTGAACTGTCATTTCTCCATTACTTCTGGGAAGAAAAGTTAGGGTAGAAGATTTGCACGCTATGAAATACGGCATTCAGCAGTGTATCTCTATAGGTTTATCAGATTTATTAACTTTATTAAGCATTACATTTTCTGATTATCATTTCTTATTTTAAGATCTAAAATGCAGCCATATAAGAAGCAAGGCTCCCTTTTGGATTAAGCTTCTAACAGAACATTTTGTGAGTTAACTGAAATAATGTCATGTTGTTTTGTTATGAGCATTTACTATGTATGTCTGTGTCCTTCCTGTTTGTTACTGCATTAAATTCGTACTTCTTTTTAAGAGCTTGGTGAGATAAAAACTATGTACTGGAGTAAGTCTTATCCTTGTTTCTGACTGGCCCCTGCACTTTGGTGGGCTGCATGAATCAGTGGGGTTTTAACTGCCTCAGGGATTAAGCTGAAGTGAAACTTAGATTATTTCAGCAAAACACTGATTGTTATAGTTGATTACTAGCCATAAGTTGGGGTGAAGATTTGGAAGAGTACTGTCTAGTGCTGTTGGATGCAATTTTTAGCTTGCACTATCCAGGATTTTTAGGAGGGGAGTTTTGCATCATACGGAGCATTGAAATGCAGCCAGTTTGCCAAAACATAATGGTCACTTTTTATCATGATAAATCGATAGTTGTGTGACCCATCGCATTTTGAGTCTTCTGAGTTAGTATGGCTGCCACACTTGAAGTCACATTTGTGCCACAGATAGAAAATGTTTTGTCTGTTAGTAGAATATATAACATATTGTAATAGAATCACGAAGTGTCTGGCTCACAATTACTGTTCAGACTTGGAGCACTCTTGTTTTGTATGTTTAGGTAACAATTGAATTTTTATCAGTATGGAGTAAACCCTGACAACAATTTTGACCTTGTTTTGCGGGATCTTGTTTTAATTTTTAAGTTTGGTAGACAGAGAACACCATCATGTTATCTTGCTTTCTCCGTAGAGACTTCTGCCTTGGTAATCTCCAGTTAAATCATAGGTAGGTAAAGGCAGTCAGAAGAGTCTAAGCTGACTTCTGCCTTGAGTTCCTTGGGGAGAGGGATCCACACTTGTGCAGTATAAAAGACTGGTAAAGTCTCCCTCTCTCATAATAAGGTTTGTTCAAACACAGTTTACGCTACCATGATTTATACTATTCAGTGTGAATATTTTGCTTGTGTGTGTTGAGGGTTGTGTTTATATGGCTGCACGCTGTAATACTTGGGTGCATGCAAAGGTACTCTGTCAGCACAAGCCCAAAGGCAGGGTAGGCTTAGCACTATAACCACAGCTGCCATTCAGCAAGGTTGGACATTTCTGCGTGATCTCCTGCGGTGTATTGCTAAGATAGCAGTTTAAAAGTTTTGGGGGAGAGTGGGTGGGTTTTATACAACTTAGGTATTCATTGCTTCTTGCTGTCCACACTGTACACCTTCAGTGTAACTCTAGTAATACAGAGCTGTGCCAGAAAGAAATCAGCCTAAAACAAACAAACAAACAAAATGTGGTTGGTTTCTGTTGAGGCTTACTGATGGCATACAGAAGCATGCGCACATGTGCATGCTCTCCACCTACAGAATTAAAGAAGGGTTGTGACTCGTGCAACCCTTTTTTAGACAGATTTAAGTGGGACTAGTGTAAAAAGAATCATGTTGGGGAAGTTGCTATCTTGGGAAGATCATGATCTTAAAGTGGGATTTGTAATATCCACAAGTCTCTGGTATCTCGTCCCTCCTGACTGTCCCGTTTTTGTGCAGGAGAATGTGTATCCTGCCTTGTGCCAGTAGAGGCCACAGTCACTACAGTTGCTGCATAGTCAGTAGCATCACCATTTTTGCTTACTCAAGACCAGCCTTTCTGGGAGAGATGAATTTTTGGCAGGCTGCTGTACAAGGAATAGATTGGGTCACTGAGACAGTTCTAGAGGAAGCCGGAGGGACAAAACCAGGGTGCAGGGGAGCTGAGGGAAATTGGAGAGACTGTAAATTAACAAAAGGACAGGAATGTTTTGGGGAAGGGCAAGAGAGGAAGAAATAAGAAGTGAAACAGTAAAGACAAAGAGGAAGAACAGTGCCAGGAGGGCTGGTCCTTGAAACTGCTGCATGATGGGAGAAGCCTCTATCTGGAAAGAGCCAGTCTTGGGCTTGGTCTTGTCTGCAAATACTTTTCACACAGTGCTGATGACGGCATGCTTCCTCTTTCAAACTGCAGCTGGAGTCTTTGTTCAGTTAAGACACAGAGGAACTGATGCAAGAAGAGAAACGCTGAGGCATGGGATGACATGGAGACAGAACCATTTTGGACCTGAAGATCAGATAGTGCTTGTGATGTCTCTCTGTGCTGCTCCCAGCCTTTGGATAGAAGGACAACTCGTGCCAGTGAAATAAGTCAGACACGTTTTCTGAACTGTTAACTAGCGTGTGCCTTTTGGAAGGAATTTGTATGCCTCATTCTATCRAAGGGTATGTTATAATTTTGAGTTTATAAAGGTAGATAGGTTAAAATCAATGAATGATTGTTTCCATTGCAAAATTTTAACAAATTTCCGCTCTCCTAACTGTCTCTCTTCATAACGCTGGCTTCACAAGCTTCAGAGAGTCTGGTAGCTGTACTGATTGCTGATCATATATTTCCTGCTGCAAGGAAGATACTGGTGACAAGCAGACCATACTGGGAACCTTACCACTGAAGGCAGAGTTCTAATCTTCAAAGAGGGTGAAAATGCCAAGAGTTAATTATTGCTTAAATTCTCTTGTAAATGGGGAAGTATATTACATAAATAATTTCAAAGGAATATTCAGCCTTTCAGTTCGCTGCATTCACTGAGTACTGCTACTGAATTCAGTGCTGATAGTTGACTTTTTTTTAATTTAGGAAATAATCTTCCATGAAAGTGCATGTTAAAAATAGGCTAGGGTGAGTTGGAGAGGGACTTCAGAGAAAGRAGGTAAGTCACAGAGGATCTGGTGACACAGCAGGACAGTGGCACTGAGATATTTTTAAAAGGGAAGGTATAACTGATTCGCCCTTCCCTCACTGCCTTTTAATTAGGATTTATGTATGGGAGCAAATATACTGAGCTGTGCTGTATGCTAGAAAGTCCTGGCTGTGCTGCTTCATGTGTCCCTTTAAAACAAAAGCAAAACCTGGTTACTTTTGTGGCTTGTTTACCAATTTTTCTCACAAGCACTGTATAATTAATTTTCTGAAACTGGAACCGTGATAGGTAGAGTAGAGAAGTGCTGCATTACTTCCCTACTAACATGTTAGTTATTATTGAATAATAACATGTATGTTATTATTCCCTAATAACAGCTTATTACTTTGTTATAACATACTTTTCGTAAGTCATGTGACAATATAGACCATAGTACAAAAGGCAGTACTTTTCCTGGAACTTCAGAGACTATGGCTGTCTCCCTTTTTTGAGAGTTGTTCCAGCAGTCCTCCAGCCTGTCCTCCCATGTAAGTGATGTAAAATTATTATTTTTATTTGATTTTATTTTATTATTATTAAACAGTTTGCTTGTTGTATCAGTTGTGTCTTTAACTTAGTAAAGTGGGAGAAAAAGACAGAAGCAGTTAAACATTGTTTTAGTGCGCTCCCTGTATTTACAGACAGGCTTAAACATAGTGTGTAGGTGGCACATCTGTTCTGATTGCAATAATTTTGCAGGTTTGAAACTTACAGCCTTTGAGAAATAAAAATGAAAATTCCCTTTACCAGAAAGATTTACTTTTGTAAGCACATGCCTTATATCTTAAACAAAAGGCATGATTTATTTGAGAAGGATGACTTCATAACTATCTACCAAGAAAGTATTCTTCTCTTTCGTGCGTGGATATAAAAATATATGGTCAGATCTGAGATCATTGAATCGTGAGGTTAAGCACATCTGATTCATTCAGATACTAGTGGTTTTGTGGTGATACAGGCTGAATGGTATGAATTCTAGTCTGTTTAAAAGTTCAGTTTGAATGGATTTAAAGAAAACAGTATTTGGGGGCACAGCATGAATCGTATATGCTGCATCACAATGCATGTTTTGCTGTTTTATCAGTTTTTTTGATAGACAAAGGTTTAAGATTCAATTGTATGTTCACTCTTGCTAACTAACAGAATGCTGACCAAGGGTGTGCCACAAAAAGCTGCTTTGCTGTAGAGTGGTCCTTGGAGGAGAGGGGAATACAATTATCTGCTAATTTTTTTTTTTTTTAATATTTACAGTAGTACTGATTCAGTTAGTCAGCTGGGCTACCTTGGAGTTACTAGCCCTGGTATTGAAACATTTGCAGTAGCAGTAACATTAAAATGGATTGCCTAATATTCCGGTAGTGAAGGAGTAGGAAGTTTTGATTTGCTGTTGTCAACTTTTCTGTCTCCCAGTGAGTTCAATGGGACAAGAGACCTCTACTGAATGCATTTCTATAGAGTTTCTCTTCAGAGATTCCTAGGTGTCTTAGATCTAAGGCAGAGAGAATAAAGTGGCAAATGGTTCTCTTACCAGAGAGGCAGTGGAGGCAGGTCTTTTAAGTGTCAGGGTGAGATAGTTGGAAGGCTTGCACTTGATATTTTCTAACTTTCTGTTGTGCTCAAAAGTTGGATCCATAAGCCAAGTTTAATATTTCTGAAGCTGATGAAGGAAGTGGTGGAGAAGGGAGGTGATATTTGATGCTCAGTGAAACAGAACTAGTTTGACAAGAATTCTCCTGGCCTTTTTAAAAGGGTTGACGTGATCTGTCTTTGATTTGAATATTACAAATTGATTGAGGGCTGGGAACTGAGTTTTACTTGATGCAGATAATCCAAAACAGGAAGAGGTGCTTTGGCTATGCTGACCAGGGTCAGAAGCAGTGTATAAAGAAAGGAGAAGCCAGATAGCTCAGAAGAGTTATACTCGTGTGGACTCTTATCTTTGTTATGATGTAAAACCTTTATCTTTGTTATGGTGTAAATCCTGACAGTCTCATTTACTACATAGTCCATATTTCAGACTGGCAAGTGGCTCTTGCTCCCAAATGGGATCAAACCTTAACAAAAAAAAAAAAAAAGAAGAAAAAAAGAAACCAAAACAGCAGCAGCCTGCCAGGATTGTACATCCTGTACATCGGTACTTCCCACTGTCTAGACATACCATAGGAAGCAAGAATGATCCGTGACTTTCTCCGTCAATTTCACTTAGTACAGAGGTTTTTATATTCCTTGTTAAGTCGAGAGAACGGAAAGAGCTAAGCATCAAAGCTATGACAGCAAGACAGCCTCTCTACTGAAGTACTTTTGATTGCATGTATTTATTTTCGGCTATTCTACATGATGTGATACCTTTTATAATCATGTTGTTGCACTACTGTTACTGACAAATGAAATCAACTTCTGTTTGTGTTTAGATCCAAATCCTGATATGAAATGAGTACAGACTTCCACAAACTCCTTTTTGACATTTCTGAGGCTTTGGTCTCAGATGAACTGGCGGCTCTGAAGTTCCTCAGCCTGGAGCACATCCCCATGAGGAAGCTGGAAGCCATCCAGGAGCCCAAGGCCTTCTTCGAAGCACTGCAGGAGAAAGGCATGATCGAGGCGGGGAACCTCTCCTTCCTCAAGGAGCTCCTCTACCAGATCAGTCGGATCGACCTCCTGGAAGCCCAGCTGGGCTCCAGCCGAGAGGAGATGGAGAGAGAGCTTCAGATCCCAGGCAGGGCACAGGTGTCAGCCTACAGGTAAGCACAGAAGTAGTAAACCTTTGCATGCAAAATGTACCACAGTTCTGCTGTGTACTGTTTTGTTTTCTGTCTGCACTGGTGTCTTAAGAATATCCCAGCATAACTGTATTTATTACAGCGTGACTACCTGCCATTGTGAGTTCTACATTTTGCAGTTCAAATGTGTAATTGTCATGTTTACTTCTCATAACTTTCTTATTAAGTCTTCCTCTATTCTTTATTGCCAGGCAACTGCTATATGGAATTGCAGAGGACTTGACTCCAGAAGATGTCAAGAGCGTGAAGTTCCTGCTCCATAAAAAAATACCAAAGAACAAGCTCCGGGATAATGCTGTATGCAAAGTGATCTTGATAAGTTTCTTGCAAGGCTAGTTCAGAGTCTGCTAGTTCTTGTAAGAAGGGAGAAAAGAGAAAGCAGTCTGCTCTCACTAAAATCTGTTGTTGATAGAATTGTGATGTTAGCTGATAGCTGCTGTGTGAAAGAATGGACCTTTTTTTTCCTCATTGTATCTTTTCTCTGCCCTTTTTTGCTCTCCTGTTCCTGTTTTCCCTCCACCACCTGTCTCCCTAATCTTTTCTTCTTGCAAAATCCATCATGCTCTTCCTTTTGTCTTTGGCCTTTATAAGACATTTGTACCTATGCTGTATCTAAGAAGAGTGATGTTTGCTGGAGATAAAAACAATGTTTTGGAGACAGAAAATCAAGTTCTAATGTGAGTTCAACCACAAATTTTTGTGTGTCATTGGGTACATTTTCTTCTTTATTGTAATTTGGGGTAACAGCATTTTGTTAACTCCCCCACAAAATATTAAGAGGTTTGATGAGCTAGTTTAATGCTTGTATTGTAAATAATGAACAGTGTTATAAAAATGCTTGGTATTATTAAGAAGCTTCCTTAAAAGTCCTACTTGTATTGTGGCACCTATAGGAGAATTAGCAGATTTACCTCCAACTTCATGGACTATTGAGCTTTAAAAAACAAAATTAGCCCTGAACACCTTTTCTGTAATAGAAAATGTAAAATGGCACAGCTAAGTGACTTAACAGCACTTCATCTGAACACAGAGGCACAACAGGATGACATGCTGTTATCTACATCAGTGCTTTGCACTGCTGAAACAAAGCAGGATAACCTAGCCATAGGCAATTTCTAATGCTCCTGTCTTAACCTTAGTGATGTGTTTCTTCAGTTGCATTGCATCCTGACCCTTATTTTAATGAGGTTTGGAGGAAAAAGGAATTGGTCTTTAGCTGGTCAGTCTCTGGGAATAAGGATGTTGTCCTCTGCTCTGTCCAGAAGTGCCTGATACTGCAGTTATTGAAGGTTACTGTATGAGTTTGGGTTATGTGGTTTTGTTTTACCAGTCAATGTTGAAGGTCTTACTGGAAATGGAAAGAAATGGGATAATTAAAGAAGATGACCTGGCAATGCTGAAAGATATAGTAAAGGGATTTAGAGCTGACATAAAGAAAAAAATTGATACCTATGAAGAAAAAAAAAAAGGTAAGTTATTTAATCTGCTGTTTAAGAGTAGAGCTGTATTTTTTGTGATTTTTGTGGCTCCATCCTTGGCAGCTTAGGAGTCGAGAGGTAAGAGAGAGACCTTACAGTATCCTAGCATAGGCAGAGCGGCTCTTGGTACCTGTGGTTTCTGAAGTTTTCTGCTACTTCATTATCCCATCATACCTTCTTGTATCTCTCCTTGAAATACGTTCTGTGCCTTGTAAATGGTCTGCTTCTCCCTCCTCTTTGCCTTAAATGCAATTTTTCTCTTCAGGAAACAGTGCAGTGCTGGTTTTGGACCAGGATAGCTTTTCAGTCACTGAAAGAGACTGGAGGTGACAGTTGCCTTGGGGAAACTTGTATTGGAAGACTGTCAGCGTTATTTTCTGTTAGCCAGGCTGTTTGCTCTTAGTCAAAGGAAAAGTCACTGGAGACCAGGTACTTGGCTAAAGTGTAACCATTAGCTTTCTGTACCAGATGTGAAATTTCAAGGACTCCAACAACTGCGCTGTTGCAGCTGAGGTGGTGACTTGTGACACCACAGCTGGGCCATACTCTTTGGGAAACAGGATGTGTCAACCAACAACTGAGACCTATTAAATTTTTCCCCAGAATCTCCTTTTGGATGACTCGGGACATGTGTTTCCTTAGACACATCTATACAGCCCACGCAGTTCCCTGCAGAGATACCGACTAGTTTCCCCAGTATGTCTTTGTGCTGCTGACCTGTGCTTGTATCTCTAAAAGAGCAGAAGAAAATTGTCAAGGGTGGCTACTGTAAGCAAGCCCTGTGTCAGGGGAATGGCTTTTTAGTAGTGTTGTTGTTATTTTGTCCCCCTTGGTAAGTAGAAAATGAGGATGTCTTATAGATCTTGTTGCCCTGACAAATTCCATTTAAACACACCTGTGTAACTTGTAAAAGGGGTACTGTGATTTACTTCCTTGGGTTGAGTCATGGGTTTGATGATTTCTTCGCTTATTTCAGGCAGTTGTATTCAAAGAAGTGTTTTGTTGCTTTGGGGAGATCTTCCATTATGCTGGTATTCTGCATAGTTGGTGTGTCCACCCAAACAGTAAAGTTCTCTGGAGAAGAGACGATGGCCTCAGAAATAAATGAACTGGCTGTAGTGTACCGGTGTACAAAAATGGGTCTCCTCTTTCACTTACGTATCCCATAGTGGAGATGCTAGTGAATGGCTTGCCTGGGGTGACTACTCATATTCAGCCTTTTATTATCTGGATCTTGCTACCAGTAAAACAGCAGAGAAGAAATGGAGCACAGCTCTGCACAGCTTCAATAACCAGCAGTCTGTGAAACTGGAACCCTGCTTTGGCCCAGCTCTACAACATGATGGTGTCTCAGTGATGTGGAAACCACCCTCCACCTCACTCCTTGCGCTGTTTTTTTGACTGTTGAAATATGCACAGTGGGAGATTTATCATTTTAGTCCTAAAATGTTCTGTTTATCTTCTCCTTCTTAGAAAATGATTCTAAGGAAAAACTCCACTATCCAGTGCCTGTGTCTGTGCATCCAGCAGGACAAGGAGCAGAGGGGGAGACACCACACCTGGTGAGAAATACCTCAAGATTACCTTTAAAGTATTTATCCAACTCCTGGGAGAGGGGAGCATAAATTCTTAAGACTAAGCAGGTGGAAGAGCTGAAAGGGAGGGGTTCTGGCTTTATATGCAGGCCTTAGAACAATTCCTATTTTCAAAACAAGACCAAGCCTTGTTCCTTTGTGAGGACTTGGCTGTCAGCAACCTTTTAAGCAAGAAATGAAAGAGTAACTGTTGTGTGAAGAAAACCAATCTTAACGATAATGGAGACTGGGACATTAAAGTCCTGGCCAGGATACCCCTGGACAGATGGGAAGGGAACAACAGAATCTGCTGCCTCACTAGAAACCCACAGGGACTCTCAGAGGGAATGATAGGGTGCAGGAACTTTTCCTCTGCCCATGCAGATTTGTGTTTCTGGATACTCACTTTCTCCCATGCCAAAATCATATCTTAACCACGGAGAGAGAGAAGGAGGGATTCAGGGAGACAAAGCAGATTCCTCTCCCCTGTAGCTAGCTTGTATTCTTAGGCTTTTCCTTTCTCGTATCTTGGCCCTTGTGATTTTTTTGTGCTTGGACATGAAGGACCAACAATCTATGTATAGCATTTTTCTCTTTTGGATGCTTGGCACTGCTTTCTTATGTGCTTTCTTTGTTTCCAAAGCTTGTGGAATCATATAAGATGAAAAATAACCCCCATGGTTACTGTGTGATTCTTAACAACTACATTTTTAAAAATCCGAATGAAGCCAGAGAAGGAACAGTGAAAGATGGAGGTAAGTACTTTTTAAATCCCATTACTGGTTTGGTTTTTTCTCTGATAATTCTCTGAAAGAATTATCTAATCTTTCCTGTGAAGAAGAATCCTGTCCACTGAGCTCCTTTGCCTCCAGAGTAACTGGAATGACAGTCACTGTAGAAATTGGAAATATGCCACTTCCAACAGTTTAGCTGATGGCTTAAAGAAGGAACTGCTTTCTGTTCTAGGTAAAAAGCATCGTCTTAATTGGTCATATGTACCAAATAGTGAAGGAGGGATTACTATTCCACCTTTTCACTTTTTGATTGTTTTTAATTCTTAGTGGAGTTGTAATGTTTTTAAGTCCTTAAGTTCTATTTCATGCTCAGATAGAATCATAGAATCATTAAGGTTGGAAAAGACCTCTAAGATCATCAAGTCCAACCGTCAACCAACACCACCATGCCCACTAAACCATGTCCCTAAGCGCCTCATCTACACGTCTTTTAAATACCCCCAGGGATGGTGACTCCACCACTTCCCTGGGCAGCCTGTTCCAATGCTTAACCACTCTTTCAGTAAAGAAATTTTTCCTAATGTCCAATCTAAACCTCCCCT
>JAYKAV010000445.1:281137-314210 GCA_035582835.1 Phoebastria nigripes
GAGAACAAGGGCTAGCGATCGCGAGACTTCTGCCAGCCGCTTGTAGAATGCTTCATCGGCCTCTTCATCCTGGTTGGGTGGCCTATAACAGACTCCCAGCAGGATATCTGCCTTGTTGGCCTTCCCCCTCATCCTTACCCATAAGTGTAATGACTCAACCTTGTCATCCCCACAGTCATTAAGCTCTAGACAGTCGAAACACTCCCTGACATACAGAGCCACCCCACCGCCTCTCCTTCCTCGCTTGTCCCTTCTGAAGAGCTTATAGCCATCCATTGCAGCACACCAGTCGTGAGAGTCGTCCCACCATGTTTCTGTGATGGCGACTAAGTCGTAGCTGTCCCACTGCACAATGGCTTCCAGCTCCTCCTGTTTGTCGCCCATGCTGCGTGCATTGGTGTAGATGCACTTGAGCTGGGCTATCGATTTCGCCCCCAACATTGGCWTGCCACCCYTAKGCTCRTCTCTWGTGAGCCTGGTTTTATCCCCTTCCCCCTGCGAACCTAGTTTAAAGCCCTCTCGATGAGCCCCGCCAGCTCATGAGCAAGAATCCTTTTCCCCCTGTGAGACAGCTGACCTCCATCTGTCGCCAGCAGGCCCGGTGCCATGTAAACCTCCCCGTGATCAAAAAAGCCAAAATTCTACCAGTGGCACCAGCCCCTGAGCCACGTGTTGATCAGGCATGTTTTCCTGTCCCTGTCAGTATTCATCCCTGCCACTGAAGGGATTGAGGAAAACACTACCTGTGCTCCTGATCCTTCAACCAATCGCCGCAGTGCCCTGAAGTCCCTTTTGATCGCTTCTGGGCTTCTCTCTGCAACCTCATCACTGCCAGCCTGTGTAACCAATAGTGGGTAGTAATCAGAGGGCCGTACCAGACTGGGGAGTTTCCTAGTAATGTCTCTAACCTGGGCCCCAGGGAGGCAGCAGACTTCCCTGTGGGATGGGTCCGGTCGGCGTATCGGGCCCTCTGTTCCCCTCAGAAGGGAATCACCTACAACAATTACCCTCCTTTTTTTCTTAGCAGAGGCAGTCATGATGCGTGGGGCTGGCCGCCTCACCCTAGGCAACCCCCTTGGATGGACCTTCATCTACATCCTGATTTGCCTGGCCCTCGAGTTCCAGAGCCCCATACCTGTTGTGTAAGGGCAACTGGGAAGGTGAGGGAGGCCGGGCGGGGGTTCGCCTGGCACCCCGAGCAGGGACCTGTTTCTATTCCCTGCCGTCTCTTAGGTCCCCTCCTTCTGCCTGGTGGCAAGAGGGCAGGGGATCCTCTGCTTCTTGCGGAGCCTCCATCTGCCGCCTTTGCCTCAGRGAYGGYAGGGTGTGGYTCCACCARYCKATCTCCCTCTCACACTCCCTGATACTCCTTAACTTTTCCACTTCCTCTCTCAGCTCTGACCAGGCTGAGCAGATCATCCACCTGGTCACACCGCACACAGGTGTTGTCTCTGCTGCCCTCCGGTACAAGGGACAGGCTCAAGCACTCCCTGCAGCCAGAGACCTGGACAGCTGTATCCTTGTGTGAGGGCTCCATCTGGGTCGCCACATTCCTTCTGACAGCAGCTTTCGGCCGAGTGGAAACCATAGCTAGCTGTTCTTCTGGGAGGGCGATGACCACTAGTGGAGTTGGTTGAGTTGGCCTCTAGAGCCAAGAGAGGGGCTGCGCCCCACCGGCTCGCCTTCCCTGCACGCCCTGCCTGCGCAAACTGCCGCGCAAACAGCCACGCCACACTCTTCTGACGCGCCTCGTCCTGTTTGCCCACCCTGTTCGCCGCGCTCTGGGTCGCTATTGCTTTATAGTTTTCCTTAAAGCCTGTCTTCCTGCAAGAATCACTTTTAAGATAAACAAGAGTTTATCTTAAAAAAGTAAAATCTGTTTCATGAAAGCACACATCGCTGATATTTTAACTCCATCCAGCCTGTCTACAGGCTGCTTGCTTCCCAGCTACTTCCTCACCACCCACACAACAATTAAGTCAACATTTGCTGAGAAGTCTGCATAGCATTTGTTAGCAGGTTACCCTGCCTTCCTTCCTTCCTGCATTGATCATTCTCACAGAATGAGGGACCCACTTCATTTAAGAGTGGCAGAATTTGTCATTCTAAAGAGGTACCTCTTCTTTAGCTTGCTAAGCGTTGTTCTTAAGCATCTGAGATTACTATGCAATGCACAGTTAAAGCTTGCTTTAACACAGTAAGCTTCACTAATTTGTACTGATTAATCAGATAATCTGAAGCCTGTTTTTGTTTTAGGTAGCGTGATGCTTAACCCAGTTGTGTTTAAAAAAAATGAAATTAGGCGTTTGGGTTTTTCTAATTAGATTGGGCAGGCTAAGAGTCAGTCAGGTGAGTTTATTGGTGGGATCTGAACACTTCTGCTAATATCTGTTCTACCACACAGACACTGATGTTTCAGCATCTTCCTTGTCACTGTTTATGTTTAACAAGTGGCTTCTGACTTTTTTCCCCAGAGGCTGTGAAGAGGGTCTTTAAGTGGCTTCAGTTTGAGACAGCTGAGCACATGGATCTAGAAGCAAAGCAAATGTATGCAAAAGTTAAAGAATACAGCAAAAAAGATCATAGTAACATGGACTGTTTTGTTTGCTTCATTTTTTCCCATGGTGAAAAAGACAAAATAAAAGGCGTTGATCATGAGTTTGTAAATATTAAAGATTTACTCTCCTGCTTCAGTGGATCTAATTGTCCTTCTCTTGCTGGCAAACCCAAGCTGTTTTTCATCCAGGCTTGCCAAGGCTCTGTAGGTCATCCAGCTGTCACAGTAAAAGAAGACTTTTCTGGCCATCTTGAGACAGATGCTACTCCTCTGACTTCCATTCCTGATCAGGCTGATATTCTCGTTGGCATGGCTACAGTGGAAGACTATGAGTGCTACCGCTGTTCAAAGACTGGCAGTGTTTACGTTCAATGCCTCTGTGACAAGATGGAGTTGCTTTGCCCACTGTAAGTACTATTTTTAATCCATGTCCATTTGGGGTATTGCAGACATACATACTTAAGCATGCTATGCTGAAACATCAGTGTTTGCATTTGTGCTGTATAATGCTTTTCACCTGCAGGACAGGGCAGAGCAGTAATTATTCTGGAATTGGGCATTGTTGTTCTTCTACAGATGAACCAAAGTACAAATGACTTCCCCTAGTTTGCCTGTGACAGAACCAGGGTTGTAATGCTGGAACATTACATATAAACAAGCGTGTGTATGTGTGCATGTTTTTTAACATTTTTTGTCTGATAAATGATCTTTCTTCCAGTGACACCGGATGAGAGGTGAACTTGTTGAGTGATTATACAGACAAAAAAAATCAGTGTTCTTCAGTCATAATTTTCATTGTTGCCTCCCTCCCATGCCCATCATAAACTTGATTTAGGAAATAGAATTGCTTTTCAGACAGACATCACTTTCTCATGGTGTCCAGAAGAGGGCTTGGAGAATGCATAGGTTTCGTTCTGTTTCATCTTAGTGCGCTTATAACCAAAGTAGGGGACTGCATTTGCTGCTAAAGCGATGCTACACGGAGGTTGCTTTTATTCCCCCAAACACACCGAATTCTGTGATTACACAATGGAGTGTGCAATTTCAGTGACAGGCAGGGTGAGGGGAAAATACTAGCCTTGCCTGAGATTGCACTTCATTGGAGCAAATATAGATCAGCTTCTTGGCCTAGCTGCAAGTACCATATATTTCAATGTAACTTTTCTTCATTTTTATTCAAGCCGCAAGGATCTCATAACCATCCTGACAGAAGTGAACAAGGAAGTGGGAGGAAGAGTATTAAATGGATGGAAGCAGATGCCAAAGATAACATCAACCCTACGGAAGCAATTGATCTTCCAAATTCCATAATGTTTGTCAATAGAAAAGTAGAAAAATAAGAATACACTCAGTTAGGAATCGCGTCTGGAATGGGCTTCCACATGGAAGAGAATCGGCAAGAGAAATTATCTGGATCTGTGTAGTTAGCCCCAGTCCTTCAAGGGGCCATGGGACCTAAATTTTCCAATTCCCGTGTTTAATCAGTTTCCTGGCAGCTGGATCTGTAGCAGTCTGGTAAGGCTGTGGAGGAGTATAGATCTGGCTTTCTGTCCTGCAGAAGCAGTGGAGTCTGTTCAGTCTGGGTTTCAAGTGAGGAAGCACTTCCGAGTAGTATGATTTTTAAGAGTTATTGGAAATGCCAGTGGAAGTCCCATTTCTGTCCGAGTTGTTATAAGTCCCTGAAATCTGAAGAAAAGAACAGATAGATTCAGAATGCTAGATCCCTTCCCAGGGAGCATGTGTAAGATTGTAACTGATTTACCCAGAGGTGAATCATTGGCTGTCTCTGGAAGCTGTATAATTTCTCATGGAAAAGAACATCCCTGTCCAGAAGGACCAAAAAAAGATGATTTTGATAATACAAGTTTGGTTCTTTTCCTCCAAATATTTGGTTTGCTTTATGTTGTTAATTTACTTGGCTAAACAGCACTGCTGTTGACGTTTTTTTAATAGTAAGGTTCTAATTGTGTTTTTTCTCAGAGCTCTTATGGGACAGTCTGTTTTGAGTGGCTGTCAACCGTTGGAAGGAAGGTCCCACTCACTCCATTAGATCCACTACTCTCAGATGCCTTCTCCTCCTGGCAAGTGACTCTAGCTCCTGTGGACTCTTGTTTCTGTTGTAATAAATACTCTTGGTTTTCACATCACCTTTGTGGTGTGTTTCTCTTTTGGATGTGCTGGCTGAGGGACAGTCAGCATGACAAACACTTTCACTTCAGCAGACGAAGTTATTTTGCTCTCGTTGAAGTATTCGATGGCAGCCACCCCAAGGGGTAGCATATTGATATCCCTTCATTAGGAGCTGGAGAGATGGTAGGAAAGAGTAAGTTTAAGTTCAGGGCTTTCATGATAATGGCAGCTGATGCCACTGAGGCTGTTCTTACCTTGCATCCTCAGCAATGTGTAGGTGGTGTGTGGGAGCTGTATGGGATTCTAACGGCTACATTCCTTTTGATTTTATAACAAGATAAAGGATAGATTTGAGACACTTTGTAACTTCTGCTTTTTTTAGTTTGTATGTTTTTGAAATTCATGTCTAGCCATAAAGCAGGGGTTCTTTATTCAATCCTGCTTGTGTTCTTGAAGCGAAACTTTTTTTTTTCCCTAATTCCACACAGTGTGTTGGCAGTTGCATTTTGCTCCCCTTACCCTTTTTCACCTTCCAAGTAAAAGGGAGAATGCCTATGCTTAGAATCACAGCTCTGTTCACACAGGTTTCATAAATAATAAATAGACGTTACAAGCACTATGTAAATGAGAGTGCTGTTTGTGGCAATAGTTACCAGAAGGTGTTACCAGGTATGATACAGTTCTGTGGCTGACATTTGGTTAACCATTTAGGAAATGTGGCAACAATTTATTTACATTTTTATAATGTTTTCATAAATGAGACCCTGATATGAAGTTAGTAATTAGATTTGTGAATATTGTTTTATGATAAGGAAATACAGCTTACATGAAATAACTGCTTCCTCTGGGAGAAACTTGCTGGAAGGTGGCAGCTGCTCCAGTAGTGAAGTTGTGAATCTACAGCATTTCTGTTTTTCCATATTTTCTGTGTCAGAGTTCAATACTCTCAGACCAAGTTCTTTCAGATATTCTACATGAGGAGGAATTGGATATCAAATTTACTTATCTGGTATATTTGGCAAGCATATATATAACAGCAACATACTGAAATCACAACACAGGCATAATTTAGCAATTGCAATATACGGTTGAATCACAATACAAACATGGTTCTCATTACCTGTCTCTGCATGCTCACCATCATGATATTGGGCATCCCCAGTCACGATGGAACATGTGGGTTGAAGCCAGCTCAAGCCCATTGCTCTTTTCAAAGTTTAAATGTTTTATCAGTTGTCCAGTTTCTATACTTTTATGTTGGGCTGAGCCATGTATTCACACCCCCCATGCTGGTCTGGTTAGCTCAGGAAGCATTATTCTTTGTTAATTGTCTTGGGAAACCTGATGATTCACAGGTGCAGCTGTGTTCTCTAAGGTTATCCTCCAGTCTCCCTGATGTTGAGGTAAATTGAGCTTTCTTTACGATACATTCTTCCCTGAGATCGTTGGGTTTTTGCCCTTCTCCTCTGAGCTGTCCTCCACTGGGGCGGGAGGTGCTGGTCAGTCACACCCTGTCATTGAATTGGCATGGTATTTTGTTCTACCTGTTAGAATCAGGCTACTTCCATAGCTAACATTATTGCCTGCTGATGAAGACCTACTAGAAGGGAGAGAAAACCCCGTCAAAATCCTCTAAAGCACTGCAGGAAGCAGCCGTACTGTGAATTTATATGTGGCTCATGCAGCGATCAAGGAAGGAGAAAACACACTTTCAGTTTTGTGGTTCTGAGCAAAGTATGCTCACACACGCCTGCGGCAGGGTAGCTGATACGTTCTTGCACATATTTGTGGCCCTCCCACAGAACTGAGGGGTGAGAAGGAAGTTGGATCTGCAATTTTCTGACACTCTTTTTCCTCTGTAGCACAACTTGAAGAATGGTGAGGGGCAATCGCCTTTCTTCTCTGAAGACCCGCAGCTATAGTTACTTCGCCTGTCCTCCTTTTTCTTCAGCTTCTGGCTGGGTGCCCAAATGCTATAGCAAAACAATCCTGGCACTCAATTCTGTGTTTTGTTTTCAGCCAGCAGAAGTGCTACCACCAGAAAGTGGACTCAGAAGGTTGTAGGAAAGCAAAGTTGGTGAGTTGAAGTCCTGCAGGCTTAAGCTGAAAGCAGGCAAGATCGGTGTGATGCTGTTTGAAAAGGGAAATGCTTAGAAGAGTTGGGGAGGACTGTTAGCTGCAGAGGCAGAAATAATGTTATTCAGTGGCATAAATCCCTGTCCAGTTATTTGGATCTTGCTACCTATTCGTTTAGTTTAACATCAGTTTCCCAGAGAGCTGTTTACACCCACCTTCCGCTTGTCAGTTTCCACCGTAATGGTTTTAGGGTGGCTTGTTTAATGTGCTGCTCTTGGGATGGGTTAGTGGTACATGGGTGGAGCCTGCCCGTGTTCAGATTGCTGCTAGCTTCTCCTGTTGCACAGTGCTGTAAGTATGTGTTTTCCCACCACCTATATAAGGGTTCACTCTTAGTTCTCAAAGTTGTGCAAAATTCAGGTACTGCAGAGTTTTGATTAGTTGAACTGTTGGCTATGTCTGTGATCTGTAAGATTTCATGCAGGAAATCTTGAAGCCCAGGGAGAAGTGAAAACAAAATACACACCATTTAGGAGATTAAGCTATGCAGCAGGGAGTCCAGAGCTAGATTTTTCTCGGGAGGTGTTGGGTGTTCAGCCCTTGCTGGTTACCCTTTTTATTCTGACCCCTAACTAACATGGGCACATTCTCTCTGAAATTATTGAGAGAGATCTGCCTCTTTTCAACTAGAGATGTGTCAAATTATGAACAGGGAATGGCATGTTTAATCTGCAGTGACTGCTGTGCAATGCGCTAAAAAATATAGTTGAGTTTGGGAATTCCCCGATACTCATTTCTGTGTGTCCTTTCTGTAGTTGTGCCTTTGCTTGTCACTGTATCTGTTCTGTTACTGACGGCCACAGGAATTCCCCGGGCCCTGAACGTGGCTGGCTCTTGTGGGTGCCAGCTGTAATACATTTCTAGCTAGGTGGAACGTTGTTCTGGACATGTCTTCTGAGCATGTGCCAGAGAGGACTTCTCGCAGACGCAATTTAGGCCCCCTCCGTTCACAGGTATGAAGCGCTGACTATTCCTGAGTCCGGTGATTGCAGGAAAACCCCGGGCAGAGGGAAACCTTTAGACCTGCGCGAGCAGGTTCAGTTTTCTCAAGAATGGACGCGTAGTTTTTAAGTTAAGTTGTGGGTTTTTTTGGTTTGTTAATGTTTAAGTTGGAAACCCGGAAGGAACTACAGCTCCCAGGGGCCCGGGCGCCGCCTGCAGCCCGCCCCAGCCCGGCGGCGGGCGGAAGCGCGGCAGGGAAGTGCCCTCTGCCCCTGCCCGGAGCTGGCGCCGCCGCGGGGCGATGGAGTTCCCCAGGCAGCGGCTGCTAGTGGTCAGCGAGGAGCTGGACGAGGCCGAGCTGGCGGCTCTGAAGTTCCTCAGCTTGGAGCACGTCCCCATGAGGAAGCTGGAAGCCATCCGGAAGGCACAGGACTTCTTCGAAGCGCTGCAGGAGAAAGGCATGATCGAGGCGGGGAACCTCTCCTTCCTGAAGGAACTGCTCTATCGGATCAGTCGGATCGACCTCCTGGAAGCCCAGCTGGGCTCCAGCCGAAAGGAGATGGAGAGAGAGCTTCAGATCCCAGGCAGGGCACAGGTGTCGGCCTACAGGTGAGTGACCGGCGGCGCGGGTTCACCGGGCGGCCCGGGGCGGGGTGCCGCACACCGCCGATGGCCGGGCTGAGCCTCACCCGGGAGCTCGCTCTCTGGGATCGGCTGCCCTTCTCATGTGGTCGGTGTAAGCTTTTACCGGCGATTTGAACACCAGGCTGAGGTTTGGCAGCACACAAGCGTCTTCCGAGAGAAAGCAGGTACTTGAACACCAGGCTAAGGTTTGGAAGCGCACAAGCCTCTTCCGAAAGAAAGCCGGTACAAGCCATACGGAAAGTTGAAATTTCTGTCCAGTAAAAGGGAGAAAACTAAAGCTGCACCTTTCTGAAATACCTAACAGCCCCCAAAGGCCTCCCTGCCCGGGTGCTGCGTGGTGTGATAAGTGACTGGATGTGAGTCTTTGTTCTCAACTCCAGAAAGTTTCAGCGTGGTTTTGATTTTAGGAAAACAGATCTTTTCAATTGCAGCTGAAAATGGTTTGACTTCAGGCTGTCCTGGGACTGACCTCCCCCCCATTTAAAAAGGAAAAAAAGGGGGATATGTGCTTTGGGGGGGGCGGGGTGAAGGGGGGGCAGTTCAACAGGTGTGTTAGATTGTGCTAAGGGACATGCTTGGGAACACGATGAAACAGTGTCCTCCACTTCTCTTTCTAGATACCTGCTCTTTCAGCTGTCAGAAGACATCACCGAAGATGAGCTGAAGTCTTTCAAGTTTCTTTTGGGGAAAGAATTACCAAAATGCAGGCTAAACCCTGAGACTGTAAGAATTTCTTTAATCCTTTTTTTTTTTTAATGATTATTATAATCCATAGAGGCATTTGGGTTGCTATGAGGGGAAAGAGTGTCACTCTTCTTATGGTGAAAACACTGTAAGAAAAAGGGTGCACCTGGAGAGGGATTATAGGCTCTCCAGTGCATGCGGGACTTGTCTGTGCTAGTGTTATGTGTAGCTTTTGCAGTAGTGTCACTGCCCAGAGAGCATGGGCCAGCCCTGTGCCAGGCACAGAGGCCTTCATGTCCAAGCACCATATGGGGCTTAGGGGGCTCAGTAGCTTTGATCAATGGAAGACTGATGAGCACATTCACTCATCTTGCCCAACCGATTTTCTTTTGGCTGCTTTCTAAGCCATTATCAAACACAGAAAATCACCCACTGTGGCTATTTCTTTATGCTTTTGTTCTTTTTATTTCCAAACTCAGAAAATACGGATCTAAGCAGCAGATCCTTACCAAGGCTAAGGCCCAAGAGCTTGGAGTTTACAAATAGCCTTGCAGGAGATCTAGCGGCTCTTACACTATCTCAGCCTGCAGTTCTGACTTATGGGTACTTTGTTCTGTCTAATGAAAACTCTTGTAGCATTTTCCCTCTTTTCTTAGAGGACAGACTCTGACCATCTAGTGATAGCTGTTTTAGTAAATCCTTGGGGTGACCAGTGTGCTCTGCCACTCACTGTTTGGCAAGAGCTCCTGTCCCTTGGGTCCCCTTTTGCTTCAGAGCAACCTCTACACCATGCTTGCATGGTTATACCCATTTTCCACATTGCTCAAGATGGTCACTGCAGTGATTCTTGTGTTTCAGTTAAGTGCACAAGATAGCCACTGGAAGTCAAATGAATGGAAGCGGACATTAAAAATGACATTATATATTCCTGTATGATCACCATTAGATCTCCTGGATTAGATCTTATTAGATCTTGACACCTCTGAGCTGCAGAAGGGAAATGAGTATGTTTTGAGAAGATGTTTGTACTTACAGTACTTACAGATTTTGTTGAACTAGGTTTTACTCAGCTGAGATCTCAGCTGAGCTACCAGTCAGCTGGACGGACTCTGTGAGTCGCATGTGCTGTCAGTACATTAAAGCTTAGGTGCACATGCACATGCTGCAACTTCCCTTCCAGTGGCAGCATGGATGTGCCCTAAGAGCAAACTACCTTTCTGATTACCCAGACAATGCTCGGCGTTTTCACTGAGATGGAGAAGAAAGGGATTTTGGGAGAAGACAACCTAAGTATCCTGAAGAGTCTCTGTGCAGAAATTAACATCAGCCTGTTGAAGAGAATTGAAGAGTATGAATTAAACCTATTTGGTAAAACAAAACAAAACAAAAAGGCCTCTTTCCCATAGTTATTCTTGAAGTGACACATAGGTATCGTACAGGACTAATAATGAATGCTTTTCAGGTGAAGAAGAGATGCTTATCACAGAGGAACAGAGGGGCAGCCCAGGAGGCCCTGAAGGTAATTGAAACTCAAAAAATTAATGTTTAGATTTTTCGCTCTTCTTCAGCTTTTGGACTCTCTACACCACTTGTATCTCGCTTCTTTACACAGGTGCCTCTCTAAAAMGTGATCAAGTATCCAGTTACTTACTAACTGATCACAACACATTTTACTCCCTTTTAATTGATTATCTAGTGGTTTATAGCTAACAGGAACAGCCGTTCAACCACAATTCAGTGTTTTCAGAGACCGGTTTTACCCCGGGAGGTACTTGTGGAGATGGAGAATAGGAACAGAGCTTCTCTCCTTTCTGTAGTGCTACATTCTGTACTTAAACATTTTTGTCTGTATTCAGCCCGTGCCAGATGGCTGGCATCATCTGTGGCACCTGATTCTCCTGGCAGTTGGAACGAATATTCCAAGGTAAGTCAGTATGTTTCTTAGAAACATCATCATTTTGTCTTAGAAGAGATCATCCCTCCACGAGGTGAACAGTTATAAGCCCAACTGTTAAAAGCACTGTCTAGAAAAAGGAAAATGCACCACTCTGTAACATCCTTTATTCTGAAGCTAAGTCCCGGGCAGCAGCTGCTGCAGTGTTAAAACTTCAGAAACATTTGCAAGGGTAGCAAGATAGGCTGAGTTTATTATACCAGGAAATACGCAGTTGGCAGATGGCTGCGCATGGAGAAGTGGGTGAAGGCAGCATCCCATGTTGGCTGAGCATGATGATGTGGGTCTGGGGGGATGCTGTCACGCTGTGCATGCTGCCCAAAGGCGGTGGGGCAGCGCATTGCCAGGTCCTGGGAGCGAAGCTGTATAGGGAGCGCTCCCTAGAGAGGAAGCCAGCTGGCTCTTTACCCTGCTGTGCCACTAGCAAGGGCTGAGAAGCACCTGGAGGAGAATGCAGTAGTTTCACCAATAATCTTTCTTTTCAACAGCTTGAAGCTTACAAAATGACTAGCCGACCCCGTGGAGTGTGCCTGATCCTGAATAATCACAATTTTGCAAAAGCCAGGGAAGCAGTGCCGGAACCCAAAAACTTGACGGATCGGAATGGGACAGACGTGGATGCAGGTACAGTGAACATTAAAGATGAGTTTGCGTATCTTCAAAAATAGAAACCTCAGTTCTTTTTCTGTACTAAAGGTCTGAATTTCAATCTTCCCTTTCTAGGATACTTTTTTGTAGTGGCTGAGTCGGCTCTGTTTCCTGTGCTGACAAACCCTAATCAACTCATCAAGCTTTTACTGGCTGACTCAGAACAATTCACTAGCATTTTGCGATTTTACTGAGTTTATTGCAACCTTAAGCAGCAACCTCAAGCAGCAACCTCAGCCTGGACTTTACAAGCTAGGCTAGCCTTGTGTCAGCCTTATGCATACTACTTCTAAAATACGCAGAATCAGAAACAGATATGCTGCTGAACCAGAATTGGGCGTTAGTTGTTTAACAACCACTTTAAAAAAAAAAAAAAAAAAAAAAAAAGGATGTTGGAATTTAGGGACTTGATTACCTTGCTATTCTGGGGCCCTGATTTTAGCAGGCTGTCCTGCAGCAGCAGCATAGCTCATTGCAGGTCCTAGGGCCTGTGAGATGGGTGTATTTGCACTATCTATGTCAAGAGATAAAATCCATCAGTGGGCCTTCCCTGATTGAATTGATCTCCAACTTAATTCGAGTCAGAGTGCAAGGTTTCTCTTCCTGTGACACAGGTACTACCCAAATGGATAGTGCCCTCTCCTCTTGGGTAAAGCAACTGCACTGTTCAACACCTTTTGAGAGCTGAAGGGACTAGCTGCAAAGTGGGTGGGGGAAAGAGATACAGCTTGCTTAATAGTTCTGCATGCTTTCCAGACAGAGGCAGTACTAAACAGCAAGATTGCAAGGAAGCCTTTTAATGAGACTTAAGGGAACTCAGTAGAGCTATGATTAGTGATTAGACTACTAGATTATTTTCAGAGCTGGAATGTAGCTACCTGGATAGTAGTGTAGCAGGATTTAAAAAAGAGATTGTTTATCTCTAGAAATGCAGTTTGCAATTGCAGAGTCCAACTTTCATATAATGAAATGGCTCCAATTCCCCTTCTGTTTACTTTCCAGCGGCTCTGAGAAGAGTCTTTAGCAAGCTTCATTTTACAATAGCAGACTATAGAGACCTCACTGCAGAGGAAATCCGTAAGACCGTGAACATCTACCGGTGCGAAGACCACAAGGACAAAGACTGTTTTGTTTGCTGTATCCTGTCTCATGGGAAAAAAGGCATTATATATGGTGTTGATGGGCAGGAAGTACCTATCCAGGAACTGACCACTTCTTTCACTGGTCAGAATTGCCACTCGCTTGCTGGAAAACCAAAAGTCTTTTTTGTTCAGGCCTGCCAAGGTGATGCTTGCCAGAAAGGTGTGACCATCGAAACAGATTCTGGAGAGCAAGATTCTTCTGTAGAAACAGATGCAAGATTTCAGCTCGACTGCATCCCCGCAGAGGCAGACTTCCTCTTGGGCATGGCTACCCTGCAAGATTACGTTTCCTACAGAAGCCCAAGGCAGGGGACCTGGTACATACAGGCATTGTGCCAGCACTTGGAGTACAGCTGTCCTAGGTAACTATGTTTCCATAAGCTTCTTTTTGGTAACATCTGTAATACCTTCTGAATGACAGGAGTTTGATTTGGATGCAGAAGTAGATGATTATGCAGTGAGAGTACTTGCTCAGAGTGAAAACAGTAATGATGTAGGACAGAACGACACTATGCAGACTGTTCAAAGCAGCTTAGCTAACTGCTTTGAAGCTTGTTTAAAGCAGGAGCCATTAGCACTGGTATAGATCAAGATAGGTGAGAATGTGGTAATTTTTCTGATGTTAACTGCCTCCCTAATACAAAATGTACTTGTGTTTTTGCAGAGGAGAAGATATTCTCACCATCCTGACAGCAGTGAATCAAGAGGTGAGCAGAAAGAGTTGCAAGCAGAATGCAGAGAAGCAAATGCCACAGCCCAGTTTCACACTGAGGAAAAAGCTCATCTTTCCTGTCAACTAAATGGGAGGGAACTGCATGGCAGAGGGAGCTGCAGCAGCCTGGAATCGGCTGGTATCAGCTAAGAATTTGGTAAAACATAACAGACTTTCAGCATCTGCTCTTACCACAAGAGCAAATGTTTTTATTGAAAATACAGCTGAGGAGAAAAAGCCTTAAGGAATCAGTGTTAAGATGTATGACACTGCATACTTGAGAGCATCTCTGAGCTGGTCTCCGTATTTAGCTAGCTAAAACACGCTCAGTATCCTCTATCAGCTGTACCGCATTGCTGTTGCTTTAGTAAGGTATCTTTCCATTCCAAATTTTAAGACAACTGTTATGAAGCCTTGTGTATTTTATGCCTARCTTTTTTGCAAAATAAAGGGGGGGGAGGCGCTGCAAATTTTATAGGATATAATCAGCTCACATCAGTGTGTTTTGTTACTTCTCGCCACCACTTAAAATCATTCATTTTTAGTGTCTTGGAAGAGTCAAGGACTTGACCTCCAGCATCCTTAGCACGATGTGGCTGTGACCTGCGTTTCAGAGTTATCATCTTCTACACAGAGTAGTCTTAACAGTGAAAATCAATTGTTCAGGTGCAGCTTCATGGTTGAAGATGTCCAGTTATCCTGTGTTCACTTACCTTGCTGATCTTTGAGTCTCAGTTCTAGGCACAGCAAAAGAAGTAGTTGCTAGATAAGTACCCAGCTCCTTAAAAACATATTCATATTGCCTCCTGTGATTAGTATGCACACAGAACAAGGAGTTTTACAAGTTCTGAGTAGAAGCTAAAGCTTTGTTAGTCTCTCTGTTTTGTTTTGAATGAGATGTTCATTCTGCTATACCCTTATTACAGCTTTCAAGCATTAGTAATGGTATCAATGTAGGTGTTTATTTAACTGAACAGAGAGATCTTCACTGGAATTATTTTAACAGCCTAAGTCCTTCCCTGGACTCTTGTGCTGAATACTTCTCTCTTTGGTACCAGTTTGTGTCTGTGAAGATAAGGGCAGAGAGATTATAGACTGTGAGAATGATTAGAACAACTGGCAGATGCAGCAGGCAGTTACAGAAACAGGCAAATCTGTGCTTCCAAATTCTAGGAGTAATTTTCTAAGAAGAGAGTTGTTGATGCTCGTTTAGGGATTCATCATGAAACCATTGAGAGTTGTGCCGAAGCAAGGACAGCTCATATACAGAAGTTTGTCTATTACTTGGACATGGCCAGAAATGTGCAATCCAAGTGAAAGAAACACATTTTTATTTTTCTTAAACATTGAATAGAAACTGTAAGCAAACAAGCATACTACTCCAGGGCAACATAATTAATGCAGCCTGTTTTACTGTGGGTTTTCTTCCTAGATCCTCCCTCTCCACACATGCTGCTCAGCACTTTACCTTTAACAAGTCACCTGTGTTCTTCAGCAACTTCCAGTTCTGTGCATACATCCTGGGCTCCCTTCTTCCCCTGCTACACTGCCTGTCACACTGTTGATCCAGCCAGGAATCAGGCAGAGCAGAAGTACCAAACGCTCACAGTTCCCTTTCCCTTAGAGGGAGAGGCTGGATCTTCTTTGGTCTGCGTTGTTGACCAAATTTAAGTGAGCCAAGAGATTCTGCAGTCAGAGGTGTCTGACATATTGTGCTCACGTAGACAACTTTTTCCTTAGGAATCAAAAGGAAAAAGATACAGCAAATACAAACAGTACTACGTTCAAGGAACTAGTTTTCTCAGGAGTTCATGGTATAAAAAAATTGGGGGGATTTTCCAGCAAGATTTAGTGCATGCCATAAACAAGGTCTTATTAGGAAACTCCTCATACATTAAGTTATGAATCTGATAAGGAATTCTTCATCAGCTGGGAATCAAATCTGTCAATTATCAGTCTCCACAGTTAGTCTCCTTATACAAAGCAACTGACATATAGCCAATTCACAAGGAACCCTAGCAGCTCCACAGACCAATTAACATGCATTTGTATGAAGGAGGCAGGCAGTTCTGGCTCACACTGACTCAGGGCATCATTATCACTGTGTCCCTCCCCTTGGTGCTATCTTGTTCTTCGTTCAGAGTTAGGATTGTAGAGGCAGAGTCTCAGGTAATTTGACAACCTAAAATCTTAACTGTAAACACAATTAGACAGAATTTTGCACAAAGTTTTGCCAATACCCAGCTTTTCTTCAGCAGCTGCTCTCTTAATCTTCAGCAATTTCTAGACGTGTTCCTGCAAGCCAATGACTTCTAATCTGTGAGCTTCTTGAAGCAAGCTGTGAAAGCAACATGTAAGGAAAACAACACGCATATAGATCTCTTCACAGCACAGCGCTCTCATCTGCCTATTGTACTACTAATGGTTCTGATTACACAATGCCATAAAGGGGACACAGCTCAATGCTGCACTTCTCCTCAGTTTGGCTATGTGGTCCCTTTCTGTCAGTTCCTAATGACTTGGTTGGGATGAACAGCATTTAGCAGTCCTTTAGCGAGGAAGTTGTCTTTGTTAGCTTGAAATGCATGACAACTTGTGAGGTAAGTTGAGCCACCAGCAAAATGAAACAGGAACAGGGTGTGGTTTAACTGTGGTAGGCAGCTCAGCCCCACACAGCCGCTCACTCACTCCCCCCCCAGTAGGATGGCGGAGAGAATCGGAAGAGTGAAAGTGAGAAAACTCGTGGGTTGAGATCAAGACAGTTTAACAGGTAAAGCAAAAGCCACGCATGCCAGCAAAGCAAAACAAGGAACTCATTCACTACTTCCCATCGGCAGGCAGGTGTTCAGCCATCTCCAGGAAAGTAGGGCTCCATCATGCATAACGGTTACTTGGGAAGACAAACGCCATCACTCCGAATGTCCCCCCCTTCCTTCTTCCTCCCCCAGCTTTATAGGCTGAGCATGACGTCACATGGTGTGGGATATCCCTTTGGTCAGTTGGGGTCAGCTGTCCCGGCTGTGTCCCCCTCCCAGCTCCTTGTGCACCCCCCAGCCTACTCGCTGGTGGGGCACTCTGAGAAGCGGAAAAGGCCTTGATGCTGTGTAAGCACTGCTCAGCAATAAATCCCCGTTATCAACACTGTTTTCAGCACAAATCCAAAACATAGCCCCATACGAGCTGCTATGAAGAAAATTAACTGTACCCCAGCCAAAACCAGTACACAGGTTTTCTGCCTTTCCAATTCATTTGAAAATTTCTGCTAAAAGCACAGCTTCTCTTGGGTTATCTAAACCTACGCACCAAGAGCTCAACTGCAAGAGTTACAGATATTTCAGAACAGATGAAATCTCTCGAGTTCAACAGGAACTTGTATACTGACATTAATTTTCTTTTCTTATGCACCATGAACAGCTTTGATGCAGAGAGCGCACGTAGCCAGAAATCCCAACCCTGCCAATATCTAACGTTCCTCTGGTGCCATTTAGCTGCCTATGGCCGTAATGCTTCTCCACTGTGGGACACACTTCTGTTAATGTCATTAGTTAAGTTGGTAACACAGGCCTTTGTTCTGAGGACATGCAAATACAAATGAAAACATAAGTACTCATGTGCATGAATACAATGAATATTAGGAAACAGTGTAAGCAAGTTACCTACTGGCTAGTGAAAGAAACTTGGTCAATGTCTCTTGCAACCCAGATGCTGGTGTTCCAGCTTGCAGCTCGATCCTGCCTAACCATTTATAGGTGTGACAACTACAGAGAACAGTGAGAAGAGAATGTCTCCTCAAAATGTCCAACTCATAAGCTTCAACATATGAAAAGTTGAGCTGAAAAGGCAACTTCAGTCTGATGAGTGCAAGCCCTTCTCCTCCTTCTCATGTCGGAAAAATAAGACAGCTAAATAAATACAGGATACTTACCATAGGATAACAGTGATTCTTGGTTCTTTGAGATGTCATGCACACAGACTACTAGAGGAACCACTGTCAGTAACTGTTAGCCTAATTCAAGTAAGAACCTGTTAACTGCAAATCAATGTTGTTCCCATTCTGTACCACTGAAGGAACTGAGTGTTTTGGGGAAAACGATCAGAACCTTCCAGCCTGAAAGTGAGCACAGGGGCTTGCACTGAAGGTGGTATGCACAGCCCCAGGCTGACACGACTGGCATGAATTTGGCACCTCTGTGCCAAGAGAACTTCAGTGAGACCTACACAAAGGGGGTACTCTTCAAGGTAAGKAGCTTGGTTTCAATCTCTACCCCCGTTTTATCACAAATATAGAGGGCTGACATAACATCAGCTACTGAGGTGGAAAAACAACAGTGGTGGTGTTAGACAGCAGTGTTGTCTAACGCTATCATGCTAGAGGAACATATTAGCTGCTGTAAAGTAAGAGGAGGAAAAAAAAAAAAACCTCACACACACACACAAAAAACCCCCAAAGTACCAGAAAACATGAACACATTCATTTAAAGTGAGGCTCACATTCAAATAGTCTGTCTAGAGGTTGATGAGCTATTCTTCATTTATGAAGGTTTTAATTCTCAAGTAAAAGGCTTTTCAAACTGCAGCAGAAGGTACTCTGTAAGCGTTCTGTTCTAGATTTAAGCATCACGTATTTACTGTGCAAAGTCAGACCGCAGCTTGTACTGCATATCTGCCACCTTTAACTGCTTAAGTATAAACACAACAGCAAACAGCCCAGCACAGGCTGATCAAGTTTTTAAATCAATTTCTCAGCTTTTACAGCCATCAGTTGTGCAGATGCCAACTTACTAAGCTCGTGTACAGTAGAACAATCACTAAATTTTAGCCAGAAAAGGCCTAATTTTATGTTTATTATAGAACACTAGTATAGAAGAGGACATCTGGAACAAACCACACAAGATGACCAATATACTGAAAAATGGCGTGTTGTACATGTTTATTATAAAATTTACATTCCACTATGAAACAGCACTAAGTGCAAAAAGCAGATGATGAAAATACCATGAAGTTCCCAGACTGTTCAAACACTGTGTGTAATCCCCTTGCATAACAGCCAAATAAGGCCCAAACCCAATATTCTCCTTCCCTCTCTGCTGCTGTTTGACTCCAGTAGACTTTTAACTTTGACCACAGGTATTTTGAGCATGCAGGCAGCACTGAGTTCATCAAAATCAGTGAAAGTAGACAAGTTTGTGCTTGGTTTAAGCCATTCTGAATAAATGTAAATACTACAAGAATTTGCTTCTGTCTCTTGAAACTTTCACAAGCATGGATAAGTCCTTTCTTTCTAGCATCTGTTTTTGTCTCAAACCTGCAAGATAACAGAACCTTTCCAAAGTGCAATTCTCCATGCCTTCTAGTTCTACCTCCCACTCAACCAAATCACATTTGTGCAGGATCAAAAGATCTTGTGCAGGATCTCAGCTATCTTAGTCATGTAAGTTTGTCTCCTCTCTTATGGGAGGCCACAGAAGCCAAACCAGTTCCTAGAATGATGGCAACTTTTAATATGTTCTCAGAAACACACATGTTATTCAAAAAAGTTTATCTTCTAGGTTTTGGCACAAAACAGTAAACTTGGAGGAAGTACCAATTTTCCCTGTTGCTGCAAACTAGGCACATATATACAAAACGCGCGTGACCATCCAAAGGTATAAATGCGTGACAGAATTTCAACAACACTGCACCACAGCATCAACCAACTGGATAAACACACAAAGACAATGGTATACAGATTCTTCCATTTTCTTCTTGCCTTGTGTAAAGTATCTGATGATACATCATCCTACAGAAAACAAACAAACAAACCTCTCCACATATCCATAGTATTGTTTGAACTGAACTAGTTTATATTGTTGGGCTATGGAATATGGAAGCGTCCCAATGAGAAACATGCATTTAATTAATGTGCTTTTAGATTAATTTTAACTGAAACCTGGTCTGCCAAAGGAATTCTGATTTAGCTGATTTGCTACTTCTGCTGATAACACACAGAATGATCCAATGGCTGGAGTTACCTAATGAAGCTAGTTAGAAACAGTGTAATACCTTCAAAAATTTATCTGTAACTTACATGTATTCCTATAATAAACACACATAAAATGGACATACTTTTGACACGCTATACACTTCTCTGCTGATACCAAACTGTCTAATCTTTTGTTGACTCATTCCTGTTCTTTCCCTAGAAGTTATAAATACACAGCAGACACACCCGTCTTAGTTCACTGGAGAGCAAAATTGCCTCCTCCACTCCTTTCACTCTTACCTTATTTAGCTAGGCAAGACCCCATGCCAGCTAAGTACATACAAACATAAATACTCACATGAAGAAATTAAATATTTTTCATTTAAAACCCAAAATTAACCCATATATAGTATTTTAAATAAAATTCACCTTTTATAAGTGTAAGATTTTGTTTAGAGAGCAAAAGGCAACTCCAGGAGTTCCTGAATATTTCTGTGCGCTGCTGACAGACAAGTTTCTGCTACAAATCCCTGTGCAAGTTTGAAGTGGTTACTCCTYCTCCTTCTACAAAAGACCCGTTTTATCAAAGAGTCATCACAAGATCTATAGAACTGTAAAAGCAGAAAGGCCACGTTACAAATTTCCTACAAACCAGGTTAAGCAGCTTTCTTTTCCTGCCCTACTCCACTCAACCCTGCAGCAACAAGGGTGTTGATTATGGTAGATGTGCCTTACGGCAAATGCAAATCAGTGTAATTATACTGATGCTTCACACCACGCACCCAGACAGCTGCCAGCTATGTCCCACATACACTGTAACAAGCAAGGTAAACTTTGACTGTTTTATCGAATTGTATGGAAACTAGACTTTAAAATAATTGTAAAAAGGTATGGAAACTAAACTTTAAAATAATTTTAAAATGTTGATAGGTCCAGTGAAAAATTACATAAAGATTAAGAACCTGTTTCCATTCAGGTCACTAGCGAAGACCCATTCCTCTGAGGAATTTTGGGCAAACTTTTTTCTTCTTTAGGTTACACTATAAATCTACCGTAGATTATTCAGTTATGACTAGAAACTCGGACAGGAAGGAATCAAAAAAGCAGCATGGGCAGTAATATTTTGCTGATTACCACTCAGAAATCAGATTTCTAAAATGGACTTCCCTTTTGAGACGGAAAGCCTGCCTCAGCTTTGTTCGGAATCAGGTTCAGAACCACTCTCCATCATCAAAACACAGGATTTCAATGTAGACAAAACTGATTTATGCTCATTAAAATGCTACAAAGAACACTAGCTTTCATCTTCCTGTTTCTGAATATAGGCTGGTAAATTTTGCTCTTAATGAAATCCTTTAAACAAAATCCTGCCTAAAATCAGAAATAAGTGAATGAAAGGCATGAAGTTCACTGCAAAACTCTCAAATATACATAATGTCTACCTGTCAAGAGAAGAGTCAGGTTACTGAATTTCCGACACTTGTCTTGAAGTAAATGGTCTCCACTTGTGTCAAATAAAAAGAAACCCTGAATCAAGCACCTAGGTTTTATTTCCTTTTGCAACACTGAAATGTGCCTGAGATTTTTTTGTGTGCGTGCAAAACACCCTCATTTAAAAGGATGCATAGCACACTTTGGAAAGATTTCTTAGCTTGAAGTTTTCACCCTAATACATACTTTCCTGCTTCTTAATTCTTATTCATTGCACCTTCCTCCGTGTGCTTCAGAAGCTCTGGAAAGAAATTAACTTCTGTTAATACCTCATTAGCACAATTGCACTCTTTCAAAATATAAATCCTGACCACCAGTTTCTGTGTTCATAAACAGAAGTACTGTCTTCTTACATAGAGCTAAAAGTTCCCTCCCCACTTCTCAAAGTGGGGAGGAGTTCAAAAGAGTACAGTTTCTGAAATGGAAAATACAAGAATAAAAAAAAAAACAAAACCAAGTTTTCATATTTGTTTGCTACAGAGAGGAACTTGGACCAAAAATACTGGTCAGACTGACCGTTATTTTAATATTATATTTAAATGATACAGCCTGACTGCTAACAACTAGTAAAATACTATGGTCGTATGGTGGAAAAAAATAGAACAGCACCTGCAAGACAGTTCTACACATACAGTTTAAAAGGTTAAAATACTGAGAATGTCTACAATGGTCTTTTATTTTTGCTTAATTTAAGACAGATGCTGAGGGGGTCTCAAAACTAAGCTTTGGTTTCTTCTTTCTTATCTTCCACAAAAGCCTTCTTCCTCAAACCCAAGCAATGTTCTTTTTCTCCTTGATCCCAACACTTCTCTCTCCCACATCTTCAACATGCACGTGCCTTCTCCAACTCCTCCGTAACACATCTAACAATGCCTGTACTGGATGTTTATCCCTCATGTATTATTTACTATGCTAGAAGTCAACCATTTTTCAGACCAGTCAGTCCTCCGTTAGGATATCCATTTTTGATGACTGTGTGCAAACTGGAGCTCCCAATGCTCCAATCATGGCTGGAAGACTCTGGTTTCTCCTCAGTCCTGCCATTAAGTTGCTACCTGCATTTAAAAACACAGCCGAGTCCTGCCTCCGCAAGCTAACCTCTGGCCCCTGATTCCTCCTGTGGTCCTGTGTCTCAGGGGGCTTGATCACCCTGGCAATACCCAGTCTCTTCAGTCTGTCCACTAGGTTCATCTTCAGCTGGCCTATGTCTGGAGCGTTTCGGGAGGGCTTTAGGCCATACATTTCTTGCAAGAACGTTTCTGCTGGCCGAGAAGCCAGGAAATTTTCTGAGTGATGCACTCGAGGCTCAAACAGCGGAGGGGAAGGACAAGGTGAACGCGAGGGAGAATTTGGTGGAGTAGAAGGAATGGGGAGAGTTCGAGGGGGCTGTAGCAAAGGCAGTTTTTCTAATACGGGGCTATCGTAAACCTTGGCAGAGATGCCTCGTTCTTGCAAAAGTTTAGCCAGACTGCTCGTGCTGCTGAAAGTAGTAGTTGAATCTCTTCTGTTGGTGAGAAATTCTCCAATGCTAAGCCTGTAAGAAATGGCTGGAGTGCTCACTACTGGGTTTCCAATACTGCTGCCAGTATTTCCAAGTGAAAATGGGGCACCCATGGAGCTGAAATAAAAATGGAAGAGAGAAGATGCACACATTAGCCATCTTTACACCTGCTCTGCTCTGTATTTGCCTTTTAGTACGCAGAAGGCTCGAGAAAAAGTAAACTACTGCTATTAGCTGTGACAGTTTCAGCTTTAGTAGATTCAGAATTATTGTTCTGCAAAATATTTAGAAGATACTAGGTTAACAGAGAGGTTTTGGTGTAAGTACCAATGAATTTACCTTCTGTGGTCACCTATAGTGTATTAGATAGAATATCAACATAGATGTCCAGTAATAACTTAGTTTAAAAAAATTATGACAGAATCAGAAAAAAATATTATCATAGAATCAATATTTTTTTTTTTTTTACAATAGGTATATGATACAAGACATCTGCTATTTAAGAGTATAAATTTACTTCCTTTAAGTTACCCTAACCTGTTTTAACTCTCACTCTAGAGAATTTCAAGTTTCCCCTTTGCAATTACAACTATTTGTATGAGTAACATCCTATGTGTTGCCTAGCTGCCTTGGTATTTTTTAAAACTGGTCCATGTATCAGAAGCCAGAAAGCAACTGTTTAATCCTATGCAGCAACATTTAGGATGTCAGCAGTCATCATACCTGGGAGTAACCTGAGTGACATCAGACGGGTGAAGGATCCTACAGGTAGTAAAGGTAAACGTGGAATTTGTGGAAGACAAACACTTCCCTGGATTCGAGGCTGCAACATGGAGAATTTACATCCATTGAGGGTAAAAATAAAGACAGATAAGAACTAATCAAAGCAAAGTTTAAGATAATGTTATTGTCACTGCTAATTTTTTTTTTTTTTTTTTTTTTTTAAGTAAAGAACAAAGACAGCAAAGACAGCATTGTCACAAGGTCAAGTACTTTCCACTGAGAGAAAGACACTGCAAAATAAAAAGAGGAAAAAACACTAACCATGCTTCTTACCGGTGAGTGGTACTGCTGCTGAAGTAATCGGTGGCAGGAAAATCCCTGCCACTGGCTTTGCCACTGTACATTTCTTTTCCTCCGGGAAGGACTGTTGCACTTGAAATGCTATACCTCCTTCACCTTCTTCCTCATCATCCTCCTCCAAGTCAGAGATGTGGTACACAGTATCATCAGACAGAGGGGTAAAACCTTTTGTAACAACACCTGGTCTTGGGTCAAGAATGGTGCCTAGGTTGGGTCGAGCAAGCTGCTGCCAATGAAAAAGGGTCTGAGATCCTGGTGTGACAAAAGAGAAGAGTCTCAGAGAGCCATTACCTACTATTGTATTGAGTTACTAGAATTCATGATCAACACAACCCCAGCCAACTGGTGCCAACGCTGCGATACACATGATGCACTTGGATGGCAATACCAAGAAAAAGCCTAACGCTTAGCACCATATAAGAAAGACAAGTAGAAAGTGACACTGATGAGCTAGTTGGCACGTTAGGCTACCGAATACTACTGCTTCCTCTTACTGCATATCATACCTAGCTATACACACACCAACAATTATTTAGTTGGCAAATTAATGCAAAATCCTCTCCTGCTGATGAGAGAAGGAAGATCATCCTCTTACCTTCAATGGGTTTGACAATTTGCAATTTTTCTGGTAGGAGGACACGGAGATTACTCGAGCTAGTAGAGAGATCAGTGAATTCTGAGTTTGTACCCAGGGAAAAACAGCTTTCTGTCGGTGTACTACAGCCACTAGCCCCTTCTTTCTGCTCAGCCAGCAAATGCATTTTTCGCTCCCATTCCTCCTCAAAGAACTGCTTCTCACTCAGGTAGTTCTGACGACGGAGGGAAAGCCTGTGCAGAGCTGTGACTAAATCATTGTCTCCAGGGGTTCCCGGCTGGCCAGGATTATGAGTGTCTCTGTGAGAAACATCAAATAATAATAGATATTAAGACCATTAAATTAACTATTCCTCTCTTACACAGCAAAGGTGCAGTCTGGATTTAGTTTTGAATCAGTTAGTTTAGAAAGAAGGTAACAGGCTGTGTTTCCTACTTCAAATACTTCTCAAAGCTGCTCCTCTGGTTCATCCGTGTGTGGCTCTCCAACTGGTGTATGCCAGACTGGAAGGGCTTTGCTGTCATAACCACACTTGACCGATTAGATCCAGGGATTGGCAATGGGGCAGGAAAGGAAGAGGAGCGGCCACGAGTGACATTAGCAACCTTGACAGTGTCAAATACTCGTTTCTGTTGACCCCTGCAGAAAAGACAAGCAAACAAATATGGTTTTCAGAAGCATTTTGAAAAAGATATAATAAAGAAAAAGCTCTGAACAACAGACTTTCAAAAGTCTGCAGAGACCTGACTAAAAAGATTTAAGCCCAGAAAAACATGATTGCCTAAGACACTCATGTTTTCAGGAGTACTGCTCTATTGAATATCAGAATTGCCACTTACTTCAACCTGAAAGACCTGAACCTCTATTGATAACCACTTGAGAACATTCAGGAGCATATATTTTATTTATTTAATCTATATATGCTTTCAGAAGCATATATTCTATTTATTACTTCTTGCTCAGAAGTAAAAGATCCAGGAACAGGTCTTCAGGGCTTTGGAAACTGTTATCAGTCTTTCAGCTATAATTTCATTTGCCTGAGAATTTTTCTATAAGCATTACAAGGGATAAAACTAGTGCTGTGCATCAAAGAATTTGCATCAAAAATCTCACAAATTAAAGAATGAAATAACATCCTTTTAGCAAATTCCCAACTTCCTCATAGAATCAAATAAGAATAGTAGGTTTCAAAGTTGAAAAGATTACCAAATACTACAAAGCTTTTTTTATTAAGTTATGTAGAAAACTTACTACAGAAGGAACATTCACATTTATAGATTTCCAGAAATCAGTTTCACCTTACTTAATACAAGCATATGGAAAAATATCAAAACAGCACACAGAGGTCTGAAAACATACTTTTGTTTGGAGAGAACAGATTCATCACTCTGACTCAATTCCTTCCGCATTGTCCCTTCAATTTCTGCTGCAAGGGAATCCTAGAGAAAAATGGAAAGCAGAAGTCGACAAATTAGATTCAAGTCTTCCTCCTAACAATTTTAGCAGAAAACATCTCTAAAAACATACTCAGAAAATCTCCATTTGTTTCCCCGGTACCAGTATGTTTCGGACAAACCCTATGGTCTCTGAAGGAAGGGCATGCGGGGGAGTTTTCCACCATAAATACACCTATGTATAACCAGTATGGGTTCCATCTTCATTGGCAACATCTGCTTTTTCTCGGTACTCTTTATGTTGGTTTCTTAAGTTAAGCTACAATTGTAAGAGCACTTCTTACAAGGCCAAACACGTACATGAGGGATTCTGTATACACAGAACAACCAACCAAAACCTGACAAATTCCCAGCACAGCCCAGAAATTTTTGAGAGTACAGTAATCAGAACATACCTGACACTAAGAAGAAAAGGAAAACAAATGCCTTTCACCCTTTTTCATTGTTATAGTCATCTCTGGCAATTAGTCTAAGGTCATACATTTCTGATGATGCTTAAAATTTAATCTCACAAGATAAGGCCATAAAATTACATAAACTACATAAAGGAAAAAAAAATACTCTTCGAACTCTTGAAAAGATGCTTTGTTTCTTAAAGAAACACTGTCAAGTTATAAAATTCACATCAACATTGAACAATATACTAGCACAACTGAGCACTAGCTGTAGAACATGCCAACTCCCTTATTTAACAGAAAAGGCATATAAAAAGGAAAAATAATTTTAGTATCACAATGTGTCAAGTGAATGGTTAGTTTCCTAATACATAAAATTCTCAAAAGTGTACACATTAAAGAATTGAAAAACCATTAGATCAGCTCCTTTGCCTACTACAAAATAGTTCCTGCTGCAGCTCCTGTAATGGCTGTTTTACTCATATAGTTGTATGCTACTACAGGCCACATGTGCCAATAGGTGTATGCCATGCGAGCGGTATTTATTACCACAGGAAATGCTCCATGTGACTGGGGGTGGCAGAGACAAGCAACAGAGCTGGCTCTGCTGCGCAGCAACTTCACTTCTTCTTGTGATTCGTGCAACATCCCCAGACACTCTGCATTCCGATCTTGCAACTCATGTAGCTGAAAGAGAAAAGAGGCCATCCTGTGATACCAATAAGCTTCAAAGAAAAGACAGAATGAAACTGAATTAACTCCTACAGAAGCCTACATCGACTGATTCAACACTGTGATATTTTTCCAACTACACGGCACACGCCAACATCTGAAATGGACAATGGTCAGCATAGCACCACACTGATTTTAGTGGTGAAGCATGAAGTCCAAATTAAGACTCAAAAGAGGAAGAAGTATGATAAAATCCAAAGGAAAATACATCAAAAAACTCTGCAAATACAGTAACTGCTGATACAAAAGAAGCAAAAAAGAGAACCTCCTTAAAATCTAATGAGCTACAGTATTGTTGATAWAATCCATAATATTCACACTAAACCACTCTTTTTCTCATAACTACTAAGAATAGTAAGACCTCTCTACTTGGAACACCTTCCTTACCTTTCATACTCCTGTGAACTACAAAAATATTTATGTAGACTTAAATAAAAATAATTATTCTCTTCCTCCAATCATATAACTCCAACCACAATGAAAAATGAAAAGCCCTACATAATTAAAAAACAATAGTTCCCATTCTCTCTTAGTTTTCCTTCTCTTGTATTCTATTCCAAACATTTATCTAAATGTATATACATAGAAGCCTTAAATACCTCTGCTGTCAGTTGTCTCTGAGCATCTTTGGAAGCTTGTAAGTGAAGTTTCAGCTCCTCCTTTTCAATCACATGCTGAAAGCACAAAAAGGTGCTCATCATTTTCTCAGACGATTTCCCCGAGAGAGTTGATCCTCTGCCATACTTTCCTGAAACAGCCACTCTCTTGCAGTATAACCCCCTGGCTTGCAAGTCAACTTTTACCTGCTGTAAGCACTGGCGTGCACACGCGCACACACACGCGCGCTACACTCTTCATCAGCATTCGCTTACTTCTTTGAGTTTATGTTGAAGATCAACAATCTGAGACAAGAGGGATGAGATCTCTTCCTGGTAGCGAACCAACTCCTCACTCTTCTCTGACAACTCCTCTGTTATTCTGGAAATTTGAGCGTTTGTTTGCCCTACAAAACATAAAAGGAACTTAGTAGAGTGCTTTTCCCAACACATGACAAAAAACCAAACCAAACCCAAAACCCAGAAAAGATCAGTGAAAGTCAACAACAACCTGCAAAATGACCAATACTCTTAGGAAATCAATTCATAGTACGTAAGAGTAGGTGCGCCTCAGAACGTCCGTAAGGGAAAGATAAACAGTGGGGAGGAGGAGGAGAAAGAGAGTTAACTTCAAATGCAGGTGTAACATATTAAGAGCTAAGTATGCAGAACCTGAAATACATATATCACAGGTATGTGAAATGACCATAATAAAAGCCAAGATAAGTTGCTATAAACAATGTCAAATGACATACTGGCTCATGACCAAGGCCAGACGTGGAATATGCTGAAGAAGTCAGGCTCTGAATTGATCTTGTTATTAACTGCCATTCTCTGTAAGCAAAGGCATTTTGTCAGACCTTGTCAAGCGTAACATACACCTGTTTAGCTCTTGATTCTGGTCAGTATCTATTCCCCAAAGACCCACTGCATACAATTTCCAGTTTCTTTTTTCCTTTGAGCAAGCAATTCATCAAGTGAGATGACAAAGCAACTCAGAAAGCCGAAATATTTTTATGCAGTTAGTCTTGCTTGTATGCTTGCCCTGAAAGCATAGCAAAGTCATAATTAAGTCTGATCGATCTTGCATAAAGGTCACACTACAAATTTAGTGGTTATTGTACCTCACAGGTTTACTGCAGAACAAGGTCCTGCCCATGGGCCTGTGAACATTTAAGCTCACAGTCAGATACCTTCTTCCTGAAGATAAAAATGTTAAAGCTGTAGACTAGACATCCTTTGGGAGAAGATTCTTTCTGTGAGTCTAAATTACCTAGCATGCGTCTATGTGCTATAGAATTGGACAAAACAGAACTCACAGACATTCTCATTGACAGAAAATAGGAGAGCTTATATGAAATAACTTCTATTTGCAAAGGATATGTATTTTCTCAGAGGGAATGGAGTAAATTAACAACCAGCTAAGTATCAATTCATAGCATTTTATGGTCATCTGGAACCAGAAAAATCAGGCAGCAACCCAGTCTTCTTTATGGTGGTTGTATAGAAAAAAAAAAATCTTAAAATATAAGCTTAAGGTTATTATGCACAAAGGAAGTAGCACACATCAAATGACTACAGATAAAAGATTGTATCACCAGGTTACACAATCACCACACACAAAAAAGGATTGTACCTTATTGTTTCAGAATACTTAACATGCATTTGTATAAGAGTAGCTGCAATTCTTCGCAAATAAGTAGTCCCCAAAGCAAATACAGACAACTGGTCTAGACAAATTAAAACATTTGCCAATTTAAATGCTTTGGTTCATAATATATATTTTAAAAATAAACTAATGTGTTCATAGATATATAGTAATTTAGAATGAGCATTTTAGAGTCTATGCACTGATACATTTCAGTGTCAAGTGTGCTGAATACTCTGTACAAGAAGTGTATTTTGTTGATTTTCCAGTGCCTGTAGGCTTCAGTTTAGGAGGTTTATACACATTAGATTTTGTGTTCATTTTCTCTCTCTAAACACAGTACACATACCTGAAACTGAATGCCAGTGTGAAACTTGATGAAATACAGAAACAATTTTGCACTTGGGTAAAGAGCAAGACCTGAGTAATTGGCATAAATTACTGAAGCTCATTTTTTGATTCAGGGATAACTAAGATGGGGTAGGCACTGGGTATTTCAAATACCATTTTGCCATTGCAAGACACAGCCTGGATACTCACGGAGCTCTTTGACACAGTCATTGACCAGCTGCTGTTCCTTCTCTTCATATGTAATGGTTTCTGTCTTCAGATGGCAAGCCTTCAAGAAAATTATTGGTATTCCAATTTCAGTTTATCTATACATATATTAATGTTATAAATTTTTATTTCTGAAATTCTTGCAACTGAAGAGTCTCCCCTCTATCTATCTTTGTAACTCCTATGCATTTGGCCATACTTCCTAACCATTTTTTCCACCATAACCTGTTTCCCTGAATTGTATAGGTCTTTTGAGTGAAAGACACACAGACACATGAATAAAACCTGATCTCTCGCCTTTAGTAAAAAACTGTTGCAAAAATATGTAATTTGGTAGGGAAAGTAAACCAACACAGTAATCAGAAGTAAGAAATTGCATTTGCTTCAAAACTTCTTAAGGCAAAAAAATCTTGAAAACTGAATGATTTTAGCCAAATCTTTTATGGCACTGAAAAACTCTCAGTAGAACAGCTTTTCTCCATGTTCCACAACTAGTCTATTTAAACTGTAAATTTTCTGGGCCAGAGACCGAGTATCACAACAGGTCTAAACAACATCGAGCATACTAGATTCCCACTTCCATTTCGATTGTGAGGATGGTAATATTAAACTTGGCACAGATAAGTCTTCTATATTCAGGACTGTTTGCCAATAAATGACTCACCATAAAACTTAGTAAATGGGTTTAAAGATTATGCAAGCAAGTAGAAGTACAGCTACACAACTGCAGGCAAACACACTTCTTTACATAATGCTGTCACATGAAAATAAAAAAAAAAAAAAAACAAATTAAAAAAAAAAAAAAAAAAAAAAGTAAAAAAACTGGGGGAAAAAAGGAAAAAAAAAACAAAAAAAAAAAAAAAAAAAAAAAAAAAAAAAAAAAGGGCAAATATAGGCTCAATATGATTGAGGCTATTCCAAGTCAGTGAACGTTATGTTATATCACAGAATGATAGCAGTCTCTTTTCAACTCCATTTTTTCACACTAAGGTACACTAAATTAATCCCTGGTCTGTAAAGTTCTGTAATCATAAACAGGGTTAGGAGCATAATAAAAGCAGTCTGATCTTCTCTTTATTTCTCCTACAGCACTACTAAACTATCCATTTGGTCTTGGGGAGTTTTAGGAAGGATGTGCATCTCAGGCTGAATACTTTGGAGACAAAACAAGGAGAAGAGCATATTTTGTTCACGTTAAAGGAATCTAGTCTCTGTTGCACTGCTGGAACAAGCTTATATTGGGAAAGGCTCACATAAAAAAAAAAAACCCCACAACCAAAGAAAAAAACCCGAAACAAACCCAAAAAACCACACACACAAAATTAAAAAACCCCACCTTTCTTACGAACAACATCCCTGTTTTCTTAAAAACAACAAAAGAACCCACTTTTAACCAATCTCCTATTTTACAAATTCCACTCTCCACCTCCGAAGAAGAGACACCGCATCTGTAGACTCTGATTCTTGTAACCTTTGCTGTTGGTTCCATGACTTTTATAGCCATTATTTTGTCTGGCCATCTAGTCTCTATCCTTGTAAAGGCACAGTGCCCGTTTTATACGCAAGAGTGACCAATTACAATACAGAGACTAATCACATAGTCAAAACTAAGTGTGTCTTTAAAAGAATTTGAGTAGATGCTTATTAACCCTTAATATTGAACATAGGCTGACAAAAATGTAATGGCAACACAATGGAATTCCCAAAATACTATTACTAATCGCAGTCAGATTTATATCAAAACAGGTCACACAGGCTTGAGGGCCTGATGGGTTCAAGTACTTTTGCTGGGTGCTTACATATGTTCCCCTATTCTTTCACATACCATAAAGGCATTGAGGAAGGACTACTAGAGGACTCTGGAGATAATGAGTTGTGAAGAAAACAGAAGGATATGTGGGGTGGAGGGAAAGTGTTTGGGAATGATTTGTATACAGTAATACAAAATAGTCATGTGCTTCAAAAGAAACCACATGCTGGATTTTTTTAACCATCCTGATTTATTTCATATCCAGCATATATGGTATACACTGTAAGTTGGATATACCTTTGATCGGAGAGCAAGGTTCTCCTCTTCCAGCTCTCTGAGTTTATCTTGCAAGACATCCAGCTGCAACAGATCGTGTGATACATTGAAAGACTCATTGAAACGAAGTGGTGTGGAACAGCTGGAATCTGTTTCACTCTCCTCAGAAGCAATCGAAACAATACGAAGCAGGTCATCCTTCTTTGACAGTTCATGTTGCAGCTGGTTAACCTATGACAAAAGAAGATCACCAGCTCATGAAATATACTTTAGCTATACAATATTGCAGTGTATGATTTATGCAGCCTCTTGGAACATCACTGCTCCAGTCTAAAATGAGATTAAAAAATAGCTCACAGGTCACAATCCATTTATTTGTATTTGCAGAGAAGATTCAACCTCTTTATTTTACAGGAAGTTCACAAAATCATAATTTTAGCAGTGTAAGGGAGACTGAAATTTCAAGATAACACAAGAATGGAAAACAGAACCTACTTTTTTAATAGTTTACTTCAAAATAATTTTCCAGCTGCTTTGATATATGTTTACATTTTAACATGCTAACTATCATTCTGATTATGACCATTTTTCTGAACTGTAACTTCCTGGAGAAAAGGACCGATAGACATCTGTATAGACTGGTACCCCCCAGTCTATACACTAAATGAACCGTAGCACAAATGAAAGCAAGAGAAGAGACAGATCTCATTTAGATAAATTCTATTTTGTGTATCTAAATTTTTATATGAATACCTAAGTTTATGCTGTCCTACAGCTAATTACGAGTACGTTTTTATTACCAGCATACTGTTTTATAAAAGCAGCTGAATCCATTTCACTGTAACTTAAGACTACATCTGTTGACCTCAGGGTTAAAAAACTTGGGATACTTCATTGTTTGTCAACTATTTAATTCTTTTTTAAGGAAGAAAAACAAAGAAAAGATTCGATCAAGAATCTGTGCTTAAAGGAAGAGATGGAGTGAAGATCTTGAGCAGAATTCTGTTTTCATTACATTTTATTTATTTATTTATCCTTAGTGTAAGCACCCCATTAAGCCAGCTCATTTTCTGGCTGTTTCCTCACCTGTGAAGTTGTTATGTAGCAGGTCATGTCAGATACCAACTACTTATTTTGACTTAGATTATTAGATTCTTAGTTTAATGGCAGGATATCAGACTGATGGTCAAAACAAACACTTTGAAAATGCAATCCTGCTGTAGATATATCCTAATACCTAACATTCTCATAATTTCTTAGTAATTACAATATGCAGTCTTCATAGTCAATTCTTGGACCGAGAAAGCTGATTGAATGATGACAATTAGGAGAATGACATCTAAGTACACTTCTGTAGTTTGAGAGCAGCAATCACCTGCTTTCACAATGAAATAACATATTTCCATTAATCCTCTTACCATCATCATAGAAAGGAAAAAGAAGAGAGAAGAAAAGAAGAGAGAAGAAAAGAAGAGAGAAGAA
>JAYKAV010000445.1:314284-425494 GCA_035582835.1 Phoebastria nigripes
AAAAAAAAAAGAAAGGGGGAGGGAAGATCACTCACTCGATCTAGAGTTTGTCCTAACTGTTCTTCTAGTGCTTCATTCTGTTCTGTCAACAGATGGTTTCGCTTAAGGAGAGCTTGTCCAATTCGAGCTGCCAGTTCCAGGTCCCGATCTTTCTGCTCACAAAATGAGAACAAATGTCTACTTTTGATCAGATAAGGTTTAAATTCAGAGTAGTTTTAGATTTTCCTAGCTATTGCTTAATGCATCACTCTTGAGATCCCCGTTCGCTCTCAGATGGATCAGCATTGTTAGAACAATGATTAATGCTTCATCATTTGGATCCAGAACACATCCACAACTGTGTTTCTTGATATAGCACATTCTGTTCCACAGTCATTTGCAGTAACAGGGGGGGGAAAGCACCAAACCTGGGGACAGTTTGGGTTTTTGTGCCAAGTACTGGAGAGGTTATACGGGCTCTGCTGAATCATACAAAGAAGCCACATATACTTAGGCCTGTGGTCTTTCAAGTGACACTTTCTCCAGCGCAGACTGCTTAACTTGAATAGCGATGAGAGGGTAAGAAGCAAAGGAGCAACAGGAAAGCAGAAGAAAGCTGTTTCTTTCTTACACCTCACTGGCTCCATGGGTGCCCATAGTTTTGCTAAATTTTGTTTCTGAGATGGTGCAACCAAATGGGCAGCTTCTCATTACCCATGTGTTTGATAAGCAGCTCCTGAAGATAACTGAACCAAAATTCCCAGTAGCTGAATAAAACCCTTCCTCAAATACATGTCCTCAAATATATTAACACAGCATTATAGAGACGAGCATACCTCAGCTAACAGATGTTTGACCATGTCAGCATCACTGTAGGTCTTCTGCTCCACTTTATCGGTGCCACGAACTGAGAAGAGAAAAACATACTTACTGAAGTAGCTTAAGTACAAGAAGACTGCTGGGAAGGGAGAGAGCTAAAACTCAAGAGGATGTTATTTATATACAAATACAGTACTTAGTTGATGAAACTAGCAGAGGCTATGAAAATGCATCTTAACTTCAGAAATATGAAACAATACTCATTTGGGAGACTGATACAATGAGGTATTGAACATTTACAGTTTTCAGCAATATTGGCTAAAACTTGAGGTGTTCACACATCCTTCAAATTTAGAAAAAGGAGAAAAATCTCTTAAGATCAACTTTCTGAATACAGCTAAGCTATTAAATGACCCAGCCTGCTGGGGAGAAAGGGAAGAGTATATTGGAGCATACGCAAATATAGCTGAACACACTTGCAGACTTTTCCCTTGAAATAAAATTCTCATTAGTGTGTGTGACAGCTATACACAGGAAGTATGAAGACCTCAGACATTAGTCATGAAAACGTATTTATTAAGTGTTTGATCATCTTGGAAACAGTTAAAAAGAAATGGGGTAATGTATGTCTGCAATTTAGATGTAGCAGTAAATCCTATCTTACTGATCGAGCGACTTCAACGTTTGAAGAATTGGTAAAACTATTAAAAAACTGAGAACAAGCAGATTTGAAAAACAGGACTGAGTCAAGAATAAACAAAGCATGAAGAATTTGCGACAACTCTGAACAAAACACAGTGCTAAAACACAAAGCACTCGTCTGCTCTAGTTCTTGTCTTGAGAAACAGAAGATGCTAGTAAAGAAGAAATCTTAATTACCTTGTGCAAATTTGTGAGATCCAGCCAAGGAGGAGGAAGGAAGTTCAATAAGAGCTAGAGTGACAGAAAATGAAAGATACAGGGGGAAAAAAGAACAAAGAGGAGAAAGAATTAAAATGTAAGGAAATAGGTGATTTATTTGCATGCATCCACCACCACCAAAAAATAAATGCATGTGTAAACATACTTTTTACACTATTAAAACTTTCCTAGAACTTTTAAAGAACCATTTAAATATGATTCCCTTCAGGAGCAGAAATACATCTCACTTGCAGGTGATGGATGTTTGTGCTTGTCCAAGTTCAACTGACATTTGCTATTTTTGCTTTATGGAATCAGGATCATGAAAGGAAAGAAGGCAGCAATATAAATTTAACAAATATAGAAGTATCTGCTTCAACTGAAGGTCTAAGTTAACCTGTTTTGAAACTAATTCCATCATCACTGCACTGCAAAATGAGATTACTATGGATTTGGTCTAAATCTATTTCTGAAGATTTCCTTGACTCTTCTATTTTGTTTAAATCTGATTCGTACTCTGAATACATAGTGGTATTGGTTCTCAGTTTTTTTCTTGTTTGTTCTTGTTGAGGACTGCACACTTAGTTATGAGACAGTGAAGTGCCAAGCTGAAGTGCACACTAACTTTATTTACATACATTATATAACTATGTATGTCCTTTACATACATAATGTACATAATTAACCTTTTAAAACGTAACACTAAGGCTATGCTAGGAACAAAAACAAGTTGCATTTTAGCATAGAAAGAAACTTTCTTGCAGTCTTGAAAGACAGGAGAACAGAAAGAACAATACAGAAGAGAAAGGTTTACTGAACTGTTTCTCGAAGAGCTTAACAGAAAAATAAATCAAACTAACATATCAAATGCTTTTTATCAAGTAGATCAGTAGGCATAAAAACCCAACACATGCTGTTCAAGTATTTAGGAGCTTTAAATTTACAGCAATGCCATTTACTAATTGTATTTCGAAGCAGGGCAAAAATAGAAAGTCTTCACAAAATTTAAAGTACCTAATCTATCAGTAGCATAACATGCATTTGGGAGTTCAATTTACTGTACCGCTTGGCTGCTGATACTGGTTGCCGAGAGGGGACTCCAAACTCACCTGGCTTACTAGTATTTGGAAAATTCACTGCACGTACCTAAGTAAATTTCAGCCATTACAGGCAGAGTATTATAGCCAGCTCTCCTGTGGTAACTGTTCCCACCAGGTGATTTCAAATTAAAAGTTTCTATCCAGTGCTAAATCACCTTAATAAAGATTTACACTAATTACATACAAGGATACTCAGGCAGGTAGGTTCCTAAGATCAAAAGCAAATATATTTACTCTGATAAATGAAATCACAGAACTAACAGCTTTGAAACTTAGCTCTATACAACTTTTGCTATTTTCTCCCAGTACAGGATCAAAATTATACACAGTTTGTTATAATTCTCTCTTGTGAACACGCATATGTGCAATCTCTCCTCACTCACCTTGCCAAGTGAAAGCTGCAAGCAACTCTTCATTTTGGTTAATATTCTTGTTACGTTGTGCCATGTCCCTTTATTCACACACACAAAGTAGTTCTAAAGACAGACGTTTTGTAATTCAGGGCTTCTTATGCTACCACAGTTGAAGCAGAAAATATTCTTCCACCTCAATGAAAACACTGCCAGTGGGAACTCAACTGGTCATTGGATAAACCTTCTAATAGGCAGCAGCATCCATAAAAAGAGGAGGAGCTCAAGTGCAATAACTGTTGTGTTATTTTTTTTTTCTCTTGGATGTCAACTACAAATTCACTCAAACCATGAGGTTAGCATTCTCTTTAGGAAAAAGTTATAAAAATGTTTCCATACATATATAGGGAGGGGGAAACATACACATAAAAACCCCAAGTTACGCTTCAAGAGTATGATTGTCACATTTATTCCCAATTCCAGTCAACAGAAAGAAAGATACAAATTTCACCTAACAAGCTATTCAGCAATGATTATAACTAGATCTTGATTTATATCTGTATTTGTCTGGGACCTTCACAGTATCTCCCTGTAAGTTACTAGGCTCAAAAAAGCTAATATGATGACTACTACATTCAATCTCTTTGGACAATTTCTAGGAGAAAAACAAACCATATTTATCTTGAGTTTATATGACTCGGCAGTTACGACAGTATTCTTAAATGATAGAATTAGGTTTGTATGTTATGCCTAACAATTATCTTTTAACTTAATGTCAGTCATTGTTACAGCTCATTTTTAAGAATGTCAAGAAAACATCTACGGCAACTGTTCAAAAAAACTCTCACAAGCAGTTTACTATTTTCACAGGACACTTTCTATAGTTTAAAAGAACTTCTCACTGGGTAAAAGAGGAAGACACTACTTTCTGTAGTACCTTGACAGCCAAATAATACGAGTGCCCTCATTAAAACATTGTTGATAAAACCCCTCCCTCTCACTGCAGTTTGGAAATGCAGGCTCGCACTGACTAGAAGGTCCTTCTCTCAGAGCTCTGTGCTTCATCGCACTGGAACTGCAGGTGTTGACCAGAGAGCTTCAGCAGAGCCACATTTGATGTAAAGTTCCTTCCAGCACTGACAGACTTGGATCCTACCTCTTTATAATTAAAACTTAGAGGCAAGTACACACCCCACTGACTACACAACTGCTTCCAGTGAACTACAAAAGTGCTCACTCAACTAAAAAATCATTTATGCCTGCAATATTATTATCAGAAACAGACTGAGCAATAAACATTAAGTGGCTTTCCAAATACTTTCCACAGTTAAAAAGAATTCCAATCCTGCAAGTTCAACTGGTAACAAGATTGCTTTAAATTGTTGAGTACTGCATTCTTAGAAGGTAATATTTTACTTTTACTTACTCATTTGCTATACACCCTGGGTGAAAGCTTAAAGCACAAACAACAACAAAAAAAACCCTTTCAGAGGTGGCATGTACAAGGAAGAGGTAATCATTACAGATTGTATCTAAATAGCAAGGTTGTATATAAATACCAAGTTCACTCTCCCAGGTGGTTTGTTCCACTAGTTCCAATATATGGAGGAAACAGGACTTCCCCATTTCTCTAAAGTGATTACAATGCATTCTTCTCTTTTCACATGAAAACACTTGAAACTACAGGCAAGTAAGCGTTCAGTTCCTTTGGCAGCCTTCTATACTTTTGTTTTTTAACATATTAAAGGTTTCTTCATGTGATCGGAAGCTGTCCATTTTCTTCCTTATGATCTGCTAGGTTTAAGGATAAGTTACTTAGTATTTTCAAAACTGGAAGGCAGTAATTAACACTGATCTAGCGCCCACCTGTCTGGCATTCACACCATTTCTATCTCCAGAAGAAACCATTAACAGCATTTCAAAAGCAACATCAACACAAAACATCAGGGCAAACATCATCAAAAGAACCACAGCATCATTAATGTTCCTGAAAACAGAGCTGCTGCATACTCCATAGCTCTCGTATTACATCTAATCGAGCGCAGTTCTAGGTTCCTGCCTCTTTTTCACTATCACATGTTCCCATTCTTATTTCTATGTGAAATCTAATGATCAGGCAGCCATGGAACTGCTAGAATTGCAGTGCTGAACTACAAGCACTTCCCCTGAACTCAGATTTTTCTTCTACCTGTCCAAAGTTTTCCAGATTTGAACACTTTATAATATTAATTTTGTATTTACAGTTTTCTCTTCAATAATTGGAAACAAAACAAAACAAACAAACAAACAAAAAAAATCCTAGGCCCAGATAGACTCACTCATGTAACGGAAGGGATCCTCATCATGAACTGGAGAAGTGATTTCAGGAAGATGGCCATGGCAGGCAGGGGACTGAATCCAGTCTTGATTTTCATACAGATACAGAGAGTCCACACGTAACTTGTAATCCGGCAGCTGTTCTTCTAGCATGCTCACCAACTCCACCTCAGGAAAGTCCTCACTGGAGCAAACATCTGAAAGTGAGTAAATGACAGTAATAGTACATTACTATTAAATACGACATATATTTAATATTGCTGCAGTAGTACACATTCTATATACTATAAAATACTTTATAAACCTTCAGTAGATCTGAAAAGAATTATTCTGTACTGGACAAATTACTGGAATACTTATTGAATCGGTACAAATATTACAGTGTAAATCAAGTAAGTTCCTCATCCCCAACTGACTCCACAACTTCCTGGAAAGCTGGTCTAACCATGATTCCCTCCGACTTGTTGAATATGATGTAGGTAATGAGTTTCAATTTCTATCTTTTCCTCTTCATTGGACTAAAACACAGACCTACATTTTACCAGCTATTGATTTTATAAGGTTTCATTGGCATTAGCATAGTTACACTTCCTTTTTCTGAAGGAAATTCACATTTTTCTTGCTCTTCTGTTTATCCTTTCATCTGGTACTGAACATAGATGTAAACAATCTTAAAGAATACAAAAATCAACTGAAAACCACCTTGAAATCAGGGAACAAATACAAAATTCCATTATCATCCATACGGAATCACGCTCTGAGAAACAGGAGACTCAAAATCCTGGAAAGGAAGTTTAGCTCTTCCTGTGTCATCCCCGCCCCCCCCCTAATCTCTTCAAAATTATTGCAAAAAAAGAAACATTAATTCTAAGTTGCTAAAATACTGCATATCAAAATTATACGATTATTATCTTTCCAACATTTCCACTGAAGATGAAGACTATCTTCAATATTTTTCAATGGAAAAAATGCCAATATTGATTATTGACACTGAGAATTTTACAAACAACATTTTACAGTGGAAGCTGATTTTACAAGCTAGTTAAGAAGACTCACCATTTTTGTTCATTTGTGGTATCAAATAAGCAATACAAAGAATGTTAAACTTAAGGTTGTCTTCGGGTTGGTGTTCTATAACGTTAGATACATTCAGCATTTGTAACAGTTAATTCTTCAACTTACCAGAGATGTTCTCCAAGCCCCTGTGATCAAAATTCATGAGTCCTTTCTTCACAGTTCACTTCTTTGGAAATAGCATTCTGTAGTCAGATTGTGCACCGTCCCTTTATTGCTTTGGTAGAAAGATGGCTTTGGTTTAGAGACAGAGTAAGTGAGAGCCATCAAGCCACCGAGACACTAACATATCTGGCATGAACTCACTTCTGTAGACTGGTTCATACTCCAGACCTATTGCCATCTTAGGACATGCTTATTTCATCTGGGCTACTACTGATCAGTAGAAGTATCTATAGGATATTTCACGTAAGCTTCACGAGCTTCTCAGCTCAGTCATCATCTAGAAATAAAACAAAGAAACGAAGAGAATGCCAAAGTTTAACAGATGTCACTCTTTCAAATGAGACAGGTAAATTAATGTGACTTCATCTCTTTCAGTCTGAATCTCCTCCCTGTACTATCATGTAACACAAAAAAAAAAAGTAAACAAATATTTTAATCCCCAGTTTACACATTACATGTAAAACGTAGCATTAAAAATATGTCTTTTCCCTCCAGACATAACATCTCACCTTCAGCATCAACTTTGTCAATTACCTCTTTGTCTATACCATTCCTCCTCTTCCATATAATATTTAGTTATGACAGGTTCATTCACTGAAATGAGGCATTTCCCTTTTACTCTAAAGGACAGCAGCTCCAACTAAACAGAAATTTTCTTCAGGCTACTACATTTATTTAAAGCAATGGATTCTAAAGGYAGGATTTCAAAACTGTTATTCTTAGCATTTTGATTGTTTAAAAAAAAAGTTTTATACAACTGTTTGCTTTAACCTCTTCCTTTAACCTCTTCCCCTTTAGAAGTCTGTTAATTATAAACTGGATCTATCAGAAATTTACTTTGTGGATCATGACAACATTTGTCTTTCCTCTTCAGCAGGGACTCATTTAAACCAGAAATGAAACCACCATGACTAACTGAGATACCCTATCAGAACAGTTTAATAAAGTAAAAAGTCTGCTGTTCCCTTGCCAAGACTGATCAGTCATCTTCCATGTAAAATACAAGAGCAGTCCTAGATGACAGAAAAATATAAAATGAAAGAGAACAAAAGTCTCATTTTCCCTCCTCCTACATTCAGTAAACACAAAATTCTCTTAAAATCTTACATTAATTTCAAATTTGCTCTTAACAGTTTCCCTAAGATCTCGCATCACCAAGCACAACAATCACAGGTTTGTCTCGCTGTCTGTAGCAACCTCGCGTTTGACAAGATCAAAATGGACAGTGCACGAGCTTCTTAAAGAAAGCCTAGAGCCTGCCAGTTCATCTGCTTGTAGACTTTGGCAGGAGATCAAAAAAGAACTTTCCTCCATTAAGGTCAGGTCATACTTGTGAGCAGTATCTTCTTGCTTTGTCATTTATTTCTTTATATATGTACTTTATTTACCAGTTTTAATTATTATCCATATTAGACACTTATTAAAAACAGTAAGACTGAGATTTCAGGAACATTTGCTATCTGAATGTATAGCTGCTTCTAACACTAGTTTGTGATTTTTTTCAAGAGGCTGTTTTTTAAATGGATTGCTGAAAAGCATTAACTACACACACACACACACCCCCCTCTAAAACAACTCAATACAGCAGAAGACAACACTTAAGAAGACTGCTGTAGATCCACACAGCCAAGATGATTTTATCCTGTAATAAAGAGTCACTGTAGAGCGAGACAAAATTCAGCGGCATAGGACAGTTTCTTCACAACTCTGTTTGAATCTTTTTCCTTTGCGTTTTAATAATKTAAAAATGAATGCTACTTCCTCTAAAGATTGGATTTAATGTCTCTTCTAAGAGTAGTGCAAAGCAGAAACACTATTTGTGGCAGGTCAATCTCAGTTCAGCCAAAGAGAGGGGAAAAAAAAAAGAAAAGGAAAAAAATCATTTGGCTCAAAGTTTTCTAGAGCATCAGGCCAACATCAAGCTATTGAATTGAAAGGGCAACCTCATTTGTAAAACCTTTGAGAAGTTTGCTATATAAGCAAACACCATAAAAGTTAATGCTCACATTTCCAATGTTTCTCATAGGTTTAGTTTAGTGTGCCATGGGGCAACTTCTCTGGAAATTGAACCAGCTAATGCACTGTACAGTACCACCCTGAAAGTGAGTCCATGACCCTTTTACTCTGCAGCTATAAAACTAATTCCTAAGTGCAGATTCCTTCTGCAACTTACAACTAAAATTAAATAAATTTGGATAAAACCCATAAAATTTACAACATGGCTTTAAAATACATGACCATGCTGTAAAAAGATGGTCTAGAAATTAAAATTGTTAAATCATGCAGAAAGACATGTCCAAAACAGAAGCCAGAAAACTTTCTCAGGTATTATTTTTAATCTTTATTTATAAAGATTATTTCTACTGTCAATTTAGAATATTCATTCCACACAGATGTACTACTACTCAGTTTTGTCCCCCTACTCCCTCGTTTTGTCCCCCTACTCCCTCATATGCCAATTTCCCATTGATGTTTGAGTCTTTTACAAAAAGGTTAATTGAACATGGGAAAACCAAGGAGAATTCAAATATTGGAGACCAATTCAAATATTGGAGACCACCAGGAGTGGTGCTCTCAGAAGGCTTTCTTCAAGGAAGGCTCAAGAGAAATGGAAATACCAGACAACATTTTAAATACATACATACATATATATCTCAATCTGTGTATTTCTGTGCTCTCTACATTAAATTTTACTCCATGATGTGTGTTTCACATTTCAACTATCACGTGGCTTGAAACAGTAAGCTAAAACCAGGAGTACCTATAGCACGCTTAAGGAAAAGACCTCTTATAGAAGTGAGAACTAGTCCTAGGCCTTTTGCATCTGCCCCACAGAATCCAAGTTGCTCTGAGGTTTGCTAGATCATCTGTGCTGGAAAATGGAAAAGAAACTCAAAAAGAAAGGCAATGCTGGAGCCCATTCATACCAAGAACTATTGTAAAAAGTGTGGAGGGCTATCACTTATGACCCAAGCAACAGTCTTATTGTTCACCAATGTTATAACAAGACCTGACAAAACTCCCAACGAAAACTGTACAAAAATTAAAGCATAACCAACAAAAAAACATGAAGGGCTGGAAAAATATGTTAAAAGCATTACGAGAAATACACATCAGTTGTCTACTAAGTGGTAAGATGTCATAGTGTATAGGTTAAAAAAAGAAAAACTAAGAGAATAGCAATCACATATTCCATTAAACCACTGATATTTCAATGTATGGTTTGATCTTAGTAGTAAAGAGACAAAAATGAGTTCTCCTGACCACATGACAGGAGATTTTTATTAATTTTTCCTTCAGTGAGTCAGAATATCTCAGTGAAGATTAACTTGCAAAAGCAACACTGAGTAAAGCCTTAGAAAAGTTGAAATAGCTGTAAAATATTAAAAATTATTGTCTTATCTTTGTAACTACTGCTTTGAACAATTCAAGATGGATGCAAAAAGACAGTTGTGCCATCTTATTTCAGAATGTAATTCTGAAGACATTCTACCACTAGTGAATTCTTAATTCAAATTTGAATTACCAGAAAGGTGAGATGAGTTGCTTTCACAACTAGAAATGGTAGACAAACAAATGTATGTGTTAATTTTTTTGTGCATAAAAAGTTAAAAACATATCCAAAATACTGGCATCTATTTTGACAACGTCCAAACTCAAATATAAATGTTGTGTTATTCCTGCTGTTTTCCATTTGTTGAAAGCAGTTGACTCCTCACAAGCACTTGGAAAGACTAAACTAGATCTGCACCTCTGTACAATCACAGGATGCAAGACATCAGGCCACAATTAACACAAACAAAATTTCAAAAACAAAGAAGATTCTAACTTGATTAAGAGAGAAGGCAACATCCATTTTCCAAAAGGAAGCCAACTGAATGAGTCAATTGTTCTGGGATGCTGAATTTTACTGCTATGTAAATATGGAATAAAAAAAAAAAAAAAAGTATCAAGTCATTAACACAGTACTTTTTTCATTACTAAAATTGGAATGGTGTCAAGCCAGCTAATAACAATAAACATATTTTGCATTTCAAGGTTAATGAAACAGTTCTATTCTTATAGCAAACGTGACCCATGCTGCATTGCTGCCAAAACATTCCTGGGACTAGTGCTCAGAGGCAGAGACCAAATCCTTCAACACTATATAGTATGAGATGAAGGACAAAGGATTATATACTGAAAAACAAATCTATGTGAACACGAACTTTGTCTATCACACTTAACTCTTGCTGTGTGCCTAACACCTGTTATTTTCAGCCATTACTATCCCTACAGAAACCTACTTAGTGCTTGTGTTTCTCTCACGTAAGGAAAAAAAAAAAAAATTAAAAGAGTATGCCAACACAATCCTAATAACAAGTATAATAATCATAAGCAAACCTGCAACAGACCTTCAACCATCAATAGTATGGTATAAGAAAGGAACTGTAAGAAAACAAAACAAAAACAAAACCCCACGCACATCTCCTGGATTGTTTTTAATTTGGGGTGGGGGTAAGGCTTCAGAGGGGAAGCTGGAGAACACCTCTTAGAGGATGATGAATATCAAGGGGGTCATGAAGCTGGCCACAACGGTTCCCTCATCCTATTTATCCAGAGCTACGCCAAGCCAGACTCACTTTTTCTCCTTGTCAGTCATTTGTAATAACCCATATTCTCCATAAGTAGCAAAACTACCTGTTAAGTATATGTATATATGCTTTATGTATATGTATACACGTATACCGATGAATACCACAGTTTGATAGTTAAGATTTTTTTTAAGTCCTACATGCTTGGAGGTTGTCTATATCACCCTTAGCACACAGTGTAAAAATAGCATATGCTTTATTGAAGCCTAACTTCATCTGAAACTATGAATGCTACCTACATGAAATACCCATATCAAGTTTTATTAATTCCTAATTCTTTTCCGTAAATGCACAATCATAACATTATTACACATATACATTATTTCTTGCAGGTTTTCTTTTTTCAGAAGAAAAAAGTCTACCTGCAAGAAATAATGTATACACMTAGTAACGTTAAGATCACAGGGGAACCAATCTCTTTTTTCAGAGAAAAAAAGAGCTGTCATGAATTGAGTATTTGTTGGTTAGAGCGTACAAAAACGTGATATATGCTCTTGAGGCAAGTGCTGTGCTAATATTTCATTATAAAGGTTGTTAGAGGCTTCTTTTAAAACTGAAGCTTGTTCTTGTAAAATATACTTGAAGTGAACTTAAATAACATTTAAGTTAACTGAAATCACTAATGCTTTCAGTTGATGCATAGCTGAATTCACCCAAGGAAGTGGTTTAAGTTTCTGAATATATACCCCAGCCAGTACTCAGCATTTTAAGTTACAATTCTGTATTTATTAGAATAAATCAGGCTGATCTGTATGACTCAGTCACCAGATTATCACTAGCAATCTAACTAGATAAAAGGATCTGTCATCTCTTTGGTAACCATCTCTGTGAAAATGCTATTTTTGCGTCTTCTTGGAAAACTAATCAATGAATCACATTTATCCTTCCTGAAAGACAGCACTCCTACTGCACAATATTCATCCCAGCAAGCCCACTATTAGAGGCAAACCACCATGAGAAAAGTCTGTGATTTTCCAGCACTCTACTCTTTAAGTTACATTTTCAGATACTCATAACAGAAATTTTATAAATTGATACAGTTCTAATAGATTACACCATCACTAAAGAGTTGACAAATTTCAGGTATTGGAAATTATGTTTTTTTCAATTTAGTTTCAGTGTTAGAAGTGTAATTAAAAAGAAGTCTACCTATTTTTACTCAGAAATACATCTTTTGAAAGATAACAAGTATCTGAAAGCAAACCTAAAATTGACTATGTTGCCTTGTAACATTGTGTGAAAAGTTATTTACTAGTATATAAAGTATTTGCATCAGACTCTCACAACCACTCAACAATAACTCTGAACATAACCAAAAAATAAGCATGTATGCAACAGCCTACAGTTGAAGACTGTATTAAAAAAAATAAAAATACAAGGATGCAACTCCACATAGCACTTTTTCACTAGGGTGGCTGACAGAATAAGGCATTTACTGACAGATACTCTTACAAAAGTTTAATCAGCTGATCAGAATGTAACAATGTGATTAAAAAGTTGATAGAACGCAAAACCTCCTTGCCCTCAAATCCATACGTAAGCAGGACCACAACTGAAATGTCATCAAGCTTTGCTTTCTAAGAGCAGTGACATAAACCTCCAAGGAGAGCCCATACAATTATGGGTACTTCTAACGTAGAAAGGAACTCTCGAGCACGCTGAAGGTCACACCAGCCACCACGCCTGCAGTCACAGCCACCATTCGCAGCCAGAGACTAGCATTTGACTGCAACCTAAGCACATATATTGAACGGATAAAGCTTAACATAGGATCTATCTACATTACCACTGTGAAGAGAGTTCCGTCAGCTGCAACACAAGAAAGGAAGAGGAATTCTTTATTTGCCTCCCCTCCCCGGGACGGTACGCCACACGGGACAGCACAGCTTCCCCTCCCCACCGCCGCACGGCCGGCCGCGGGCCAGGACACGGCCTCACGCTCACAGCCCGTGCTCCTACGCCAACCAACCGCATGGAAGCCGCCCGTGCCCACCGCGGCCCGCTGCACCTCAGCGCCCTGCGCCAGGCATAGCGGGTACCCCAGGAGAGCCTGGGTGGTGCCGCGGCTCAGCGGGGAACGGCCCCAAGGGAGAGGGGAGGGAGGACGCGGCTCTGAAGCGGTTAACGCGAGGGGACAGAGAAGGGGGAGCTCGCTAAATTGCCCCTGAGGCGACAGAGCCACCCCGAATCAGCGCCGAGCACCTCTTACCCGCCCCGCGCTTCCTCCGGCGCTCCTCCTCCTCATCCCCGCCGCCGCCCGAGGGCGACGGGCGACCGCTCCTCGTGCAATAAAGCGGCGACTGAGGAAGTACCCCRATGGCTTCCGCCCGGTTCTCGCCCCAGAACTACAGCCCCCGGCTCGCCGCGCGGCGTGGAGGGGCCGCCCGCCGGCGCAAACGACAAGCCCCATAATGCGCCGGGCCGCCTGCTGCGGGCGGCCCCCGCCACCCCCTGCGGCTCCGCAGGGGCTGGGAGGGGGGCGGGGTTCCGGGCTGGCGGCTCGGCTCGGCGGTCGCGCCGGCCCCTGACCTCAGGCGGCGGCGGGTAGGAGCGGGCGCTGCCTCCCTGCAGGGCTTCCCGGCCGCGGCGGGGACGCCGGGGCTCCGGGCCGGCCGCGCCCTCAGCCCCGCTGCGGGGGAAGCCGGGCGGGCCGGAGAGGGGGGAGCGGCGCACGCCGAGCTCGGGAGGCGGCTGTGGGGAGCGGCGCCGGGGCCGCCGCGCTGGCAGGGGCGCAGCTCTGACCCGGCCGCCGCGGGGGGCCGGAGGGAGGCGGGGGCGCCGTTAAACCGCCACCTGGCGCGGGAGGAGGCGGGGGCGCCGCGGGGAAGGCGAGGTACGGGTTTAACGGAGCAAGCGAGGAGCTCTCCTGGGAGAGCCTCCGGGGCGTCATTTTCTCACGTTCCGTTACTTTTGTTACGGACGGATCTCTTAGCTCGAGGTACACGACCGAGAGCTGCCTCAGTCACTCCCAACACTGAAGCAAGAGCTGCAGCCCAGCGTCGGCAGAAACAGAGTAACGTGCGTTCGCGGTGCCTGGGCTTTGGGCTCCAGAGCCTCCGCAGTCCCCCGCCTCACAGGCACGGTTTTCTGTTTTTCTTCCTCCCCTGCGTTGCTCGCTGCATCTGAAACTTTGGCCGAGCTATGATGAATGTGTCAATTCAGCTGTGCGATACTGGCACTATCTGCAGTACAAAAAAAAAAAGCCTGCAATACAGAAAGAAAGGGAAAGGTTTATGTAGGGACATGATCCAAAACCGTATTAAAAAATGGAAGCAATGTTAAACTACATAAGAAAAACAAAAATAAAAATCTTACAAATTTAATGTTATTTGAACAAATGTAGATCATGGATATTTCTGTTGGCTTGCTATACCCCTTTGAACAAATTCTACAATGATTGACTTCAGTGTATCATAGTTATTAAGACTTTATTCTTAAGCTTAGCTTTTGTGGTTTCATATTCTGAGCAACAGAATAAATTATCTTGTATAATGGAATGAGGTATCTTCTTTGCAGGTAGGAGAAGGATGCTGTAGCCATTACAGTGCTGGCCAGTATCTTGAAGCACCTGCATTTTTTTTTTCCTACTCTGCCATAGACTTCCTCAGTGAAGTTGAGTAAGTCAAGCCCTGATCCTCTGAAGGCACCAAATGCCTACTAAGGATCTCCTTTTGTCTCCATTTTTAATCTTTAATAAGGAATTACAGTATTTCTTCACTTCAAGCAGATGTTCAGGGTAAAAATATTAAGGATAAGGAGTGGCTTGGATATTTGGCAGTGGATGGGGTGTTGGGAGCCTGTTAGCTTTTCAAGAGTATTGCCTTGATTAAATAGCATACATAATTTAAACGCGGGATATAATCAAGCTTAGCTCCTTGATAAACAAAATGATCAGTTTTGTACTGTACAGTTTTTGTACTTCACCTTTTTAAAGTTAACTTTCAAGCAATAATTACATACTAACATGGACCTACCTCCTGTAGCTGACTTTACGTCAGCCACCAAGTAGGATTCATCATGGTAGAAGACTTGCTTGTAGCTAAAGTAAATTGGCTAGTCCCACTCTACACTTCAGAACCTTTGATATGCTTATTAGACATAGTCATCTCTCTCTCCTTACTGCCTAAGCTTTCAAAGCATCAGACAGAAAGCAAGTCTGCTGGAGGACTTTCAGAGTGGCTACTCTGATCTGTGAGGGAGTTTGAATGCTGATTCTGTAGCCTAAGTAAAGTGAAAATTACCTGAGTTGGTTCCTCTCCTTTTTTTTTTTACTCAAGTCCCTTACAATAGTATTTCCTCTCTCACTTGCAGTTGCTTCTGGCTTGCTTTTTTTGTGAGCTAGTTCAGCTGCACACAGCTGAGCTGAGATCTGACTAGCACAGCTGTGCTCCTTTAAAACAACAGACATTTTTTTTTTTTTTCCTACAAACTGCCAGGGATTCATGAATCTGTTCCTTTTTACTTTCTGCACTTATGCAGTTAACTTGCAATTAAATTGTTTATTCAGAAGTGGTAATAAGATCTCTAAACCCATGAATCAAAAAGGAAAACTTGAGTTGGGATGTATATTGCATATCCTCAGTATGGAGTTTGAAATCCATACGCTGCTTAAAGGCTCAATAGAAGCAGGCTTTCCCAGAGCTGTAGTTTTGGGGTTTTTTGTGTGTGTGTTAACTGAGAGGAATGCCTCACAGTTGTGATTAAGGAGACTTACATTTATCACAGGTTTATGTACAATCTTACATTGCAACTTTAATTTTCCTAGGATAAATGGGTGTGTATGACTTTTTCCCTGATCTAAAGCGGTTCCATGTCTTGTTTGGTAAGTTTGTATTTAAAAATCTTTGGCAGTTGTACCTTGTTACCCAGTCATACTTTAATGTGAAAAAGTTCTGGTGAAATGTCTTGCTTGAGGGGATTTCCACAGTGCTGAGATGTTTAAACTTTCTTGTATCAACTTTCGGTAAAGGAGACTGTTCAGTATCTCTTCTCTCTAGGTCTGCCATGTGTATGTGCTCTACGCTGTTTCTTAACCTCTTGCTTGACTGACTTGTAGCAGAAAACTTTCTGAACTCCTGCTTATAGGGGCTACTTTTGATGTTTTCCCACTGCCATGTTTAATAAATTGCAGCAACTCCACTAACACTCACTTGTTTCTGTTCTCAAGGACTGTTCCTGTATTCTCCGTACACCAGTTGAATCAATCAGACCAGAAGACCTATCTCAGAGCAGCGTCCATGAATGCCTGGTAAGAAGAAAATAGAAACATTAACTGGCAGCGTTAAATACGAAGCTGGTACATATTAAAAATAATCTCATTAGGGGGTACTTCTTAAAATGTTAACAGCAAAAATAACCAGAGTACTTCGGGGCTTCCACTCTGGAAGAATACTATAGGTGACTAAGTTTTACTCTAATCTTGTACCAGTTTGAAAACAAAAAAACCACACACCYCCCCAAAAAACCCCAACAGTAGCTCATAAAACTAAGTCTCAGTGTAATGGTAAAAGCACCAGCTTGGATGTTCTGACTCGAGTACTTGATCTTAGCATTCTAATTAATGATATTTCTGTGTTAATTTGAAAACATGTAAATGTTTAAAAATTACACAGTAATTTTGAGAACTGTTTTTCCTCACTGTTAGGCTGATTCTGATCTCGCCTGGATTCCCCCATCTGCAGGAAGGAATGAAGTGGTATTTTGCTCTTCTAATGTCTCTCACTATGAACTCCAGCTGGAAATAGGTAACATAAGTGTACCTTAAAATATTTCTTGTTCCTGCAGATGCATGCTCTCAATAGGTTATTGCTAACTGCAGTAAATATTAAGTTTGGAAAATGTATTATCAGCTGGCTAGAACTACTCTTGTGTCTCCTTAGTTGAGAAAAGTGCAGAACATTGCTCATGTTTCAGTAATCATTTATTTGAAGATAGAAGACAAATTGACAATTACCTGATTTTTTTTCTTGATGTTTGTGCATGTCAGTTTTCTAAATCTGTGGTATGTGGACAATACAGCATTAAGTAACATCATGTCTTGTCACTTGGCTACCCGAGTTGATTGTCCTAAGGATGGCTGCCCTGAATCCTACTGTGCATGCACATGTTTATGTGAATATGCATGCTAAAAGTGTTGTTCATTTAGATGTATAATTGATACTGACAAATGTTTAAACATTTTTAGTTGTTCTAAAAATAGCAGAGCCATGCTTTAACTAATTTGCTGGGTATATTTTGCTGCAACTACTTAAGTTCTTGACATTCTTAAAGAAAAGGTCATGCTGCTATCAATTGCAATTTTAGAACTGTAACATTATCTCTAAATAAGAAGGAAATTATGTGGTGGATTATTGTATTTTCCAATGCTAAGGTAGCCACTTCTGGTTTCAGGAAGGAGGTTCAACAACTTAACTTCAGTCTACCTTGCACGGCATACACCTACAGGCATGCAAGTTGCTGTAAGGATCACAGACCTAGAAAACTGCTCTGAAGAGCATTTGAAAGCCTTACAGGTAAAGCAACAGCATTTCTGCACAAGTCTGATGAAGATAGCGATGAATACGTATGAGGTTACTAAACAGAGGTAGCCTTTGTGTTTGTACTGGGTCATTTCAGTCAAGTTCTTCCTTCAAAGGAGTAGAATATGAACACAAGGCATGTGTAAATTTGAGAGTTGCTTTCTGAAGAAAACAGTTGACAAGTGTTTTAGAAATACTTCTGTAATTGTACAACTTTTTCTTTGAAACATGTTCTGTACTCTGTATTTAACACCAAAACTTCAGACTATGAGCAAGCTAGATTTACTTCAGACAAATGCAATTATAGGCAAGTTCTTTACATTTCTGTTGCAGACTATGCACATCACCTGCAACTTTGTATAAATGCGCACAGGGAACAGTTCTTTCTACTGATTACTGACTTAGTTAATGCTCTTATTAAGACTGTTGTCTTGTGGTTAACACATCCACTTTCATTTAATTCCATAGAATGAGGTGGTTTTATCCCACTTTTTCCAGCACCCCAACGTAATGACGCTTTGGACAGTGTTTACAGCTGGTAGTTGGCTTTGGGTCATCTCCCCATTCATGGCCTATGGTAAGAACTGTTAACTGCAATTTTGGAATTGGAGAAAGGGCTGATACAATTTGGACTGTGTGGTCCATGAGAAGTTTTTCTTTAAGCATCTCCTGTCTTGTAGAAAAAACAAACTTTCCCAAACCTTTTGTTTAGAGAAGTCTTCTGTACATAATCTTCCTCCCCAGTGAAGATTGGTATTTGAACTGCATTAAATTGCCCTTAGTCCTAACACCCACCATGTGAGGAATGATAACTGGGAGATGTACTTGACTTTATACAACTTTGAATTTTGCCAACAGAAAACTTGTCTGGATTGAATACAGGTTTGGCATAGACTTTCAGTTAACAGAAGCATGATTTGAGTGTGATCTTTGCCTGATGGATGCATCAGTTGCATCCATGTAACTGTTCTTGATGTACCATAGTCAATATAAAGATGAGAATGCTGCTCTTGATGAAGGTATACAGTGAAGCAAGCATAGACAAGTAGTTTAACAAGACTTGTTAGGCTTAGCTAGTTTTTTTTCACTTCCAGGTTCGGCTAGACACTTGCTGAAGACTTACTTTCCTGAAGGAATGAGTGAAGCTTTGATAGGGAACATTCTATTTGGTGCAATCAGAGGATTAAATTACATGCACCAGAATGGCTACATTCACAGGTAGGAGAATGTCAATAGGTAAGAATCAGATTACAGGATCCAGTTTATTAAGAATTTAGTTTCACTTCAAAACTCATTTTCAGCTTAAGTGTTGTCTCCTTCCTTTTTCTATATACCTTCTTATGTCAGACAGTGCAGAAGCAATTTTTTTTCAATAATACAGCAGAACCAAGTTTGTAGAAGCTTAACAAGAATGGTATTCTTACATTATTTAAAGCCAATTATTACAGGGATTATACATCTGTCTGACTTCGTCTCTTTGAAGCAGGAGAACCAGAGTTGCAGAAAGGGCTTCCTTACTTTACACCCTTTGCAGGGAAGGAGGGCCCTTCTCCAGTTTCTGTTTCTGGCAGTTTTTTCTTGCTGATCATCTCTCCTCTCTCCTGCTGCTGTATAGAGAGACAACTCATACTGAGTGAAGAACTTCCATGAAAATAATCTGCTAAATAGAACAGCACACTAACATCTCACTATAAATTAATGAAATATGAAAGCCTTTCTACTCTCGTAGTGCTTTGAGTAATTCTTATAACTAAAATTTACCACTTTATGTTACAGGAATATTAAAGCTAGCCACATTCTGATTTCAGGGGATGGGCTGGTTTCTCTCTCTGGCTTAAACAACCTCTACAGTTTAGTTAACAATGGACAAAAGTCAAAGGTGGTATATGATTTCCCCCAATTTAGTACATCCGTGCTTCCTTGGCTGAGTCCTGAACTACTGAGACAGGTTAGTATAAATTACACTTCATTTTTCCTATTCGAAGTTACTGGAAGTACTCAAATTCTAACTTAAGTCTGCTTGTAGAAGTGCAATGGAAGTTGCTGAACTGCAACTTTTAAAAAGACATAGATGTACTGAATTTGTAATTCTCGTAAAGGGAACTGGTTTTAAAGCTGTTGGTAAGGTGGTGCTGTACTAAGTCTCTTTACCTGACCTTCCTCAAAACTACTGCAGATCCTAAAACTTGTCTTCAGTACAACCATCAGATTTCTGAACAAAGCCTGAGGTTTCACAATTTAATTGCCTCAATCCCGTGTAGATTACAGGGTATTAGAATCTTGTCCTGGAACAGACACTTGTATTTTTGTCGGCACTGCTCAATGGCATCAGTGATGCAGTAGAGTTTTCTTTCTCACAGGATTTGTCTGGGTATAATATGAAGTCTGACATTTACAGCGTGGGAATTACAGCATGTGAATTAGCCAATGGACATGTTCCTTTTCAAGATATGCCTCGCACTCAGGTATGATGCTAAACTCTATTTCTGCTTCAAAGCTGGAGTTTCACAGCTTAGCCTGAAGAGGTCTGGATAGCTGTTGGACTCTTATACTGCTATTCCTTTCTACTAGATGCTGCTGCAAAAGCTGAAAGGTCCCACATACTGTCCTTGGGATATAAATACCTTTCCCCGTGGGGAATCCAGGATGAAGAATTCCCGATCAGGTGTTGATTCTGGAATTGGTGAGAGCATGACACGGACAATGACCAGTGAAAGACTACAAATTCCCTTTTCCAAACCGTTTTCACCTGCTTTCCACAACTTGGTAGAACTTTGCTTGCAACAGGACCCTGAGAAAAGGTAACCTTCTGGTGAAAACTAATTTTGTCACTTCAATCTAAGACAAAGTATAGCCCACAATTTAGGATACAGTAATTAGTTGAGTACTGTTAAAGTCAGAATTTCAGACCAGAAGTTCTGTGCAAAACACTACACTTAGCTTTGGTTTTGTAATTTAAGAATTACCTTGTCTGATAAAGGAACCATGCTTTTAAAGTCATTTGACCCCTGAATTTCTTGTAATATGAATGTACTTTGTAACAAGAAAAATTAATTTTTAAACATGTGCTTTGTCCAAGAAAGAAAACAGAAATCTGAAGTATATGTTTTCAGTACTATGTCTTTTCTGAATGAGGCATTAAATTCCTTGTTAAACAGAAAAGTGAAAATGCCTTTAAAAATAGATTTCTTTAGTAGTGCCTTCACTACAGATTGAGGCATAAAATGTAGGAATTCTGTGCTGCTCTTCTCATGCTTCACATTTGTCCTGTGGATGAAAAATCACAGGGCTTAAACTGATTTGTCAGTCTGGCCCATTTTCCAAAAGCAGTATTTTACTTTCCAAAACATAATTATATTGTTCATTTTATGATCCAGGCCATCAGCAAGCAGTTTGCTTTCGCATACGTTCTTCAAACAGGTAAGTTTACTACATTTTGTTAAATGACACAGCTATAACCTAACTAAGCCACAAAATATTAGAATTGGATTACAAAATAATTAAGTTAGCTGGAGCCAAAAAACATCCTGTAACAGCATGTCTGCTTCAGACTACTTTTTTTTTTTTTTTTAAACAAAATGGTATTGATATAGGAAGCATAAGAGTAATCCATTTCCCCTTTGATAAAGTTGGTTTAACTTAACTAAAGTCAGCCTAACTAATAAGAATAATGGTTAATATTCTTAATTTAAAGCAGAACTGCATAGCTCATGTAATTAGTCTTGAAAGACTAATTCAACTTACTGTAGAGTGAGGAAGGCTAAACCCCTCATCCTGTTATTTTCAATATTGTAACATGCAAGAACATGGTTCTGATTTCACATGCTTTTAATGAAGTCAGATGCAAGGTTATGTAGAATTTTATGTGCAGCCCTGTTTTAACTTTTCTTCTTTCTAGATAAAGGAACAAACACAGAATTCACTACTCTCTCTATTACCACCTCCTATTCAAAATAACAGATCAGAGTTCTTGGCACTGCCCTCAACAGCAGTTGGGACCAAACTTGGACATATTACTGCAAATCAAGATGATATAGACTGGGAATTCTGAATAAATGCCAAACAATCATACCTCTCCTGTGCTTCAAAGAAGGAAAATGTGATTTGTATTTGCTGCTTTAGTTTGTATGGTTAAAATAGACAAGGTATACTTGAAAATGCCATTGAAGTGGCCGTATTTCATTAACTACTTCCTCTGTTGGCATCATGAAGTGCAGCGTGCCTCAGTTTCTGACCGTACGGAAAACTATATAGGGAATGGCTGAATGCTTATCTCCCTCTTTAAAAGTATTTCTTAACAAGAGAGTTCCTGCTGTAATCTTACTCTATGCAGTATGTTCAGCTCATATTGCTGCAGTCCACGTGCCTTTCTGAATTCAGGTTTGGGTTTTGTCTCTGACCTTACTTAAACAATCTATTTGTCTTCTCATTATCACCCAAATTATTTTAGTAAGGAGAAATCCTCCACTTCCAAGTCTAAATTTGAAACTGCACAAATTAGTTGCTTATGCAAATAAATGTTTCTCTTTTCACACATCCCAAAAGGCATTTTTCTCACTTGACGTGCTGTCATACTTGCCAAAAGTTAGCTATGCATCATTTTTCATGCAGTTTTAATACTGCATGTTTCCCAAAGAAGTTAAGCTACTTGAAAATGTGACTCATGCTCTTGCATTTGTCAACATTCTTAGTACAAATTTGTGCTTTTGCATCTCCATGTATTGTTGTGTCATTTTAGCAATTAATCTGAGGACCTCTTACTATGCAAAGTAAGTCTTAAGTTGTAACAGGTACGGGTTAATTTTGAAGAATCATATTAAATAATCTAAAGTTACTGTACATAATTTTATTTATGCTGTATTCCTGTTCATCACCAGAACTTCCCACAACCTAATACTGTTTTCTTAAAAAAACAGGCAACATGCATTAAGCTTCACTGGCAGTGCTGCTGGCAAACAAGCCTCTTCTGCAAGCCACAGTTAAATTCCCATGGATAGATTCAGCCATAGCAAGAACCTAATAAACCCCCCAGGATCCTAGTGAATTTATCTGTTCTAAGTCAGATCAAAAACTGCCTTTCTTCTCCCTACAATTCAGTAAGTTCTCATCTCTCATACTTTACCAGGCAACTCAAGCTGAACAAAAGCAGCTTCTTTTAAAAAAAGCTGTGTATTCTCATCATGTTTTAGCAAAAGTTGTGTCCCAAAGCCACTAGTACTTTACTGATGTAAGTTCTGACTGTAGTAAAAATGTATAAATAGATACCAAATGGATATATTTTAAATTTTCAACATAAACAACATTCCACATTAAGTCTTCAAGTCTTCCATAGCTGAGCTGGTCTGCAGCCAACCTCAAGAATACTACTACTTTGCCAGCAACTTCACTACAGAGCCTTGAAGACCAAATGACCAAAACGCAAGCCTGAGACAGACATAAAATTCTAAAAGACCACATTAAAGTATTAACAAAAAAGTTGATTCTACTCATTATGCTGTGAAGAGAGCTCTATATTTCAAAACCTAATACGTGAAACTTAAGATTAAAAACTTTTCAATAAACTTACCCTATCTGTCTCCATTTATTTCTGTAATTCTTGTATTTCTATTTTCACCATTGCCCAGTCACACCAACAGCTTCTTGTTACTGCAGGAAAGAAGCTTCATATTTATGTCAGTCATTAGGTAAGAAAATAGTTGTCTAAACTAGAAAATTACTCTGATCATAAAAATATTAACAACTTAATTATGCACTCTTAGAGAAGATATTATTTTCATGTGAACCCGATGTTCTTAATTCTTAACCACTACAAGTTTTGACTGTTTTCAAATCAAATACATTATATAGCATCTACAAGTAACTTTTACAGTACATGTAAAAACCAAGTCAAATAAGTGAGAACACACATGAAGTTGTACATATTTTAATTACAGACCTCTCAATAAACATGAATACTCTTTTAAAAAAAACAAACTGCAGAAAATTTCAGGCAGCCTAACTGCTAGTATTTGCAAGCTTCTCTTGAAACAACAGTGCTGTGCACTCTCTCTATAAAAATGAACTTGGATACTAATAACAAAGTCAGTGTAAATTGATTTAAACAACGTGTGCCAGTGGAGTTACTTTGCTGCTGTCTCTTTCTACGGAAAACATTAAAATTACTTATTTTAAATACTGGTCCAGCTTCTGTACTGACATAACTTTTAAGAAGAAAATGAAATACAGTTTTGTAAGTTAAAAAGCTCACGAGTCTTTACTGTTAGAACTATTGCTTTTCAACAACTACAGTATTTTCAAACAAAAGCAATTAAGAGGCACTGTGACTTCTAGTAATTCTTAAAATAACCAGAAATACTTGAAACTAGTCCCTGGATTATGTTTGCTGAAAGGTTTGCTGCAGTTTTGCTCATTAACTGTGATACTTTCTATTAAGGAATAATGCAAAATAAGAACTGTTAGTTAACAAAGAAAATGTGTRATCATGATATTGTTAAAGAGATTTCAACTACCTGTCACCGAAAAGAAGTTATTGGAAACAACTGTGTTCTACTGAAAATCTGAAGGTTTTGCATACAGTTAGTGTTTTCAAAATCTGAGATTCATTATCTGTATTGTTAAGATTCAAGTTACAGAGACTTTCTATTCCAAGCTGACATAGTTCTAAGCACAATACTTTTTCTCTTCTTTTTGGAGCACTTTACTCACTTTTACTCATACCAATGATGTGTGTTACCAGCATATGAACTAGAACTGAACTTGGACTTGAAATTTTCAAGTATCTTACATTTAGGCTCAATGTGAGATATTTTCAAAGGGGCTTATAAAACTTCCATGCATTTGCAAAGTCTTATGGCCACTGAAACAGAAATTTATAGCTTGGTTACTTTTGCAATACTTGTGAAAACAACTCAAGTTTTTTTTGCTGCCACCTTCTTTGTGCTAGCATTTAACACTACATAAAATAATGAAATACTTGTAACAATAGAAAACTTATGTTAATTAACATTATCCTGAATATATGCTCATGCTGTTGAGTTTCTTACTGTCTTGGTCTGATACCACAGCAGCGTGTGAATGACTGCATGGATCAACAAAGGAAAAAGTGTGATTTACTCAGAATCAACTTGATCTGCTAGATGAACTACTCACTTTAAAGAGTCTCAATGCAATAAATATCCATTGAAGAGAGAACAATTTCTTCCACTTGATGCTATTAAGGAACAAAAGTAAATATTAAAAAAAAAAATACCGAGTTTTACCTTGCCTCTCTCTTTTCCCCACCCCCTCTTTCTCCTCAAGTGCTATGAAAGTAGTTTTTAGCCTAGAGGATGGGTGAAATCATGGGAAAGCATTTGAAAACCATTGTTCTGAATGTCTCTGACACACGGCAGATACCTAAGTAGGTAACTTACGTACCCTGTCTTTAATGCTAGTAAGTAGCTTTGCTAAAGTATATTTGGTTGTTTAATAAACCTCTAAAACAACTAAGCTAGCTGTACTGACCTGTCTTGATAATGGTCATCCCTATCCTGTATGAATGAGGAAAAACTACTGAAATTCAGAGATACTACACAACACATCCAGTGAGACAGACCTCAAAAGACTATGAGTAAGAACCATACTATGAAACAAAGCTATTTGATGTAACAGACCAGTAAAGACTTAAGGATTTAAAAAAGAAAGCACTCAAAAATGGAGGTGGTCTACTAATAACCAGCTAGCAGAATAACATTTGGTATTTAACATAATTAAACCTATCCAGAAACTTGGGCTAGGATGAAGGAAAGAATGTTAGGTTTAAACAGGTTCCTGTGGAAACCTCCATCATTCCCAAATGAAAACAACTGATTCTACTCCATAAATTAGTTACATAAATGTATGTTACTTATCCAAAAGTCCCATGAAGTTCCTGAAAAATGCCAAAAAGGCCCATAAGAAATTAGCTGCAATTGAGTGGTGGTTTTATTTTCAGGTATGATTACAGAATATGCCATTACTACTGGATTTACCCACAAATCCAGATTCATGGAATCTATGTTTGTCCTATCATGAAATCCACCTGCAACAGAGGAGACCACTAATAAAGGCTGAAATCTTGCCTAGCAGTCTTAACAGGGCTTTCAAAGTTTAGATTATGGCAAAACAAATTGACACATTAGTAATAAAGTAATAGGTAAAGGAATATTACATCAAAAATTCCTAGGAGAGAACTCTGTGAACCTTCAGAGTGGCTGCTTTTGCTCACTGTAGCTATAATACTGTAGTTAAAGTCGATTAACCACATTAGAAAACATCCACTGGAAAATGTTTCAATTTTTTTAAATACTACAGATTTTTTCCTTTCCCACACTTTCACATTTCTGAAACACAAGAGATTCTTGTTACTCTGCTAGCAGAAACATATTTTCCATCATGGTCATTTTTTTTTTGCAGTGGTCTGGTCTCTTTGCCTAATCTACTAGCCTATCCCATCAATTAGTTACAATTCTGATTAAGATTGCACAGTGTGCAACACCTTATTTTGTAAATGACCAAAGCTAGAAAAGCTATATAAGACCAGTTACCAACTCCAAAGGTCCACTGCAATGTGAAAACACATTTAATGTTGGTTAACAAATTACTTAAAGTGAAAGATGCAATAAAGATATTACAAGAACATTATTATTATTATTATTAATATTGTTACTACTACTACTACTACTTCTTCTTCTTCATTATATTTTTTTTCCCATCACAACCTGGGAACATTATCTTCCCACATGAGATTCCATGTAAGATTTTCCTTGCCCTCTCACGTTTCTTTGGAAGGGCATTCTGGATTCACTTGTCATTTTGGGGTATCACAATTTCCAGTAATAAATCTTGGAGAATTTCACAGATTTCACCCTTTTCTTAGGAGTGATTTCCATTTGCTCTGCTTGAATGTTTTGATTCTCAAACGTCAAGCTGGTAGTATTTCCTGTAACTTTACTAGTAGAGGAATCCAGCGATGCAATCTAAGAATGTACAGCCTGTACTTTGGAGGTCTCTTTAGCTGACATACAAATATGGGGAACCAGTATAGGGTCTTGCAGAATACAGTGGCTGACTTGTTCTCCTGGAGCTCCTCCTAAGTTCCTCCATATAGAGCAGTCTCTGTTGCTTTTGCAAGATTCCGATATACGTCCATGTTCATACCTTCTTTGCTTGCATAATTCTGAAGTTAAGCTAATTTGATCCTTGAAAAAATTTTAAAGGATGGCAGCCAATATCAAATAGATTACATTTTTTCTTGATTTTCTCAATAAAAAGACTATTCAGACTTCACATTCAGTGACAATGTATGTATGCCCAAACATATTGGCTCTAAAATTCTTTATCTAGAATGTATTGCCCTCTATCTGTCCCCTTCTTGAAATATCTCATAACTTACTAATCAGGTTTATTCTATTAGTAGTAGTAGTAATAAAATGTAATGCACTAACACACAATAAGGATAGGAAATACATCAGTAACAGATTTTACAGGATTTCTGTGAAGCCATTAGAATATTTATAACGGCCACACACTCACAAGAGGAGGAGTAAATTAGCACATTTTGTTCAAGGATCTCAGTCACCACTGCCCATGACTTTAGCAACTCTTTTATCCACTTAATTCAACCTACCTCTGGAACGTAAAGGGAAGACAAACAATTCTAACATGATAGTTTAGAGCAGAAAGCAAACAGTGTGATAAGGGATGAAAATTATAGGGAAAATCTACAGGAGCATCAACTAAACAATTTGTCCTGAACAAGACTGATATCTCATCCCTTCTAAAGTGTAATCTATGATGTTTACAATGAGGAGGGGGAAAAAAGACTAATTGCACCAGCCATGCAGAAGCAATATTTGAATCAAGAAAAAATCGCAAACTATGGTTAGCAGCAACATCTAAGCAGCAGTAACAGTCATGAAACAAAAAACTGAAAGAAGCACTCACAATTCAAGTGACATGGTGTAGTCCAAAAACCTTAGGCATGTTTTCAGACAAGTTCATCTTTGCTAGTGGAATTTCCTGATACACATAATAAGAATACTGTAAGCAGAAAGCAAGGAACAGAGGGATTGCTGGCAGGATGCATAGGTTTTCCTCTGTTTTGTCAAAATTTACTCCACATGACATATGGAGCAAGAATATCAATGCTGAGTTTATCTACTACAGTTTATTAAAACAGTTTGTTTATTCTACATTCTGATATCAATTATCTTTCTAGTTCTCATACATTTGATGTGGTCAATTAAAAGAAAAATATTCTTACAGGCAGATTTCCTTTTGCCCATGTGAAATCTGGAAAGCCACTTGTAGATGAGTTTTCTTTAAATGCTTTCATGGTTTGAAGTAGCTGTTGTTCTGCAGTAGCTGATGGAGCCATCACAGACTTGCTGAATGATTTATTTGGCTTGCTGTTGTGCTCTTTTTCCTGCTCCGCTTTCTGCTTGAAGTTTTCCTTATTATGGGAGAACTCAGATGATTTTGAATCCTTGGACCCCACAGCATGTAATGTTGAAAGAGCTGGTTCAGCATACTTTCCATGTTTTTTCTTTACAACATCACTAGATTTCCTCAAACTAGTTTGTTTTTCCTTCTTAAATTGTGTACTTGTTAATATTTGACCCAGATGTTGGTGGTACGGCATGGCACATTTCTTAGGAGCCTTACTACATCACTTGTCTTTTGACTTCCAGTCAGGATTTCTTGACGACTTTTCTTTTTCCTCATGCTCGGCTTGTAAAAAGACACATTTTGGGCAATTTGCTAGAAAGAAGAGCCATGGCCTACAAGGGTGTTCTGCTTGAACAATAGCATCACAAGCATTTAAAATGGAAGAAGAATTTACTGTTTCAGATACTTCTTTTTGCTCTTTTATCATGAGACTTTTGTTTTAACAATTCCAAAATCTTTTCTTGACTGTGCTATTTCTTTTTTTGCCCTTTCTTTTTTCAGAAGTGGTTGTTGGTTGTTTTGGGGGTTGTTTGGGTTTTTTTGTGGTTTTTGGTTTGGGTTTTTTTGTTTGTTTGTTGGGGTGGAGGGGTTTTTTGTTTGTTTGGGGTTTTTCCCCCAAAAGTACATTAAACTGTTTGTTTTTCACTGTGTAGGTTAACTAGATCTGTCAGTGGGTGTGGAAATTTATCCACAAGAAGATCTTGCTTTTTTTTTCTTGTCTCTGTATCATTACCTGTCTGAGGCCTGCCTGTATCAATCTGAAAAGCCATGCTCTCCTCCATTTTATTGAATACAGTACAGGAAATCAGTACAGTGAACTGCCTTAGCTAGGGAGGATTCTAAAATTTTCTAAGTTTGAAGATTACATAAATTTCAAATACAGAATTAGAGCTAATAGTTTTGTTCATGTGTAGGAACATACAGGAATTTTTTCTTTTTGACTGGGTTTCCTGTTTTGACTGCTGCTACTACACAGGCATGCACTGGCTGCCACTACCAAATAAAGGGTGATGGAAGAGGCAGAGGAGTCCAGCTCTGTTTCCATTAAGAAAGAAGTCTTTTCATCCCCAGATGAGGCAGGGATGGAAACCAGTCTATTAAGCGGGCAGGCTTCCCTTGTTGCTTCCCTTGCACAGGCACACCAGCCTGCAATGACACCCAGTAAGCAGAGAGAAAGACCGTCCCCAGGTACAGCGCTACACGATAAAGCCGCTCCCTTCCCCCGATCCCGTTGTGGCTCTGGAGGCTGACGGGCCCAGCCCGCCCATCGCCCGCCTCTTCCTCTCCCGCGGCGCCGCCCGCACCTCGGAGGCCAGCGTGCCGCCGGCTGCTCGGCCCCCTCCTCCTTGAGGTCGAGGGACTGCAGCGACGGCTCCCCGGCGCGCCGGAGGCAAAAGGCGGCGAGCAGCGGGGGTCGGGGGGGCGCGGGCAGCCCCGCCGCCTCCTTCCCGCCGAGTCCGACATGGCGGCCCCGCCACTGCCCCCGGGGCGCCTCCTGCGGGCGCGGCGCGAGGGGGCGGCAGGCAACGGCGGGCAACGGCTCCGGGCTGAGGTGGACGGGGGGTACGAAATGGTCAGGCTTGATCGGTAAATAAGTGGACCGGGGACGGGACGACGACACACAACTTGTCCCCGACACGGGGGGGTCAGGGAAAAAACATCCCCAAAAGCACCTGTCCGAGAAGCAGCAACCGGCGGGTTTCGTGTGGCAGGGCAGCGGGCCTGGCCCAGCTGGGAGCCTCCTCACTGTCCCCCCGTGAAGAGAGAGAGCAGCTCCGGGGGGGGGGGGGGGGGGGGCAACATTAATAACACCCAGGGAAAAAAAGAGACTTCCTCTAAGTGTCTGTGGACTTACAGACCAATTTCAAGCGCGGCTSCACTGAGGAATACAACAGTTATCTTCCACACCATTATGAGGAAAAAGGAAGAGAAAGGTAAGGCTTAGCAATAAATACATACTTGATGATTTACTCTATTCTCCCAAAGCCTTCAGTCATTTAAATTAATTCTGCTGCAAATATGCAAGTGAGTAATTCTGACCTGACCATAAACCTCCTGAAGTTTACCTCAGCAATACCAAAAAAACTTTAAAAGACACTTACCTTTCAAATTAATGCCACCTGGCTTCACGTTGAGAAAGCTGAGTTGAGAGAGTAACATTTAAAAGAACAAAAACCTGGAATTTTACCAAATTTTAAATGACTGCCTTTTAAGAAGCAAAATAAGAACAATTTAGCTTGGAAGGGACTCTGGAGGCCCATCTGGTCCAACCCTTGCTCAGGCTGCATGGGGCTCTGCCCACCCAAGTCTGGAGCAGCTCCAGGGATGGAGCTCCCACAGCTCCTCTGGGCCCCCACGTCCCAAATTCTGTCAAAACCTTGGCAGCTAACGGGAATTTTCCGGATGCTGCCTGCAACTGTTTCTGCTCACCCTTTCACTGCAGCTTGAGAAGAGTCGTGACTCTCCTCTCCTTTGTAACCACCCCATTAAGTGGTTAAAGGCAGCAATCAGATTCCCCACTTAATATTCTTCTTTTTAGGCTAAACAAACCCCATTAAGTGATTAAATACACTTTACTTGCTAGGTTTCAGGAGTTTACAGTACCATTTCTGATTGCACAAAAGACCAGTACAGCAGCAGAAATCTAATGGAGAGAAAGCAAAGCCGTTATTTACAACACTACCACAAATAAAGAAAAAACGTTTTCCCATAGTCACCTGTTCAGAGCTTGTATATTATACATAATAAACAGACAAACAGGACAAAGTAGTACAATCATTTCTAACTAGTTTAGAGCAGTTGTTTAATTGTTTCATATATGTAAAACCAAGAAATTGGCACTAACATCTTTGTAATTTTTTCATTAACACAAAAATACTGCATTAAAAACAATGGTATGGAAACGCACAAAGGCATTTCAGTTAAGGCTTCTACAGATATTGCATGTTCTGTAATTAAACATCTATTTTGTAAACTCATTCTAAAACTTTCCAAGTAACTAAACAAAAAAGCTCAGTTCAACTCATATTCCATTGTGAGGCTTAATGGAATGAAAAGTACTTTGTAAAATAGATAATTAGTCACCACATTGTTTATTAAGTGTGATTTTTAAATGGCAAACCTCAAACCTCATTAATTCAAGTATGCATATACTTAGACCCTCCCAAAAATATAAACTGGAAAGGCAAGCCTGGTTTGAAATACTGATCCCATTAAGTTCATGAACTTAATCCCTGCTCAACCATCTAAACAAACTACTGTATTTCACAATGAGAACAAATCTGGCTTTTGGCTAGCATCACATCGTCCAAGGGATACATGGAAGGCCAATTCCTAGTAATAATATCGGCAATTAAGCAATGATGTTATTCAAGTTTTTCCTGTACTGATTTGATGCCTTAGCACTGTTGTGCCTGAGCTCCATATTTGATGGGCAAAATTATACTTCTTACCATGCCAAGATGACAGAAATGTCAAACAGCAAAGAGAAGCCATTATTAATCTCATCTTCAGGAGCTCAACAATTCTGTAAATCAAACACACCACATCTGGAGAAAGTGTGGTGGCAACTTGCATGGGAACACTACGTAGTGCCTCATCCCCCATCTCCTACAGCCAAAGTATGACAACCTCCAGTCTAACACTGAAGGGGAGCAGCACCCTGAGTCTCTCCATTTTAATCTACAATGGAGTGCCAGCCAGAATTTAGCTCTACAGTTTTGCAAAAAAACATACACAAGAACCATAACAATTTACAAAAAAGGTTAGCTGCTCCTTCCCAAAACGAAGTGAATGTCCCAACAGCCATGAAAAGTCTTTTAATTCTGGTAGAACTCTTCCCCCCCCCCCCCCCCCAAGATTACCACAGCATTTAAAAAATGTCATGAACACTGAATTTTTGAATTACTTAAATTTGCTGGATGAGCACAACAGAACTCAAGTCCTCAACAGCGCAGCAGCAGCCCTAGTTATTCATGTTCCCATCCTTGTTTTAAAGCAACTCAGATAACAGCATAGAAAGTTACTGGCTCTTTAACATCCCCCTCCAAGTCTTACCTTCACTACTAGAAAGCACAGTAATTCTCCAGGGAACTTTGACAACTGCACAACCTTTACAACCACACTTGGACACAAACATTAAATAAAACAATGCAAAATCAATACATATTAAATAACATATACAAATAGTTTGGGGCTTTAGGTGATACTTTCTTGAGAAATGGATTTCAAACTAGCTCTTGGCTACGTCTGCTAAGGAGACTGTTTCATCCTGCAAGACATCTGTATTTATTCACATCTGCAATGCTTTCATTTTACCACTTTAATATAAAAAAAAGAATGTTGGGTTTCATCATCAAAACCCACCAACTGCTACTATTACTACTACATCACTATGTAGAAGGTGGGTTGCTACAGAGTTTTTGTTTTGCTTTAGTAAGCATTTTCTTGTAATTTTAGGAAGACATTTCCCATACCATCCTAACACAAAACAACAAACATCTTTTTGGGGGAAATCATTCTTCATCAAAATAGGTAGACGTAGGAACATTTTTAACATCTGTGAAATCCAAGTTTCTTTAGAAAGAGCARTGAATAACACTATTGCTCTTGCCATACAAGATAAGGAGAAATCAGAACACTATTCCTGTGAATGGCTTTGTAACAGTTATGCATCCTGACTGTGGAGAAATTACAGGACGTACATATGTCCTGTTGGCAACCCAAAACCACCCTGCTTGATTAAAAGATGTATTTAGGTACTCATTAGCTGACCAAACTGTTGCAACATTAAAACTTGTGTTTCTTGTGTCTACATCAACTTGAAAGAACTTGTTATCACCAAGATCTTTGTCAAGAGAACTAAATGAAGATGAAGAAAAATAAAGTGTCCTCTTTTAAGGAATTACCAAACAAAATCCTTGACAATCCAATTCCTTATTCTAGCAAATACTTTTATGACAACTAAACCCACATTATTTTATGCTTGCTAACTTTGTCATTTTTATGTTTCCTAACTCTGTTTTGTTATAATCTTCCTTAGACGACTTTCTTCATACTCTAGAGAGTATTTAGCCAAATCAGGTAAGCCAACTGCTATCAGCATCAGTAACAAAAGCAGGTTGTTGTACAGCAGTCAAAAAAGCACTGAATACCTGATCTGCATCCATCTAGTTTCTTTGGCTATATAGGTAGCAATGTTTACAAAACCACCTTGACTTCATGCACTAATCTACTTTGTAAAATAAAAAGCAAAGGTATAAAAGTTTTCAATCACATTTGGAAATTGTAGCATACATAAAAAGATCAAAATCAAATATATACAATATAAAAATACATTTTTTTCTTTCAGAAAGTTATAATACATGGCTATAATACACAACATGTTGAGCCATAAGTCACAGCTACAATATTTGCAGATGCTTGTTCCACTCTATGGCTGGACTCTGGGTATGATATCTCCCTGGGGAAATTCCTCGATTTCAGCATGAAACATCAGTTCTAAAGGAGAAAGAGAAGAATTATCTTTTCTTTTTAAAAGTTTCACCTGAATACGACTTCATTATTCCTGAAAAGTGCTCTGGCATTTCCCCAAGCCTCCTGCTTTTCTTCCCAATCATAGTATCAACAACTTAGCAATGTCAAGGGCCACCACTGTCTTGAGAAAACTATTGTTGCCCCCCAAAATTAACAGAATTAGCGATGATGTTAGCAGCTGATCATATGCAGTATCATCCTGAATTCAACCTGGCCACTGAAACAGAAATCTGAAAGTAGATTGAGGGATTGTTAAAGTTTTGAGAGTGTCAGACTCAAGAAGGAAGATTTCTGTTTAGAGACCCGTTCATTTATGGATATATCCGCTCTATGTATCACAGTGTAAGTTATCCCAGTTAGCCTGGGATAGAAAGAATCATGAATGATACTGCTCACAGCTAGCTGTCACCACGGCAGCTCAAGCACGGGAGACAGCCTAAGGTCAGCAGTGAAGAGCTCCTTGCAGAGAAATTCGGCTAGGCACACTAAGCAGCTGATGAGGTAGCCCTTGTGGAGCCCTGTGCTGCTCCTCGTATCTGGGTTCCCTTACGTATCCATGTTGCACCCTCAGCGTAGGTGTACTTTGTGTCTTGCTAACAGCACATTCAGCATATAGACCAGGCTGTGTTTGCCAACAACTTGTCAACATGGTAAAGTTACACAATCTGTACATGCAACAATGTGGTTTATCCACTGAAGTTTGAGATTCACATGTTTTTGCTACCTCATCCTTAGCAGACTAAACCTTCTCTACTATTTGGGATAAGTCCTAACAGAATTTCTCTCTTGAAATTTCCAAAGCAGGTTTTCTAATCTTAGTAGGCACATGTAAATATCAAAAAAGCTCATCAAAACCTGAGTTAAATCCTGCCACTGGCTTCCTTGAATAAGTCTTTATTATTTAAAAAATGGCTTTTAACTACAATTTAAACATCAATTATAAATTTTACTTTCAAAGATTGTAAAGGCTGCCACCTACGGGGTTTTTTTTAACTCATTGAGTTATTAGAAATAAGCAGAGTAACTGGGGCCAGCTGAAATACAGAAATCTGTACATTAAAATTCTAAAGTAATCTGAAGAAGCATGTTGAATCTTCTTCAGCCTCCCAAACACAAATCTGTGCTTCAACTCATGATGCTCTTTGGATACCTGTTTACTTGTAAGTTGAAACTTACGATTTTTATGTACAGCATAGCTTCAAGTTGCAGGCTGCATGCACTTGATAGGAAAGCTGAGTTATGATACACCTTTTGGATCCCAGTTGGAACAACAAAAGGAAGAAGGCCTAGTCTCCAGCAAAGCTTCCTCTACGAAAAGGGGATGACTTGCTTTCCCCCTCTTCCCGCCTGGACCAGCACAAGCAGTCCTCATTTGAAGTCCTGTTCTGAAATCTGACTTTTCAAAGCTCGGGAGTTCCCAAAACTACTGCAATGTTCTATTGAAAATAATACTGAACTCGAAACACATTCAGCATTTGCAAAAGGAACATTAGTAACATTAGGGAATTTTCTAAAACACAAACAGAATAAATAATTCAAAATGCTGTTAAAGTAAAAATTATTTTTCCCTTCAATGAAGAAAAGACATGCTCTCTCATGTTTCAAAATTCATGTTGCTTCAGCCAGGACAAACAGGTCTTTTCTTTCCTTTTTAAATTACTGTTTTTTCTTTACAAGACCAAGCACAGACACCAGCATCCTACGAAGCACTTGCTTTGGAAAGTTGCTAGGAGATGCTTGTTTCTCCTCAGCCACAAAACTTCTCAGGACTAGTCTTGAACACGGAACGCAGAGTACAGCAGATAAAAGCCTGAACAAACAACATTTTGCCTATTAATGTTTCCTACCTTCACTGTGGTCTAGCTCTGGTCGGTAAGACAAGAAGATCCAACTTGCCCCAACTAGAATAGACACTACCAGATTCACCACAATCCACGGCTGAACAATTTCTTCCTCTGTACCTGCCATCCTGGGAAAAGCACATCAACCCATCAGTGAGGGGTTCACTGGTACATACAGGTTACAATGATAATTTCAACAGAGTATCATAAAAACAAGCTTGCTAAGCCAGATGTGAAAACAGAACTACTTGTACCATCCTGATGGTCTTGCATTGCAAAGGCCTGGTAAAAAGAGCGACTACCAAAGACAGTGGCTCAGCTAAGAAACCCCATTATCTCATAGATAATGTCCACTTGTAGATTTCAACAGCAAATTCCTTTTCTTGGCCAAGAGACAGAAAATAAAAATCAAAATACATGGTCAAATTTTACTGTGGTGAAGGACACCGCACAATGTCGTCAGTCAATCTTATTTTTAAGCACTTCCTCATGAGGCAGCAAGGCAAGTGAACAGCAAGTCAGTAAAGTCTGTCTGGAAGCCAGTGCAAGGACTTGTGTACAGACGCTGTGGGGTGGATGAGATAGGGCTTTAAGAAGATTATGATTTAAGTTAGCYGACACTTTTCTTACTGTCATAATAGAAGCAGGTTGCAGTTTTGTTACTAGAATCTAGGCTTTTTAATAARCAACCCAGCGAACATTTATAGAAGCCTTAAAAAAAAAGAAAAAATATCAAACTGCCCAAACCAGCAAATTTTCATGTAAATGCTTTTGTTCTACTTTTCCTGGTCTATTTTAAAAACTCATGGTACTAGAGTTTAAGTCCATTAAATATCTACTTCAGAAAGTAACAGTTTTGGATGGGATCTCCTAGCATGAAACAATGCTTCATATTTAATGCCAGMCGTGTCTGCTAAGCCCTTGCATCCTGTGGCAGACATACCACTTCTTCGTAATACCATGACATTAACTTCTTGGACATCTCCTTCAAAAACAGTGTTGAATCTCTACAGAATGTCCTGCCCTTGAACACAAAAGGGTTACTTCAGTAGGGTCCCATTTCTCCAGCAAAAGAGACGACATTTTCGGCATCATTCCAACAGGCTCTTGTTTGAGGTATAATGGATTTGCGACCAACATGACCGAACCCATCCTTGAGTTCTCATTTTTTAGTGAAATTATCAAAGATTCAGGACAAGCTCAGACAAAGGCAGGTTTAGTAATTAAATCCTTCATTAATACTTTCTTATGTAGGCTGTATAACCTTTTCAATCCACCAGTCTGACTAAGGTTCCTAAGTGGGCTATGTTATAATTTACAGACGCGATTTCTTAAGTTTCCTACCAGATGCTGCCATTTTCCGAACGTGGTGTGTAGAGATTAATTCTGTCACATGTCATCTGCTGGCTTAAGGATAAGATAAGAGCAGCAAAGTACACTGGAAGAAATGGAATTAGTAGTGTCAGATATAAACCCCCAAAATGCTGTCTTATCATGACATGATAATTATCACTACTTTTTCTTTCCTTTCACTCCACTGCTTCCAGTGATAGTCTCCTTTAATTCATTTTCTCTTCTTCAACATTCCCCTGACCTATCAAAATCTGGTTTCTGCACTTTTACAGTTGATCAGCTCATCAAAGGTGGCATCTTGTGATTCTGGTTTTTGCTAGGTCTGTGTTCTGTATTCAGAAGTGGGAAAAGAACTATCTCACTAATAGCCCCACTAATGCTATTATTGCAAATTCTTTAAATAATATGTAGCAAAGCGTACATAGCCTTTGAATGCTATTTCAACTACTTAGCAAGTCACTTATTCTAAAGCAGAAAATAACCAGGGAGGAAGATTTCACTGAAAACAGTATGTAGGATTTCTCCATGTACTGTCTTTTCTGGACAACTTCCTGTCTGCTTCAGAATACTTACAGAAAGAGGCTACTGCTGCTGGGTCTAGGGTAAGAAAGCCCCTCAGTGCAACCGATGCTTTCGCCAAATCAATCCTGATTACAAAAACAAGAGTCATTAACACAGCCCAATAAGATAATAATATTGTTCCTCTAACTGTATTCTATTTTCTTTTACTTTTTGCAAGATACCTTTTTCTGCCTCTGTTACAGTGCCTTAATACACAGCTACATTCCACACGCAGGCAATGATCCTTATTATGCCAAATCTAAGAAAGACTGAATCTAACGAGGATGTTCCATGAGGTTTGTAGCTTTCACACTGCAGTCCTTTCTGGAATGAGGAGAATGTGGAGAGATCTGTCCCCTCTCTAATCCTTACCACTCATTTCAGTGTCCACGCCACCAACTGAGTTACGCTAATATAACTGCTCACATTGCTTACACTAGTACGGGAGCAATTAAGAATACCTTGGGCCTCCTCCCTGCCACCACTCAATGAAAAAAAAGGTCACAATTTCTTCCATAGAACAGACTCCTCCCCTGGCTTACCATGCTGCCATGGAAACTACCTGTTACTAAAAGAAACATCAGTGAATCTACTCTGTTCATGGTCTTTTTTGCTCCTTTTTCTGTTCATTCCCACTCTTAAGCTGTAATACAGAAACCCCAGCTAAGACAGGAAAACTGTTTACACAGCCAAGTTGCAAACCTGACTGGGGAATGGATTCACATGAAAAGTAACCTCCACCACCCCTCTCTCCCTGCAAAAAAACAGGTCAGCTCTCCCATCTGGTTCACCTCATGATCACACAAACAGCACCAGCACATTGAAGCAAGGCTGCAGGCAATGGACAGAAATGAGTAACAAAGGTCTGAATGCACAAGTACACCTTTATCTGTATAGCCAGCCATGTGTAAAATCATTCTCTTAAGTATATCACACTAAATCATCAACAGCAGATTAAAATGTGCCAGAGGAAGGAGAAAGGAACATACTGCACACACATTATGTACACCTTTCAAATACAAAGATATTTTACCTGTCAAAGGCTGAGACTGTACTGATAGACAGCAACAAATAGAACAAACTTTGAGCTGGGTATGCTAGTGTCTTATACTGCTGGAGCAGGTTAGAAACTGTGGAAAGTTGATTTCCTGCCAAAATGTAGATAACAATGATGTTCCATACAGCATACCCAGCAAGGAAGCCATGGGTAAAGAGTCCAATCACCCTGAATGGAGAAAAGAACATTAGACAAGTTTAACACCTTGAATTAGCAAAGAACTACAGACAGAAAAGGCCTATGACTCCATCTGTTCAACCCTGCTGCCGTGACAGGCTCCCAGCCTTTCACAGACTGTTTCTGAGTGCTTTTTCTGATCTAGTTTTAAAAATTCTAAGCAATGGGACTTCTGCTTCCTCCCTTAACAGATTGCACCAGTACCTGAGCACTCAACAAAGAAAACCGAGATGTTTTGCCTGATCCTATCACTACTTTACTTCATTACCACTACCAGAATCAAATACTTTCACTCGCTGCGCTCTCTCATTTTGCCTGTAGCTTCTCAAGACCACTGCCCCTTACACTTACATAATGCTCTTAAACTTGTCCTCGAGTCAGTCTTTTCATTATCTTCCTTGCTAAGATAAGCTGCGAAGGAAGCGCAGGCTTCCAGATAAAATACACCAGAGAAGAAAATGGCTGTCAATCTTCCCATTCGGTAGCACAACGCAACCACATATTAAAAAAAAAAAAACAAAAGTAATTTTTTGCTATTGTGTGCAAGTTTATGCCCCAGTCCAATTTCACTCCTCCCTCTTTTTCACCAACCAGGATTTTTCTTTGAAAATTATCTGGATTCAGGTATTTTCATTCTGGTTATATTATAGCTGATGGGCAAATCTCATTTTGTAACACACTTTTTTTGTAGGTCTCTAGTATTTTTGTTATCAGATCAATCTCTTGCTATTCAGATTTTGTCTGAATCTTTGCAATATGACTTCCTTAGTTATTCTTTTTGTAAGTTGCATTTCACATGTGATGTCTAGACTAGAAATAGATATTGTTGACAACAAATACCAAAAGCTAGAGGACTGAGAAGCTTTATACTTGTTGCATCCGGTACCACCATTTATTAGGAATATCCAAAAGAAATAAAGATACATCACAATGATAGAGAAAAGGTGCTAACTTCCAGGGAGAAGAAAAAAAACCAACCCTGATTTCTCCTTATTTACATTAAAACGTTCATCTTTCACCTGAAACTTCGGTGCACTGAGAGGGCAACATCTCTGGTAGTCCACGAAGCCTTCACATCCATAAGTACATTGATGTTTTCAGTGGTTTTAATCAATTCTGCACGGTCAGCTGCCTGAAAACGCCCTGAAAGGATGAGGAAATCAGTTTTAGAGAGTACTGTTACCTTCCATCATCATTTCTACATTAATACTTACTAGTGTTAAAAAACTGTAAGCATCAAAAGTTCGATCAGAAAATTTTTTCTCCTGCCCTCTGTCAGCCTACATTCATATCAGGATGCCTCTGTCAGTGTGATCCACCCTGGTGGGTCAGGCTATGGATTTAAGAAGGTGCAAAGCACTTTGGGTAATTACTTAGTGTTCCCTGGTACAAAAAAAAAAACAAAACCACAAACCCAAAAAACTTCCACTTGAAAGATTTTTTGCAATATAGTAAATGATACTTTCTTCTCAAGGTACTGTGACAGTATTAGGTCAAATAAGCTCAGTTAGGTACTATCAAACAGCCTTTTTCATCCACACCACAGAATTCAAAAATTCAACCAAACATGCCAGCATGGCAACACTAACGTTCACTGTTGAAAAATTATAATGTATACTTATTTCCAAGTATTTTTTGTGCTGGAAAACTTCTTTTTCTTTCATTCTTCCCAATAGTACAGGATTTGGATTTTAAATACAATAATGCTTCCTTTAGTTGCAAGAATGTCCTTAAATTACTTAAATCACAAGATGTACTTACGATTTTTTTCAACAAACACTTTGCTAACAGGCTGGCTAATTCCAATGGGAGCAGCGAACACAGGCTGCTGATCTAGGCTCTTTCTGTGCTCATCTTCAATAATGTCTTCCTCCTCCACTTCCAGCTCATTGGTACAGTGCATTTCGGCTGGCCGAGGTTTCCTATCAGCACAGAACATACAATTGGGCAGAGAAAGAACAGGAAGTAAAATGTAAAAGCTGAAGGTTAGACATTTCACATGTCTAACTTGACTGATAAGAACTGATCAGGCTACTGACCTGTATAATATTATCTCCATTTATAATTTTAAGGACTAAAGTTCTCATGGAGTTAGTTAACTAAAACCATAAAGCTAATCCTTGATTTTGGGGTTTTTCTCTCTATTTAAATTCCTTCTTGTGTCAAAACAATAAGGTGGGAAGAAATACATATCAAGAGATTAACAACTAGAAAAAAAATATACAAACTAAATACAAGGCCAAGAAAGTGGATGCTTTTGGTAGAAAGGCAACTAAAATGATTTAAAGGCATGGTTCTTGGAGAAAAGGCAAATAAAAAGGATGAGAAAGCAGTTAAGTTTCTCATAAAATTAAGTAAAACATAGTAAGAAAGAAAGAAAGCAGTTACACATTCTAATTTTCTCATGCACGTGACTGAAATATTAGGCTCATGTAAATATATTCAGAACTGTAATGCATCCAGATACGCATAAAACAAACAAGTGAAGAAAGCTAGATCTTAACCCTGGAAAGAATTGCACACATACTATTTATTGCACAGGCTGAATGGTTATCCTGGGCTTCAAGATTTTACATCTTTGTAATGTGACAATGTAAAATGCTACTCAGCCACATTCACTATCACAGTTATTCCGAATTATGAGATATACTAGTTTTGTCTCACTTTGTTCTTTTTCTCTGTTTGCGCATCACTGTTTCTTCAGCTTCAGGGACATCCATGCCATTTCCATTCTGAAATAAGGATGCAACATTTTGCTGGGTAAAAGAGGTCTCAGAATCTGAAGATTTAAAATAAACCACGTGAAAGTTTCACAGCTTTCATAAAAATGGAAATACATTCACTTAAATACATAAATAGTTATTATATAAACACAGTGGCAAAAAGGTGATGCTCTTCTGAGCTTTGAATGATATAAAGGATCTATTTTATCACTTCCAAAACTGTATTGCCATTATTTGCATGAGGGTTTGTACCCTATGGAATCTGAAATCAGAAACTGAAACTCTAAGCTACCATTCACTCAGAGATTACTTTCAGCTGTTTTAAGTACAAAGGCACAYGATTTGAAATGTTTTAAGCCAAAATACAAGTTGGCCAATCATATTTCTGTGTTACCAAGTTTTATTCAGTGCTGTTTCCAATCTACAATTATTTCACGTACTGGTAGGTATTTTCTTCTTCTTGCGTTTCCTCTGAGGAGGGACATCATGAGGTTCAGGACTTAGGGGCTCACTRCTTTCAGACTGCCGACGAACAGCTGCTTGGACAATGCCATCTGAAAACCAGATGAAAAGATCCAGCAACCTTAATTCAGAGCTGCTGAGAAACAAGCAAGAAAAAGCTGCCGTTTGCTACATTGTGCAGAACATCTGTATTTGCCCAGCTTACAGCTGAGATGAAAACGTATTGGCTAGAAAATGTGAGAGTTGTGAAAYAAATGTGGTAAGTAAGAATATATAAAGTGATAACTAACAACCCTCCTTTCACCCTGACAGTTACATGCCCAGGAGGAAATTTAAGTATCCAAGAAGCAGCACAATTCCCATTTGGGCATACAACAGAGGACTGACTGAAAGGAATCTACCACAGGAAAGAACTATACCTCTATATTTTTCCTTTCTACGTGCAAAGATTATAATGCAAGGGACAAGAAAAATTAAGTTTGTTGCAAGTTGATTCACACAGATACATGTTAAGGCAAATAGTGTACTATCAAAGGGAAGTTTAAATGCTAAACAAACACCACAAGAATAAAGGAGGAGCAGAATAAAACAACACTGAAGGATGTTTACTCCAGTCTGAGAGATGAATTACTACGCTTTGGAGGAACTACATTTCCATGAGAAGTTAACATGAATTCATCAAATATTCTAGCAGCAGTAGCATCAATTTGCACGATTAGAAGTAGAAAGACAAAGCTATTTCTCCATTTTACATCACATCTGCCTTTTTATAGCTCTTTCAAGTAGTGCAGTTTTTATGGTAACAACTGAATCTATCTTTGTTTTCACTTCAAGCACAAGTTYTCCCACCTTTTAGAAAGGTTCTGTGCGCTAAAATGCAAAATTAACCAGCAAAGTAATGGCCAAAGCCAAGGTGTACTTTGCACCATAATTCAGCTCACTGAAAACAACAGTAAACAAAACTTGATCCTTGGGAAGCCCTGCTAGCAACAGCTCTACTCGTTGCATTTAAAGGTCTTTCAGTGAGCCCTCAATTGTACACTCTTTTGAGCAAATAAAGGTTTACTCATCAAAGCATCATACAGTCCCAGGTCAACTGGTTTACAGAAATCCACCAGATTCTATGAACACATTCTGCTTTATCAAAATAGATCAGACTTCTAATCTTGCTTAAAACGATATGTTTGTTCTGCAGATCCACTTCTTGTAAAAATACAAAGCTCTGGCGTTAGTCATATTTTAGGCTCTTAACTCTTTGATGGTAATGGAATGATTAACTTGTGACTTTATTTGGCCAAGGACTGAAATTGAGCCAATTTGTTAAATGAGTTTTATCTTCATTCATTCAAAAATTCAAGCAGTTAACACATTCAATATAACAATGTTCAGTATCAAGACATGCTGTATTAGCAGTACTGGGAATGGATCTAGGGAGAAAGAGCAGAGGATGGAACAAGTTACTTGTTCTAAAATGACACCACTTTGGGAAAAAAATTGCAGTCGTTCAATACAAAATCAATTGTAATAAATTAGCTGAGAACACTATTCAAAAATAGAGTACAAGACTGAAAACCATGTAACTGTCAGGAGCTTGGCTACAGTGCAGGTCTCACCCAGGATTACAAACACAGTTTCCAGTCTTGGCAGGACCTTACCTAACGGAGTCTTTCCTTTGGGCTTCCTTTTTTTGGGACGACTGAGTGGAATTTCATCTGCAAAACATAAAACAGAAGTATACATGCACAGCATGGAGAAACCTTCATTTCCCTTTTTTAACAGCCACTCTATTGCTAGTTAAGAAAGGGATTCCTTTTTACAAGTGAAGACATTCTCCACCTTTTACAGATAAGATGACAATTCACCAATTCACACCAGCAGGAAGAGTACAGAAGATAGCAGGAAAACRGGATAGGAAATCTGTCTTAAGTGCAACAGAGGCTAAATACGCACATGCACGTGTGTTAAGTGAAAAACTGAAATACTCTGAATAATGCTCTGAAGAATAAACTTCCTGTTTAGAGCACAGTGACAACATTCCCGTTACCTTGATTCGATACGGAAATAGCAAACAGTAAAGATAACAAACTAAAACAATAGACAGTTCTAGCAATAGCAGCGCAGGTATCCATGCTGTTTAAATAATCAGCCTGCATTTAGGAAAAGCATAAGGCCCTATCTTTAAAGAGAGGATGAAGTGACACCAAAAGGAACTACCAATGTTTATAATTCTCTTTAATGCCAGAATAACTCACCTTGGTTTCCACTTCACATTTAAGGAGAAAAGGTGTTGAAGAGCAGTGTAAAAGGAACAAAGATGAGAATAAAGTTAGTTTTAATTAATTACAATTCACAACAGTGAAATTCACACTGCTGCTTTTGTGATTAATTTCCTTATCCCCACTCCTAGTTCTCTTTATGAGCAGTTGTGTACAGCAGGGTTAAGGGTACGAATCGTCAAGACAACACTTTGTTAGTGACTATGCACAGTTTCTTGATTGGCTAGCTGTGGATCAGATTAAAAGCTTTAATCACCTGGCTAATTAAAACTTGTCTTACTGCCTGATATGTAACAAACCAACAAAAGTTATGAAACATCTGAGCGCATACGTTACTAAAAACACACTATCATTATRTCATCAATCATGAACATCACATTTGCTTTTAGGTACTTTGAAGGGATTCTGAAGTACTACGTCATAAAAACTATGTAATTGCCTTTCCTTCTGCACTGCTCACTAGGGCACTGAAAAAAAAGCCCAAATTTTGCCCCATATTACGTCAAACTGGTATACACCTACACCCCTATTCAAGAATATCTAGTCTAATTTCAGAAATCCCTGTTCTGAAGGATTTGTGATTCAAATACACTAAGAACAGGAAACAAAACAAAAAGGGAAGGAAGAAGAGACTGTAAAGAAGGACACCATAAAAATAAAGTAGATGTTAATAAAACCGAAGTAGCTATTTGTCYGAAACTTTTTAAAGGGTTTACCTCTCAGAGTATTAAAACAGGTAATGTAGTAAAATTTCTTGGCCTCTGTAAAAGTTTAAAATGCTTTGCATTCCTTATATGGGGTTCTGGGACAACAAATTAGCAAGAAAAGCAAAGATTTTTAAAGCTGTTATGACTACTCAGATGTTTATTAAACTTATTTCTCTTAATTCATTACTTTTAAGAACACTGCAGTACAGAACCATGATCAATTCCATGGAATGAACTGATCTTACCTTGGCACTGGAGGGAGGGCACGAGGCGGGCACTGAAAGACAAGATAGGAACAAAAGTCAACCTCGATAAGTCTGAAACCACCTCTCTTCTGAGCGCCTGTTAAACCACTTCACAGAAAAYGGCTATTTCCTGATATGGTCAGAACACGCTAAGTATGTTTTGCTTCATGTGCCTCTTAAATAGYGAGACTCCTGATGGAGGTGTTACATAAAAGTGCTCAGCACGACACAGGAATAATATGCTTTTGCCAGAGTTCTGATGGGCACTGCATTAGGGACGTGTACCTAACAGCTGTGTGCAAGGCACAGCTTGCATTTCAACTTCACTTCAATAATTTTCACTTTTCATATAAGGTACTGCTTTCCTTGGAAAGCTTATCAGTCATTCTATTTAAATATCAAAATACTACAATAATTTATGCGTTCAATGTACTTGCACAGTATATAGCGTGAGCTGAGTATTTTCTATTAATGAAGTTGTAAATTCAGAACAATATTAAGTAAAAGCAATAAAAAGGAAATAAGCTTATTTATGAAAAATACTTTCAAATATGACAAAACATTAATTTTCATATAATTTTGAAAATATTTACCAGCAGGTCAAACACAACTAAAATCTAAAAATAAGTATCTCCTGTTAACAATCTGAAACTGAGCTCTTRCACTTTCTCTCATCTAGAAAATGGAAGGCAATTTACTTTCAGATTTTGTATTATATAATTACATTGAAAGAGTATACAGGAATAAATATTTCCCACTCCCCAAAAATTCAGTTGATACCAGAAATAAAAAAGGCTGTAAGACTAGTAAGACTCAAGGATCTTACACAGATCTTACACAGAAAGAAACAACTTACCACTTGTTTCTTTCCCATATCATTTGAAGCTGTTCCTTGAAAGAGGCACTGTGAACCGTTCTCCACTCCCTCACGCTGCTCACGCTGAACCTCAGCTAATTCTGAACTAAAAATAAGCTTCTAGCAGCCAGGATTAGCTGGACATGAACCTTCCTGCCTCTCGGTTAGGGCCCAGTACTACTCCCGTTTGAAGCAACGGCAGTTTGTTCCGTGGAAGCAAACTTTACTTGCACTGAAAAACACGTAACTCCATATGCTGCTACAGGCTCCAGTGAGCAAGTTTTACTTAGTTTGGTTTACCCAAAACAAAAGAGACACCTTGTCCAAGGAAGGGTTTGCAGGATTAGGCCTCAAATCTCTCACCTGGATTTGGCCATGCTGAAGACTGACAGCAAGTGCCWTTACACAGCTAGAGAACAGCACACCCTGAGCAGCATCCAGCAAACTGGTCAGGACTGGTCACACCATACAGGTGCACCATAAGGGAGAAAAAATATTGATAAAGGTCAGAGCTCATTACTGTTTCCCACATTCCTGTGGCAGTAGTTATTAAATGCTTAGGATAGTTGATATTTTAAAAAACTAAAATCTAAAAAACCCCTAAAAACTTAAAAAAAAAAAAAAAAGCCTTTATACAGCATTCACTGCCTGTGCCGTAGTACGTCTGCATTCTGTAGTACGTCTCTATTTTGTTACCTTCTATGAAATAACTGAAAAGTGAATTAATTTCTGTATCGTTTATTCCTTGCAACAAAGGAAATCACCTGCAAGCAGGCAGTAGTGAATACCCATCTGTATGAAAGTGCCCAACTCTGCCATACAAATATGAGCTTTACTCTATTAGTTTCCAGTTTCTCAGAGTCTGAAGGAACTCACTCCAAACTCCATAGAAAAGGTGAGTTTGGGCACAGGCTTCCAGGGACATTTCGTTTCTGACAGAAGAGCTGCTGAGTGCTAACGTAGCCATAGTGCCCCTGAAGCCAAGAGACTCCCACAAACCAGGCAGCCACTGCCTCAGTGAAACCCCATGTTTGCACACATGAGCCAGGCCACAGGACGGCGGGACACACCTGGGAACTCTCACTGGGGGGAAAAAACCAAACTACACAAGCCCCTGGGGATTCCCCATTCAGGGATGCAGAGCAGAAAATGCCTTCGCTCCCAAGTGTGGCTCGTATGGAACGGCAGCAAGCAGATGTATTTACTCCCCGAGCGCGGTGCATTAAGCTGCCACCCCCAGACCTCGGAGGTGGTACCAAGGGGGCAGTTACGCACAAACTCGAAGGTTTAAAAACACTTAACCAGTCTTTACAGATTTAAAGTTTTGCATACGGTTTTGTTTGAGATATATATAGGGATGAAAATAYGAAAACAATGAGGAAATGCTTGCCCTCCCAAGATACGTGCCACCCTGCGGCCGGCTACGTCCCACCTCCCGCGGGCAGCAGCAGGGCGGGCACCGCCGCCTCCCCTGCGGAGCGGGGCTGTAGGAGCCGCGCTGCCAGGGCGCCCCGCTCCCGCGGAGCAACTGCTCCCTCTTCTCGGCGGCAACTGCTGCCGCTGACAGCCCCGGTACAGCTCTTCAGCAACAGCGCTCAGGGAGGACTAAGCTCCCGCCGGCGGCGGCGGCGCTCACAGCCGGGGGCACCGGGCTGCAGCCCCGCCGCTGCCGCGGCCACAGGCACTTTGCCGCCCCGCTCCCCGCCCAGCCCCCTCCAGAGGCCGCCCCGCAGCCCCGCCGCGGGCAGAGCCGCCCCGGCACCGCCGCGCCCTCACCCTGGCGGGGCCCGCCCGCAGCGCCGCCATCCCGCGCCCGCCGCCGCCAGTCTCCCGGGCGCCGCAGGGAGGAGCCGGAGCTCGCTTCCGCCGCGCGCCGGGGCTGCGGGAGCGCGGGAGGCCGAGGCTGCGGCCCCCCCAGCGGCGGGGAGGCCCAGCCCCCCTCTCTGGCGGCTCCGTCAGCAGAGCGAGCCGGTCCCGGCGGTGCGGTGCCGGCTCCTGCTGCGGGCGGGGGTCCTCGTCCCTCGGGCTGCGGGCGAGCAAAATCAAATGCACGTTAGTGGGAAAACAAGGTTTCTAGCCTCCTTTAGGTTGCAGACACGGGCGCAGTTTGCAAAATGAAGTTACACACAGTAAATGGAAAGGGAAAAAAAAGTAGAAAATAAATGTGATAACATTTTGTTTCAGCACAAATGGACACAAGAAGCAAATCAACTCTAATGAGAACATCTTTCTTTTCTAATAGCGAAAGCAGATCTGTCTGTAAGAAAACACATGAAAAACAGGTAAGGAGAGAGAGTAGACAAAGGCTGGACTAGGCAGCAGAAGTGGGGAGCTGGTCATGGACCAGCAGCACAGAGCTGGCACCAGTCTCACCCTCCACCTGTACTTACGCCACACCAGTGACATACTGGGATTCTGGTCGCTCATTTTACCTCTGAACGAGGAATACTAGGCCTGACTCAAGAACAAGCAGGCAGAGTGGGAGCTGCAATAATCTCTTTCTAGACTGTTTAAATTGCTTTTATTGAGTTTCCTCCAGGGTGAAGCAGGCCAACAGAATAATCAGCTATGTTCCTCAGGGGGCAAGACAGCTGTAATGCGAGGTAAAGAGGAAGGTGTTTGCCGCAAGCACTGCAACATTTGATGAGGAGAACATGCTACCGTAGAACAAACCAATAGGAAAAGGGGCTTCAGACTTTATTTCCCTCTTTGGTAAAACCATGTTCTGTCAGTTTTTACTCACTTGAGTTAATGGAACAAAAGAAAAGACATGCTACATGTATCATGGAGAGCTGTGGTTTCTAGAGTCATTGTTATTGTGACACCACCACTCTGCTCCTGTCTTAAAAGGTAAAAAGTAAAAACCAATACCTTTATAAATAACACTCTTTGCTCAAAGACAGCATGCTAAAAGAGCATGCTCTGGACTGAACATTGACTGAGTATCATGTGTCAGTAAGGCTTCCAGAATGTACAGGTATCACAGTACCAGAATGACCATAATAAAAAGAAAGGAAAGGAATTTTCCATAGCTATGTACAAGTAAGTTATGCAGATACATGCAACAAAATAGATTTTTCTTTATTCTTGTAATTGAGAGCTCACAATATTTCCTTTTTTGTACAAAAGTGGATGCACCTGTAACATAAAAAGCTGAAGAGCTACACAGAACATAGTATGATTGTATCTCCTGAGGCAGCTTCTTTCCTAATCCTCTTCCAAATCCCTCACATACAAAGATAAATTCTTGCAATCCTGACATGAGGATTATTCTTGAAGTAAAACATAAGCTGTAATCTTTCTGAAGCTGCCTGCTGCTCAGAATTAGGGCCGAGTGTCTGAGCATATCCATATTGCAGGGACCCACTGGGGCTCGTCCTGTGCACGATGGACTGCAGTCAGCAGCTGTGCAGATGCTTCTTGCAAATTGTCATTCACAATCACTTGATCAAAGAACTGACCAAACTGAGCTTCCATTTTCTTAGCCGAATCTTCCATCTCCTGTAAATCTTCTTCCTGCGAGACACAGAGTACGTCTATAAAGCTTTAGTGTTGTAAAGAGAAACATACCTGCGTGGCATCTGCAGAACACCTTGGGCCGCATAAACAAGAGGTGAATAGATAGTGCCAGTGTACTTTATTTCATTTACAGTTTGCTATAGTAAAGTACGCATGCTACGGTCAGTTCCAAGTCTCTGAAACAGAGCCGAGTGCYGTATCTTTCCCAAGGAAATACCTTGTGTCTCAGTATGCTCCATTTACCCCAAAAAGGTTTTTCTACTGACAAGTGCTGGCAGAGGACATTAGGGACTGGAAGGCAAATCCACTAACGCTTATGTTCTCATTCCACATTTTAGTTTATTTCCCCAGTGTTCATGTTTCTTTCTGCCATAGCAATCATGATTCATTTCCATATACAGTTATGTACTGAGGTCTCCAAAATTTTAAGATGCTAAACTTGATTATGATTGCATGGAAACAATTGTGACAATGCACTAGACACATTGTAAATACAATATATGCATCTCCTACAAGCAGGCTTCCTGTTTTATCTATAGAACTTAGTATAGAATTGATATTGATGCTGTCACTAAGCATACATGAAATAACAATACATTCTTATAACTACATGAAAAAATATTTGATTAAATTACTGAATGAAGCACATTCCAGATATTTCAGTCCAAACAGTAAATGTATGTGTTGACTCAAATCTTGTCACAGGGCAGTTAATAAAACCAAAAATATACAAAACAGCCTCTCCTTTAAAGACATTTTGAAGCAAAACGCCTCAATCCCCTAGGTACAAACTACAACCCTTCTGCTTCAAAGCAAATCTGGAGGGGGGAAAAAAAAAAAATCCAACAAACCAAACAGAAAAAGACAATAACTACTTAGATTTGATCCTAAAGACACAATAATCTTTTAAAGAGTTATTGTAGTGACATAGTAGAATGCATTATGTTCTAAACACAGAATCCCAAAATAATAAGCTGAGTCTCTTCAATTCCCAAATCTCACCTTGAATTTCATGTTCACATAATAATCCGTAATGATCCTGGCATTTTTACGAGTCTGCCTCATGCAGCTTATGCTGGATGGCTTGATGAATATAATGTAGGGCTTTAATTCATGAGTCCGGGCTACTTGTATGCCCTGCAAATTAAGAGTAAAAAGAAGTTAAAATATTTCAAGTGTATTCATCCCAGTTTTACTCCCATAAAAAGCCAGTTGTTTACAACGTGCTGTTATCTCCAGACCTAGAAGTAATCTTTTTCAGAAACACCTACTTTAAAATGACCTCACTAATAATCCCTGGACCAGACATTGTTAAGCAACTGTAGCATACCAATCACTTAATTCTGCTTGGTAACCTTATTAGGAGATGCTTTCAATTCCAGTAAGTGACTGGACATTGTCATTAACAGATCTCTACAATCAACAACATTAAAAGATGAATCTGAAATCTGTTTTTTTAACTGCTGAGGAGCTACCCTTGGAAAAAATACACCTTTATTGCTCCATACTGGAAGAAAGTATCCTGCTTTTGGAAATCTTTGTGCTGTGTAACATTCCCCGATGCTAATAAGCATTTTTAAACTATTGCAAAGCAGTAGAGGAACTAGGAAAAAGAAGAAAAAGAAAAAGGCACAGCATGTAAAGTTGGCCAAGCCACCAGATTTAAAATACAAGTATGCAACTCGGCAGTAATTCTCCTACCTCACAGCAGTTACTGAAGAACAGCTATCTGCTATTACTTCATTCCCTTCCCAAAACTTGTCCTTTAAACTCACACCCTAAAAAACTGATAGTGGCACATCTGTTCAAGTAGCAAGATTACATTTTTTTCCCCCTCTTCTCTAGGAGAAGTGTAGCAGAAGAAACCCAAGGGCATTTTTAGATGTGAAATAAAGACTTAAGTGTGGCCTAATCTGCCCCTTATAGCGGTTTGGATTTTGAGTAGCACGCCACAGGTCATGTAACTTAACTTTTATTTCAAGCAGCACAAACCACTGCTAACCTCTGCATAATTAGAGGGAAGTCTCTAAAAGTTACCGAGTTAGGTGTGTCTCTTTACATTCAGTTAGAAGAGATGCTGAAACCCAGTAGCCTAAACAGCTCCTAAGTACCAAATATGCAAGTAATTCAGAGAAGTTTAGTAGGATTTTGCTGGTCACAGCTTTAAGTCTCTTGGATATTTACAAACTCAGGCCTTTATTAGCCTTATCTTCATCAGCAAATTCAATGCAAAGATAGAAGGAAAAAAAAGTGAATAGTGTCTAAGTGAAAAGATTAGCATGGTAGTAGTTCTGAAAGTGTTAGAGGTAATAAAAGTAATTAAGAAAAACATACTGAAGAATGCAAAGATTGCATTCAAAGTTTTTTTGCAATGCCCAGCATAGAAACATCTGGTAGTCACGCTCATATTTGAAGCGCCTCTTACCAATATCTGCTAGGGCATATGTGGAAGCTGTGCAAGCTGCCCTTTCTCATAAACATTTGCAAACTGTGGTCCCTAGATAAGTTGTGGTCTACACGGCAAGCACTCGCTGGAGGTTCTTGTAGAGCTGTTTGGTCATGTGCACCAGCAGCCTACTCCCAGCTATTAAGTTACTTCTGAAGAGAAATAAATGCATGATATAATTCCCTGCTTTTGCTTGGTTACTTTAATAGTTGCTGCTTTTACCAAAGGGTGTTCAGAGATTGCTAATGGAAGGACAGAACTCTCAACTAACAGGGCTTGGAGGAGGAGGAAATCCCATGCCACAGTCTCCACATGAAAGAATAATCCTTGCTTTAAGCAAGTATGAAAACTCATTTCTGTACCATTCCACCTGATAATGCAGCTGCTGACTTGGAAACAAATGAACTATACTGATCTGTACATACTTGTCACTGTAGTATTCCCCACCCACCCAGACCCATGCAAAGAATAATCTATTATTAATAAGCCCCATGAGCTAAAGTGAAAAACAAGACAAAGCAACTCACACTGTTCCAATAGCTCAAGAATGTACAGAGAATTATTTTTCCTCCCAGGAGATAGGAACTGTAGGGTCCCTGCCCCTTTACAGCTCACCTGTGGTTCTAAATCGATTACACAGATCTTGCCTTCATCAAGGACTGTTCGCACTGCATCAATACTGGTACCATACAGGTACCCTTTGTATTCCCCATATTCCAGCATTCTGCAACAGTGGTGAGGAAGAAGGAAAATGAAAGAGCACTTGAGTCTCAGAAGGTTCCATTTAAGAGTGGAATCTTCAAATGTAATCCAGTGATCAAAACTGAATGATCATAAAACATAGTGAACACTGATGAACAACCTCCACGTTTGCTCTTCTCTGCTACACTGTGCACAAAATCAGAACCATTACAGTTTGACATATCCAAAGCATACATTTTTCACTCATCTTGTTACAAATTATGTGTTTAGAGGTTGTGATATAAAACGCTTGTCATTTATATAGTACTAATAACTTCATAAATCAGAAGATCTCAAGGCACTTGGCACAGCTCAAGGAGTGCAGCTTCTGGTGCTGAGCTGGTCTGTCTTAGCAGAAGGATTATTGATGCATAGAAAGGAGCAGAYACTTTTGAAAGTTTGGCCCTTACAGCTCAGGTGCTGGAGATGTCATCACTGCAGAGGTTTTGCAACAGAGATGTAGATCAGGAACAGGTCTGACTCACTGCTCAATTTTAGAAAGCAGTCCAGTTTCTAGAAGGGTTAAACTTGTAACTTACAAGCACATCAAATAAGCTCAGGCCTGGAGATCCCACTTTCCTTTAGAAGGATTCTGAGATTAATTGTAGAGGAGCTTATCTGCAACTGCACAAACACAGTTTTTGAAGCAACGGGCTCAAGTAGTTTGACGAAAATTTACACCAAACATGCATAGTAAGTATGAGTGGAGGAGCCCAGACTTGGGACCTAACTACAAAACTGTCTTTTCTTGGATCATGTTACATTTTAAGTAACAAAAATGTGATTTGTCTCTCCTAGTTACCTGTGGCTATACACCATGTTTTCAAAAGTTTCCTTTGATACGTAGTGGTATTCACGACCATTCATTTCATAACTCTTCTGAACCCGAGTGGTGTCTGAAAGGAGATACACACACACACACAAAAAAAAATCAACTGCAAGTAAATTCTTGTAATTTTATAAATGAAAATGAGACAACTTTCATGAAGGACTATAAGTCAGTATTTTCATAAGTAATAAAATGAGTTGTTTCTATTTGTTAATCCAGAGCAAAAGCCTTGTCTACTGTACTGGTTGCCCAGTGGCAAGTCCCTGAAAATTAGCAAAGCACATCTGTATTTCTTGGAATAGAAGGAGAGTGGTTTCATCCAAAGATCTGTGACTCAAACCAATCAGGAACTGCTTTGGAACTGGTTGCACAACTGTTTTTACTCCTCTGAGGGAAAATTTATTAAAAGTTCTTCCGAAAACATCCCACAAGCCTTCCCACACTTGCACCTTCCCCATATCTGGGATCTTATGCACAAAAGAATTCCTGAATTTTCAACCAGCTTCAGATTCATACACTTCCTGTTTGGTTATCCAAATCACAAGAACCAAATAAGCACAGGTAGAAACAATTTCAATTATTACGTCAGAAATTAAGCTGCGTAAGTCTCATCTGAGACTAGAAGGCTAATAAGGAAAGCTGCAAAGCCTATTAAGCACCAACTTCTGTTGCCTTCATTCTCATATCTGATCACTTAAACACTATGAACTTACAATATCCTTAAGAAGCATTCTTATTTTTAAATCTAGGAAAAGCAAATATCAAGATTAAACAAAATCATGCAGACAATCTACTGCTACATAAAGCTTTAAGGGTTTCAGGAGCTGTAACTTGAAAATACCTTTGGCTGATTTGCCAAAATCAGGAGAAAGATAGTATTTTACATGAACCCTTATAAAGGCAAATGCCTCTGGCTTGCAGTAGAGGTGAAAACACAACCATACAGCAACGAGTGTATGAATACACAAAGGCAAGAGGGAGGTACTTGACATTTCCCTATCGCGTTTGAAGTGGGTAGTAGGGGAAAGAGGAAAAACATTACATACGAGGTACGGCACTTTGAAACTCTCGCGGATTACTTGCGATAAGCCTTCGCCTTAGCTCATTCACACCAACTCCTGCAGGACCTGAAAAGTTGGAAAAGCAACTAATATTACTGACAGAGGCACTTTTTGTGTGCACACCCCCAATTTTCTAACACGCTGCACCCACACAAATGAAATGTAAGTAAGTTCCCAAAAAGTGTACCAGAAGTGACTGAAGCGTCTTGATTGATTCAGGGTACAAATCACCTCCCAGCAATATAGTCATACCCAGGAGGCAACTCAGCAATATCATTTTAAAAGAAAAAGTTATTATCAAATACTTCCAGACTTAGCAAGGACAATGGATTTGCCTTTACTCAGCTTGCTTTATCACGATCATGGAACACTGCAGAACAACAGCTTCCTTTCAGTCACTATCATTAAAGACTACTTGAGAGCCTGCAGCCCACTTAATACAATATTTCCTATAGCAAGCATTACTAAAGGCATCTTTTTAGCTTTCCCTACTGCCCATGATTGAGATTTTTCTAGTCTGGAGTTTAATTTTAAACATTCTTCTTACCATTGCCATATCTATGCATTTAACACTGGCTGTAGAAATGCCTCCATGTAAAGATGTTTTCTAGTAAGTTACAGATGTTTTCTCATCACTTTCTGTACCAGTCCCAACTGAATATAAAACTGAACCATTTCCCTAATAAAATCCATTATCAACCAGCATTCATAACTGTATGGCTGCTTCTGGACTTTTTTTTTTTTTTTTTTAAACATTCACTATCTCAAGCAAAGAAGATGATACGTACATTAAACTTTAAAACCAACAATGGGGTCAAATTACAGACAATCACTTTTTAAATGTTGCTTTGAGAGCTACCTGCACAGTCTGCAACCGCAGCAATCAGCAGCGGGAAACCTCAGTGGATCAGCCCATGACTGACTGTTTCCTCCCCTCTGTTACAGGTTGTGAAATTTGCATGAGAAAGTAATTAACCTCTTACCCACTAGTATAATTAGTCTGTTCCGGTCTGCTGGGTGCCGCTGGTACCTAACCACCTCTTCATATGGAGCTGCAAGAGTGCTATAACAGCTGCTGGGGCACCGAGCATAACATGACTGCTGGTTGGTCCGGGATTTCCTGCGACACAGGCGCATACTTCTACGGAAACCAGCTGTAAGGGGCAAAGACATCAGTACTGGAAAATACACCCGAGATGCAGGCAACTAGTGCTTTAGTCTAGAGCGTCTCTTTCTAAGCCACGCAACATACTGGTTTTTTGAGCTTTTTGCAGGGTGAAAGTTAGTGAATTTCATTGCGGCACTTAGTATGTCAGCTTGGTAGAACCTGTGAGCATTAAAAGACAGCTAAAGAAGAGGTCAAATCTCACTGAAAGTCACCTGAAAATTAGCCCAGATTAAAGACCCCCAAAAGATCCCCAAAACAAGCCAAAGGAGAAGTTTCTGGCTGTCTGTAATAAGATGATTTTCTATGTCATCACTAGGGGAGAGGTCAAGTGTTGTTTCATAGTGTAGCTGGTTCACTCTCCTAAAGCAAGTCTGGAACATTTGCTCAGCCTCCAGAATGAATCCAAATATTTTAAAGGTTACTATGGTTTAGTAACAGAGATAGGTTTGTTGCTCCACCTTACCATTCAACTCTGAAAACCTCACTTTTAGGTCTACTTTTCTAATGAAAGCCCTCATGATTATTCTCAATAGATGACAGACAACAGAACAACATTACGCTCTAGCAAAATTAATCGTGAAGTAAGGGAAATCTTAACAGCCAGTGAAGTTAAAATAGTGGTGGCCAGGTTTCAGTAGAAACCTAACAGGAAGAGAGATTTAAATGGAGAGAACAAGTATTAGTGGGAGGAAAGCGACTTCTTGAAGTTTGGAAAACAGAGCGAGTAGAATTCAGTTCAGTAAGTCTTTAGGTGAAATAAAGAACAAAGCATTTTATTTAACTTCAGACAAGCACTTAATCTAGATCAAGCCCCAGACATCTTACTTATCTTTAGTCATTGCGTACCAATAAAGACTCGTTGACCAAATTCACCAAATTCTTCCTCTTCTAGAATACAAAGAACAAATACTCATTAAATAAAAAGAGAACAGTGAAAGCTTAAGAGCAAGATGACTAACAATTATTGCTGATCCCAAATAAAAAAGTGTTTCAGTAAACATACGGAAGTACCATGTCTAATCTAATAAAAAAAGCACAATACTCCATAATATGAAATATTCAAATATTTCATGTGACCAATGACCAATTCAAAGAACCAATATTTCTGTAAGAGAAAAATTAAACTTCGGAAGTCTTGGTATTTTCTAAATTAGATTTGAAACTCAACATTTTATTTGTTTCATTCCTAAGATAACTAGATGCCAGACAATGTTTTGAAATACTTACAGTGAAAAAACCTCCACATAATTTAAGCTTTTCAGGTGAAACCCAGTTTACAAGAATTCTTTAGTTATAACATTACAATAACCGACAAGTCAGTAGCTCAAAATCAGAAATAAAAAATTTATAACTCAGTTTCTGCCTAATAGCATGCTTAGAAAATGCAACATGCATCTACTCAGATCTTTCAGGTAGAATGAAGACCTGATTTTATTATTTCTTTTTAATCCATCATCTTTGGATCAGTGATATCTGTGCTCCAACATCCCAGACTAATCTGTTTCCTCCAGTTCTTTTTGTCCCCATTCTCATGCTGTTCCTTGTGAAGGCTTAACCATTCATGTGAGCCTTCTAAATCTCTACATGTATTTTTTTAAATTAAATCTCTCCTGTAAGGCTCAAAAATATCAATTTCCCAATAGATCAATGCTCTAACAGTTTAGAAACTATTTTATAAAGGTGATTTGAAAACAAATAACTAAGGAAAAAAATGGTGTCAGCAGTGTTTAGATTTCTCTTCAAAAAGGACTCCTAATTTTCCCTAATCATGCATGTAGTTATCCAAGCTGTGTATTCCCTTTATTTAGGCCTTGTTAAAGCAAGAATAAGATACAGAAGACATAGGCATATCTTTAAAGGTAGTAATTGTTCCAAGGCAAGAATATTATTTTCATTTGCAAAGCATGAAATGTATCACCTTTTAGCACTAGATTCTTTGAATGACAGTTATCTCATAAGCATGCAAGTATCAAAACAAAATTAGATGCATCTTAGTTACTCTTCTTTCACATCTATACACTCTTCACTACTTGTACCTTTAAAATACAGTTTTATTCCTACATTTCTGTATGTACTAACAACTCCTTGTTTATAAGTGTAAAAAAAACTACTTGGCACAAAACTGCTCGTTCAGGGCAAAGTTCAGAGTACTGTTCAGCTGACATATGCCTGTATCATTTCTATCTTCAGGTCTTTTGAGCTGTCATTCAAATCTTTTTGAGCATTTCTGCTTTATCTACCCTCTGGTTCTATGGTATGGAGTGCAGTATGGAATCCTACAGGGAACAAGCAATTCAGCTACTGGGTATTGCAAGAGGAGTGGTAGTGCCTGGTAATGCAATAAACACAGATAAATTCTAATAGATCACTGCTTACAGGAGACAGGGAGAAAAAAAAGTTAGTGTTACCTTCTTTAAGCTCCTCTGCACGTTCAGATAGACAGACATAAAACAATTAGTTTTGAGAAGACAGTCTATACTAAGATTTTTTAAAAAAATCCAACCAGCATTGTCCAATGCATTTGGGAAATTTAGGAAACAGGTACTGCGGGCTTTAAATCTAAAATATGCCTGTTCGAGCATGAATTCTCAGTTCCCAAAGAATACGAGACTCAGCTACAGCATCTATGTCAGTATTGTACTTGCAAAATACATCACACGGATGTTCAACTAGTGGTTAAATTAAAGTAAAATGTCAGATGGTGCAAATATTTGCACCATTATTCCTCTGACTGTCTGGATACAGCAGAGAGCTGACTCAGCACTGAGTAGTGAATAGGATTTGCAAGAGTAATCCCCAAGTGCAGTTACCAGAAACATCCTAGCCTGAAAACAAAAGACTGCCCTGTAGACCTGCTGGTTCTGTCTTAAAAGCTTTGGGCATTGCTTGAGAGGTGGAAGAGAACGAACCACCTGTGATAAGAGGAGAAGGTCCGACTGGCAAGTAGGAATCTTGTGGAGAAGAGCAAGTGTAAGGTGGAATGACACTTTCTCCACAAGATTACCAAATATCTCAGACAAGAAGTTTAGCAGTAGTAGATTTATTTTAGTGGAAAAATGATTTATTTTAGAAGGCTTAAGTTTTGCAGAACGCTGAATATGCTGTAAATAGGTAGCTGTTCCCTAAAAAAAAAAAAAAAAAAAAAAAAAAAAAAAAAAAAAAAAAAAAAAAAAAAAAAAAAAAAAAACCAACAAAAACCAACAACAAAAAAAACCAAACACCCAAACCCCCCAAAACCCCCCAAAACCAGCTTGGTTAAAAAAAAAAGCACTGATTGGTTGTATGTCTTATACATAAATCATTCATTTTATAAAAGCATTTTTGTTTCTTGTATGCCAGCCATGCACACAATCAGGAATCCAGAGCAGCTCTCCTCATCACCACATCAACTCCTACAGGCACTGGGGATTCAGGCCTCTCTTACCCTAAGGTAATCCAATTATCCACTGACATCAGTGCAGCCCCTGCTGTCACAGCTTGCACGGGTATAACTGATTAGGATTTGATAAACAGATCTGGTACTGATGCACAAGAAGAAACACTCACACTTGTGGGATAACAGGACAAAAACCTTACTACTAAGGTAATCGGAGAGCAAGAGGAAGACTTAAGGCAACAGGATTTTACATCATGGCTTTTCAAGCCAGAATGGCTTCTAAAGCTAAAATGGCATTCTGGTTTTTGTCACCTGCTTGTTTTTAAAGCACTTGCTTGTCTCTGGACACCCTTCTCGCAGCAGAACAATAGCAAGGAATTTGGAGTTCGGTCAGAGGAACTTACCAGACTCAAATGTTTCTTCATCTTGTTTAGTAATCCAGATAGCAAAGATATTAAAATAAATTCAAAATTTAATTCTTTTCCTCCTATAGAATTTCAGAATCAGAAATCAATTTTCCAGCTCCTATCAGTCTGCCTCAGACATACTTTCCCCACTTCCCTCTACACTGAGGTGGCAAAATACAGCTCGCCATGCTTGAATTAACTGTCTGGTCTCTCTCCACCCAGTCCTACAGGATCACATCCCCCCATGAGAGCTTTCTGAATTACCTCGGGAGAAGGAAGAATGAGCTGCACTGCTTCAGGGAGCAAGTCAAGCTAACAGTCTTCACATGTACTATTTACATGTAAAAACCTATTCTTGCTCAGTGCCTAAAAACATATTCTCCTGAGATCGGTTTCTTGACAATGAATTGTGTGGGTTCTCCAAGACTACAATCATCTGTGGCATTAAATCTACAATAGCCAAAACTATGGTAACATTATATAACACAGTCCAAAACCTGAATCAAAGAGGCTGGATCTCATTCAGGCAGATATTTTTGGGGTGGTCCCTCTTTTCGGCACAACACTTCACTGTAAGCACTGTACACCACCAGAACTGCAAACAGCTCATTTTAATACACTAATATAACATGAGGCTTCCAGGGTATGAAAAATATAATTTTTTACCATTAAGTTCACTAGGAGAATGAGTGTTTTTATCTGGGAGACAAAATCAGGCTTTAACTAGCTACTACCTTGAAGCAAATAGAATAATATCAAGTGAATTCAGTTACCTGTTTCCACACACTTCTCATCAATCTGCATGTCATCCTCTACAGATCAACACAAGGAAAAAAAAATTCATCTGAATCAGAAAAACACTAGGGAGGAAAAAACCTTACAAGATCTTACAAGACTGAACTCAGACATCAGAAAGAAAATATTTGAAGCTCAGATCAGCTTTAGACATCTTTAAGGATTTTAACGGTGTTAACTCCATCTTACTGATGTTCCCTGTCTTTAGCGAGTAAAAGGCTCTTAAACTAGTGCTCTGAAGGGCTTGTGGCAGAGAGGCAAACATGTCTTAACTTAAATTCTCCTTTTGAAATAATAAAAGGTTTAACATGGCTGTCGCTCTGTTTATCCTGTAGGTATCTATCTATTAAGTATTATCATGACAGAATATAATTTTCCACTCACTCCCTTCTCTCGTGTAGCTTCTATAAGTGTGTTTCTTTCCAATATGCTTCACTCAAGGAAAACATTTTGTTTGGTTGATTTTATTATTATTTTTACAAGGAAGAAAAGGAAGAGAAAATATCAATTCAGCTCCCTCTCCATCCCCAGACCACATCAATTCACATCGCTGAAATGCGATCTCGTGGGCTCGGGCAATCTCATGGGCTCACAATACTGCACTGTTTGTGTGTTCTGTTCTTGTGTGCCCCTCCAGATAGGCCCAGTAGGAGCTATTTTCCAGTTTACAGGGCAATTGCCAGGGCATCCATCAACCATATTCTGCCCATAGACATCCTGTAAAGAAATACTCACTCAGAGCTGCTCAGGTCAGCTGCTGAAGATGAGAGAGAAAGAGGGAGAGGAAAAGAGAAAGCAAAAAGTAGTCTTTCCTTCCCCAAAGCAACCCATCCAAACTGTCAGTTCCCTACCAGATAATGCGTAGCTTAAGTTTCCACTTTAAGGCAATGTAAGCTTCTATTATTTCAAGTGAAAACCAGACTTGATTTCAATTATGCTAAGCACACAAAATGCCACTTGCGTTTCTTTTGCATGTATTTACCAAACTGCCTCATTTCTGACAACTTTTTAAAAAGCCTGTAAAACCATGTGCTATATTGATTCCAGGTACAGGAATGCAATGTTGTCCAGATACGATCTCCTACCTTCTTCCACAGTGCTTACTGCCCACAGCATATCCATTGAAGCAGTTAAAATGCAATAAAATTTTGGTGAAAGAGAGCTCCAGCTCTAACGAACAAAGCAATCAGTGCAAGAAGAATCCTAGGCTATGAAACACACTCATCTGGGAGTTATCACAAGAGAAAAATTAATTTTATACTAGTATAAAGAACCATGGAAGAAAATGGGGAGAGAGAAAACAGGAAGAACATTCTTTGTCTGGGAATAATTGCATGTTTACAGAAAGTTATAGTTGGCAGAGGATAATGTTTCTGGATTGTCACCACAAATAAACTCACGGGCAGCATAGCTTATCTTACACCTCAAGGAAAAAAGTTCTATCTTTCTCTCAATTGTTTTGATGACAAAGAAACATTCTAAACACATCACGTGGCTTCTTCCAGTGCAGAACTGTTATCTGTGTCCCTGGAAAGCCAGGCTAGTACAATTGTCACCTCAGACTTATTCACACCCAATTCTCCTAGAGAGCTCCTAGATCTTACAGACTTCAGAAGGAGTTGAATTCACAGCTTCTCTCACAGTCATATCCCAAGTACACTGGAGACAACCTCCACCATCAGTACTCCAGGTACAACTACCATTGAGTATTTATTTTCCTGGGGATAGTTAACACACTTCTGAGGTTACAATATGGCTCCAGAAACAATATCTTTGAATTAAACTGAATTGAATGTGCTTCTATTTCAGTATCCCTGGAAACAGAGACAAGACCTTTCTTTCCTACTCTACCATTCAAATAACTTTTCACTCACACATTGATGATTTGAGACAGAGATGGGGCTGGAAAGGCTGAGACCACCAGAATTCTCGCTGCTTCCTACATAGAAATAAATTTATCACAGTTAAAGAAACAAAGCAGTCCACAAGCASGTTATGCTCCAGTCAGATTCACTGCTTACACATAAGATCAATCAGTACTGAGCTGAGAGAAGACACCAAGAATGGAAACATTACCAATGTTTTAGCCCACTGCAAAGTCCTGAAAGCAAGCCGACATGCTATCGGAACTATTTAAAGCCACTTCCCAAATCAGCAGCCCAGAAGTATTTAGAGTATTTTGAGTCTATATATAAGGACAGGAAGATAGGAGGTAGCCATAAAGGCAAGTAACGCTTTAAGGATTGYAATAAGCTTCTAAGCAATACCACTTCTTTGTATCACAYCATTAGACATCATTGGGGTAACTGTTTGCAGACTCCTGGAAGTAGGAGAGTGTGCTACTGCTATGGGTAGTAGTACTACTGCCTCTGTTACTACACAGAGCCTCTTGCTTGCAGCCTCAATCACAACCTAGTTTGATTTAAATTTTCATTATACAGACCTACAGTTATGTTTATATATAGTACAAATCAAAGCTTATCATCTACAATTGCGTGGCCTTATGTTTTCCTGAGGGTAACACAGGTGGGACATGTGGTTAGAGGATCAAACTGAAAAGTGTGCTACAGCAGTTTAACTACTGCAGTTCTGAAAGCATGTAGTGTAAAAAAAAAATGGGCTATTTATGCAGAAAATAACAGGCAAGGGATCTTTGTTCTTCCCTGAGCATGTTTTTTTGGTTTGGGTTCCYCCCCCCCCCCCCTTTTWATYTKWTCKTYTCWKATTTKMCCAAAGCTGAAGAGGTCACTCATGCCTCACAGGACATCTTTAAATAAATACTGTTTCTTGATACCACTATGCCCTTATACTGTACGTTTAGTATCCCACTCTTCCCCCCTGCCCCCCCCCTTTTTTTTTTTTTAAATCATAGACGATGGTCCTAAAGAGTCAGGGCCCTTAATTTCCACCCATCTTTCAGCTGCTACACTCCACTAGATGTCTCAGCAACTTGCACAGAGACTAGGCAACTGCTGCGAACTTCTTAGATGTCAATTTAAGATGATACAGGTGCTTTCAAAAGCTTGTTCTCATGTAGGTACTCTCAAGGGAAGGAGAGCAAGAAGTCAGAGAACAGAAAGAAAGATAGATGTTTGTCAGATATCACTCTGAATCACACTGCTATATAACTTATGAAAATTTTAAATAGCAAAGTCTGAATAACTGGCTAATTTTTGAACAGGAAATCAGAAAAATTAAGACTTCTTTTACCTTTTAAGAAGATGATTTGAGGGTATAAGTCCAGCACAGGCACTGAGATCTGAAACTTTCCTGGCCTGCCACCAGAGAGCATCATTCTGATCCACAATCTGGAGTATTTCACCCTTCTTAAAAGGCAAACCTGCATCAGCGCATGGTATGGCAGGATCTTGCAAGGGCCAGTAATCTGCCATTGCTCGCACATAGAGCTGGTAAAGAAAATATACAAGCGTAAGTGGAAGCCATGTTTAGAACAGATACAACATGAGCTTTATAATCACAGGGCCAGATATCGCTGCTACTTAAGTCAATTCATGATGAAGTCAAGTTTTAAAAACAAGATCAAGCCCCAAACCCTATCTGTTCATTAAGGGAGAAAAAAAACCATTCATCTCGTACATTGTGAAAAGAATTGACCTTCAACCTGTAGATCACTCTGAAAATGTCTTCATTACCTTTAACACAACTATATTTCAACTTACTAGCTTTACTGCTTCAGCAACATCATACTGATGTCAGCTGAGAGGTAGCCATAAAGGCAAGTAATGCTTTAAGGATTGCAATAAGCTTCTAAGCAACACCACTTCTTTGTATCACACCATTAGACATCATTGGGGTAACTGTTTGCAGTAACAATCCGGAAAAAAGAATGTCTCTTACTGTTGTTTGGTTGCTGACAGGCCGATCAGAAACTGGAATTAATTTGAACATAATTGTCCCCTGAGACAGGGCCTAAATGATTAAAAAAGGATTAAAATATGACTGGATTCAACACAAATAACCAAACATTGGCAGCACAAACTTAACACAGCATGGCTTTGAGGTTACTATAAGGTCTATATTACAAATAGAATTTAGGCAGACAGAGTCAATATGACAATACTGTATTTTTTTCAAAAGGAAACTCAAGAATGAAACTTCGGAGTCTTGCTAAATATTTTTAATTCAATGAAATCTATGTTTCATTATAAATATATACAATTTCAACATTAATTGATACCAAACCTCTCTACTGAAGTCTAATTTAAATTAGTGGCAGGGTCTAGTTAAACAAGTGATATAACGCGGGGAGAAAAAAATACAAATATTTAAGAATTAAGCACTCCAATAGAATTTGTATTTGTTATACCTAGAAATAGTAAAACCAGGGAAATAACACACAGAAAGACTTGATACTGATTACATACAGCAATACCTTACTGACTGGCACTAACACTTTGCAGTGAAGAACCCTGAAAGATTGTGAGAAAAATGATGAGGAAGTAACAGGGACAGCTCAACAGATTTCTTCATGAGAATTTTGACAACAGTAATTACCACTGCCCTTTTTTGCAAGGCGAGGCATGTAGCTCATAAGCTCATTCACTCTGCTTTAGTGCATTTTGTAACATGGACTCTTATTAGAACAGCACCTTTACACTACTTTCTTGTGGAATATTAACTGAGGGGAACTTCCAGAAAAATTATTAATCAGTAAAGTCTGAATAAATTAATATTTTTTCCCAGAAGCTGCAGATGGACTAGCCACAATTAAGTTAATTTCTGTCCAGAACAGGCGTTAGATTTAATTCTGGTTTCATACATTCTGGTTTCATGAGCAGTTGTGAACTTCATCCACAGTAAGGAAACAATCTGAATTTTCTGTTAAAAATTTCAGACTTTCTCCTCTAAGAGTGCGTGTGTGTGTGTAAAAGAAACAGCATACAGTTACTCTTAAGGTACAAGTAGAAAAAAGATTCAATACCAGAATATTAATAACTTGCTCAGGCTCAAGTCCCTCAACAGGAACTCCATTTACTTCCACCAGTTTGTCTCCAGCATACAGCAACCCTACAGTGAAAACAAGGATGAAAGCAGCAGCAGAAGTTTTATCACAGCATGGATTATCTTGGGTAAGATAAGGCAAGACAGGGACACACAGATATACCACAGGTTTGGAAGTCAGCATTAAAAGTTTCCATACACCAGGTATGCAGGAAGACATTTTGGATTTAGGCTAAATTGCCCCCGGATAGGACTGCAGACTTCTGTGGGTCACAAGAAGCTTGCACGCTTCAGTATTCTTATTTCTTCCCACCTCCCCCATACAACATTACATTCTATTGATGATTTGCCTTAAAAGTAGCAGAAACATTTTAATATAGCTCCATTTCCCAAAGTAATTTCTGAACCTATTCTAGCTAAACCCATTATATTAATAGACCATGAGATTTGGAATCAGACCCTTAAAAATTCCAGGTGCAGTGGGAGACCTTGGGACTCCTCTCTGTCCTTTACAAAGTCATCACAATATTGTCTCCTTTTACATTTTCCTTCCGCTCAATTAAAACATTAATCAAACTAGGAACTTAATCAGCTATTGTCTATAGTTTGGGTTTTCTTCTCTATAGAAAGGCCAGAAAGTACTAAAAGGAACTATTTTATAATGATTACAGTTCAATTTTACTTCTGATGTTTTACATTTTAGTTACATTACATTTCCCAAGGAACATGGAACACATTCAATTCTAGAATGACAAACTAGTAACATTTCCAAGGAAACTCCTTGGAAGACTGCTTTGCAACTAATGCTACCACAGTGTTTAGTGGACTAGTACCAAGAAGTATTACTACATATTCCTTAAAGCCCATTATCTTATAGAATCACAGACTACTGATGTTTTCCATTTCTGTATTAGGGAATGAGCTGCTGGTATTCATACTACACTGCAGTTTGGGATATTCCTGATCAATCTCATGACAGATTTATCCAGGTATTGGTGCCAAGAATACATAATGAAAACTGGATTTGTACCTCAACTCAGTCTCAAACATAGCACATGCATATGAAAATTAATGAAACCAGAATCAAAGTCACTGCAACATATCACTATTTACAGTGCTGTCCAATGTATACATCTTCTTGCTCTATAATGGAAGACTAATTGTAGAAGCTAAGCTATTATCTTACTTCAAATATCTTATTTCAAGTTCAAGTTTTTGTATTACTTCGTTTCAAATGACACATACCACTTCTGTCTGCTAGCCCACCATGGATCACACGGGCAACCGTTATGTCACCTGTTATCTCATGGCGTTTAATGGTGGCACCCTGGCAAATAAAAAGAAAGAACACACTGATCACTGAAGAACCACTGTAAGTTTCCTTTCACATTACAAGACTGATCTTTGCAATGACAAAAAGGCATTGAAACATAACAGCCTTTAACACCACATGGATCTAGCGATAACATAACAGTATTAGTACTAAGTCCTTCAATGTCTTCAACTTCCATCATACTAAAATAACCTCATTGACTGACTGTAAGGAATCTTTTCTGTATCAAATATTACAGCTATCTTTTCCTAAAACAGATTAGTTAAGCTATACAATGTTTTCCGCTTATAAGCACAAATGATTTCTAAAGAACCTTTTGGAGTCTCTCCTCCCTTCCTTCCTATTTTGGCCAAAAGAATAGCTCTCAATCCTATTTGCATTTTCACTATATGAGATAAAGTCATCTGCCAAATGTTCAAGCCCCCAGCACACAAGGCACTGAACAACCTGCTCTAGTTGCACCCGCACTGAGCAGGGCTAGATGGTCTCCTACAGCCCTTTCCAACCTCAATAACTCTTGTGATTCTGTGAAAACTGGACAAGCATGCGCACGATATCTGTGATGTTCCTGGAAAGAAACCAATATGCATTATCAATACTTGTGTAAGTTAAAATAATTTGACAGACATCAGAAAGCTCCCTCACCAGAGGCTGGTTGTTTTTCACTAAGCAGACGATCCTCATAGCTTCCTCATTTTCAGGTATGTTGTCTGGCAGGGGTGGAAGGGTTGGTTCAAAATCTTTCTGGGCCACAGTATCATGGGCAGATAGCAAGGCCTGTTACAAACAAAAACAAGCAAACCAACCAACCCATAAGCAAAGATCATACAATAGAACAGCTTTAAACAGTGACTGGTCAGAAAACAGAAATCAGCGAGTAARTTCCTATGTGAACGTTGATCCCTTTCACACATTGACATTTTCTTCTTTCCACTTGGAAATTCGAAGTGTGAAATGAAGTTTTAAGAACAGTTCCTCTCTCTGCTTCTTCTGGAAAACTTACAGAAGATGAAACATTTCTATTTGGAACTCCAGGGTAAAGAATGCAGGTTTTGCAATTACAAGGAAAATTTGGTTTTATATGTCTGCATCAACTGCTCAGAATTTAACTTTGTAAGAAACATCTCTCTCAAACATAGCCCTTAAATAAAATGCAGCCCACTGCAGGTACTTCAGATACACRGTCCACATCTGATTTCACAACTAGGTTAGCTCATGACTAGGAAACTATGTCTCTTCTGGCTCCTTTGCCAATTCTTGTGAACAGCTGCCCATCTGTTTCCTTTCCCACTGCAGACAGCTCTATGAGCAAACTTCTTTCCTTAAGCAGGACTTGCCTTTAAGTGTGGAGCTCGTAGTAGTCGTCTTAGCTCTTTGATCTCTCCAGACTGAGGGGCCTCACGCAGTAACTCTACCACCTGATAAATGTAAGAGAGAAAGCACAGAGACTGGTTCTGGTGGACAATTAATTTAGAAAGCTCTAAATTGAACTTAGAGGAAAATGGTATGATAAGAGTGTTAAGCCCCCCACGTTATATGACTCAGAACACATCCATACGGTTTGCTGTAGAATTGGACAATATGACCACAGCTGCACAACACTGAGCCAGGCTTAATTTAGTTCAGGCACAGTGCCATGTGCTCTAAATTAGTTTTTTCTCCTGTGCCTCAACCAATTTCATCACTAGTGTCAGTTTCTCCACTTATTCATTAACTCTCCCTCTAATTCAGAAATTTAAGAATTAATCAGCTATTACGATTAGAAAAATCCAAAAAGCTTTTCAAAATCCTCATGTCAGACTGATTGTAGCCGTAACACTGAACCACACAGTTGCATGGGAAGAAAAATATATGGCCAGTTGTTAAAACAAATAATTTATGTGTTCATTACACTGGCCAGGGCTCATGTAGTCTAGTGATCACAGCTGTATGCATTTCTCATCCCCCCCTCTCAACACAGTAAGAGTTACCAAGTAGTTTGACAAACGCGTGAGGACAGAATCTTTCAAGTTTATCTAGTGTACTCAGACCTGAGACACAAAACAAATACCAGAACACTGTTACTTGCAGCTAAGTTGACTAATTTGGTATGAGTAAGTAAAGCAATATCCTATGTATACAGGGTCTTACCTCACGAGTCAACGCACGTGCCTGCAGTGTGACAGGAACTGGTCTCTTTCCGAGGTAGTGTTGGAGGCATTCATAAATCTATTGCATGCCATGACAGAGAAGACAATGCAATGATGATATGATCTGTTCACATGATTACATAGATACATAGACAACACACAAAGGACAATACTGTATTTCTAGGAATTCCTCAGTCCAAGTAGAGCCAAAGAGCTTGCAATCTCAATCCTTAATGTCTAATGCATCTGGAATTGAGTCTATAATTCATTGTCTTTCCATATTATCGTCCAGCTAGCCAGTTATGCTGTAGTTTTGAATTTTCCAATAAGAAGAGCTGATTACACAGGATAATAGCCTGAGAGCGTCAATTCTCTGACTTGTAGCTTGCTTCCTTCCCCTATTTGCAGGCCTGATTAACATAGTAAATTTAACTTAAAACAAAATAAATTGCTGTATTTAAAATGACCTTATGGACATTCTTATCCACTGCAAGTTTTTCTTCTTTAAAATTTAAAGATTTTAAAAATCCTTGTTAGAGGAAAAGCAGAATTTGTACAGAATTTGTCTCCGAGATACAATTCTGCTCAAGAGAGAAACACCAGCCAAAACTCTGTTCCGTAACAACATAAAATCTTCAACTTCACATCAGATCAGTGCGGGCAAAACAAAACAAAGTAATTTCACAAGCATCCATGCCAAAGAGTGGGATGCATAGCCATAGAGAGATCTAAGAATAAAAAAAGACAGCTGAGCAGTGCTGTAGTCAGCCTATGTCTCCATCTCCCTGGCCTTAAATCGGACRTGTGAAGTAGAAGAGCTTTAATGTCTAGGACATTATGAAAGAGAATACATTTTTTTTTTTCTTTAAAGCAAAAGTGGTTTTGTTCACCTTGACTGCTGATGTTGGGACTGACATTAGGACTACCGGCACTTAGTGTAAATAAGCATTTATTGTCCTGATATGGCAAAATAAAGTAGCTATCCCCTAGAGATTGTTCTCTAGCAAACCTTCACCTTCACAGCTGAATATTAGTTTACCTTTAAAAGTGCTTGCAGCCAGCGGGATCTGAGCAGGTCATATAACATGCCAACGCCATTGACATCTCTTTTACAGAGCAAACTCAGTTCTTGTAGCACTAGAGTCAGAACATGAGATATACCTGAGTCCAAGAAACAGAAAAGTGCAAGACATTTCATTTCAAATAGAAGACCAACCAAAGCCAAACAGTGACCCAGGCCTTTGAAAAGCACCTTTCCTCAGTTTATACTTCCAAGAAATGCACCCATTTCCTGTCTGCTTTGCTTGTTTCCTRCAATCAACTCTGTTGCATAAGAGCTTTATTTTTTTTACGTTATTAACCAGCAGGGTTAGGTCAATACTAGCAATTTTCACCTGACCTGTGAGAAAAACACACAGGGAATCTCACCATATCARTCTGGGTTCAAGCTCATACCTCCTATGAGAAGAGGTAAACATAAAAAATGGCCTTGTTCATTTTATAGGCTTTTCTTTTGGATGACCCACTGTTTGGGCCAGGGACCATCTGTTTTTCTCCACTCTTGAGAAGTGCAGGCATGTTGGAGAATATCACTAATGAAAATGCAAATTCCTGCCAAATACATACCATTGTCACAGACACCCACAACACGTCCCAGGAGAGGGGAAGAACCGTTCTTACTATTAGAAGCAGCACTTGATCTGCTAGGAACAGTATTCTAATACAGTGGAAAACCAAAAAATCCAGTGTCTTTCTAAAATCTCAGGAGGCAGAAACTAAGAGGTGACAAATAGATAAGATGTTACACAAAGTCAGGCCTAGATACAAACTGTTTTTTGTGAGTGCATGGAAATAAATTTTACCTCAGAAATGACAACAGGTCATTTCTGGTATGTGAGACTTCTCCCAAGAAACACAATGTTTATAACAGCACTGATACAATACCATACCAAATGCTAGGAGTTAGATGTATTAAGCTATAAGGGTTCTTAAAGAGACCATAAGAGTTGGATGCCTGACTCCCACTGAATGTCAAAGGAAAGTAAGTTCTCAACTTTTATCTATTTTGGTAAGCACAAGCTGTCTCTTTCCTTTTTAGTGCCAAAGTAATAATACAATACAATTGTAACTGGAGACTTTCCTTTGTATTTATTTGTTTACAAAATTAAACTTGGCATGTTTCAATGAGTAATATTGTAATACAAGAAAAATGTTGAAATCAAACCATGACACTAGGAGCTTCTAAAGTTACATCAGCCAAAGTCAAAAATAATAACTTCTTAAAACTAAAGCTCATCCAGCAGACCCAGAATAGCTGAGTACTTGCTACTGCAGACAGTATCATCAGCTGCTATCATCCAGTCACCACAGCTAACCTAAACATGGAAGCCCTTCTTTACTTATCTCTCCTGAGCACAATGTTTATAGCCATTGACAGTTAATTGTTTCCTGTATCAGCTCTAGACCTCAATGTTACCAACACTTACGTGAGATCTATCTTCAACTTCAGTTTCACTGAGGTATTTTCCTTATGCATGAATTTATACAGGCACTTGCCTGCTAAGTTCCTGCAGATGGGACTTCTGCCTCAATCATCAGGCAGAATTATTGAGTATCCAAACTGGGAAAGCCTGGAAATGTACCTCATTATCAAAAGAATCATCTGTTTCTGGAAAGCAGACATCTAAGCACTTACAAAAATGATACTCAGTGAACCCTGATCATGAGCCCCACAGGGAAATTATCTCCCAAAACACAGTTAACTTAAAAGGATTCTCTTCTACAGGAAATTCCTAGTGCCTAATAGAACATTACCTTTGGTGGAGACACTTTTTAAGATCTTTTCCTCATTACTGGTTGCCTCTTTTTGAGATGACTTGTACTATCTCCTAGAATGCTATCCCTACATTAAACTGGGCTCAAATAGACCAAGATGTTCCATACAGAAGCACAAACCTTCAAACAACAGAGAATCATTTCCTTAAGCAAAAAAACCTCTTGCAGTTATTAGTAATTCTTGATACAGCTGCAGAGACCCTTGACTTTGTAAGACAGAAACAAACGCCAGGTATTCTCTTCTGACACGCTCTAAATTAACTGCATACCACCATTAAACATCAAGAATCATTCCCATTATTAAGTAGTAATACTTCTAGACACGTTCATCTCTCTCAACTCAATGGAAGAAGAGTTACAGGGACCAAGGCATAAAACTTTTTGTCGGCTTTCTTTCTCTTTGAAAAAGAGATGCAAAAGTTATGAGTACCATTATCTTGACTGCAGACTGTTGGCACCTCCATCTTTTCCTTTATTCAAGGAGATTCCACCCACTTTGAGTACTGCATTCACACCAAGTAGGCTTCACAAAGATAGATGCTGAACTAGGGAAAAGAGTACACTCGTATCAGAATACTGTCAGGTATTTTAGATTGATAAGAAAGCAGAATTTAAAATAAGGGGGCAGCACAACAGGTTGCAAGCATAAATTAAATACATGAGTCCCACCTGTAAATTCAGTTACCCACCAGCATCCACAATGCAGACAGACAAACCTCAACTGCAATATGACATTTTATTTCCTCCATGGAATTGTCATTAGCTTGCTCCATTAAGCCTTCTAAAATAACAAGCTATTTTGTACATCTGTTCCCCAGCTTTTCAACTGCACTACCATGGGAAGTTGTAATTTTTTCCAAAGACTTTTAAAGCTTGTTTTACATAGAGATAGCTTGGAAAATAATCATATTCAAGAACATATTACATTTAATTCCTCGTTATTGACACAATGTTAAAATTGAAAGATTCTGGAGTTTCTACTGAATTTTCATTGAGCAAGGACATGATTTTGCAAAAAAGGGATCCCTGTTTCTGTCACTGTTAGAATTTAAGGTCTTTGAAGGATTTGTTCCACAAAGATTTCGTATTTTCCTCACAGTGAATTAACACACACAAAAACACCAAACCCAAATGAAAAACCCCACACCTTACCTTACTGGTATCATCACCTCTCTCAGGCAATTTATAATTGGTTGCTACTTTTAGAGATAGAGTCAAAGAAGTAATTTGCTAATCTAAAAAAACCCCTCCTATATTATTTTTCATTATAAAAAGCAGCATACACTACCTTATGATTTTTTTCTTTAAATTTTAAAATAAGAATTTGTAAGTAATGCAGGAAGCCAACACTTACACTAATTAATCCGTATCCATGCCGCACTGAACTTTTCGCATATAAAAAATAAGCCTTTAAAATTTTTTTCCAAATTCATTCCCTCCCTTAAACTTCTGTGACAACCTACCACTGACCTATAATGTTCCCTTAGACTAAAAATGGAGGAAGCTCTCCCATCTATTGCTAATAGGAAACAATGCAGTACAAGATTGCTTCAGAGTATTCTCAGAACTCTTCTTTGCAAACAAGTATGGAAATTCCCCAGGGAACACCGCATGGTGCATTTATACCCCAAAGCATCAGGAATCTATATGGGAAAGATCTGAAGTAATTCAGAATCTTCATTACATCCTAGTTGATCTCATGTCAAATCACATCTGATACAAGTTTGAAGATACTGTCATGATTACCAGTATTGTAAGATTATTCTTTAGAGTTAAAGATTTAAGCTGGTCACTCAAGAGATAAGTCAGAGTACAAGTTAAAACAAACCTGTAACATCAGATATCTGAGCACCTCAGCCAATAATGAACCACAGTGTGACACTGTATGCACAGTGAATGCCTTACCAAATTCTGTTAAATATACAGTAGTTTATCTCCTGGATTAGTAGAGCAAAAAGGCAGCCATTTTCCTCTAGATTGTTCTGTGGACAGAAAACAGAGGTACAAGCAGGAAAAGTATTATCTTGATCTGCTTATAAAAGCAGAAGGCATTACTGTCACTTCTACGGCACTTCTTAATATGTTAAATCATAAAACTGCTTCCAAAAGGCAGTGGAAATTAAGGGAGGAAAAAAAAAAAATCAGAGAACTTATGAGATTACAATTCAAACATTTTATTACTGAGTATTGGTAATTCGTTTCAAGTTACCTCTACAGGATACTCAGTGATACATCTTCCTGAAATTCTAATCCAAAGATTGCTTTTAAAATTATGATTTCTTCTTTCAAAGACTAACAAAAACACAGTTTGATCCTCAACAAAACCCAATGCAACATTTCCATTTCAGCGTTAAGATTGTACTGCATAATCATTCTTCCATCGGGAACAACTATTTTTCATATTTTATGAATGTAACACTGAATCCTTCTACCACACATCCACTGGGAACTGGGTTTTGAGCTGGGTTTTTTCAATAGTCTGAGTTCTGTTCCTTTAAGAGTTTGTCTTCCCCTTTGGTAAGCTTAGTTGATCTGCCTAATGATGGATTTAACAAAGCAGGCCATATAAATCTAGTCATGAATACCTGTTTCTTAATTACAGAAGACATTAGGAGTAGGACAGAAATCTTCACTGTGGGATGGTATAGACATGGAAAGAGGAATCCCTATGTTGCAAAGTACATTCAGGACAGTGGCGCTCCTGGTTTTCACTGAACAGCAGCAAATGAAAACACAAGTAACCCTCAGCTTGGTTGATCTCTGTCCCGCCCCCTCTTTTTGGAAACTAAGAGTCTATAGCTCCAGATTCACTTGCAGAAGTATTTACAAAGAGATAGTACTCAATCTGCGAGTTAAGTCCTAAAATGAAACTTCTTCTGACAGCTTATCCCATAAACTACATTTCAGAAGCCCCATTTCCTATTATTATTACTAATTCTAAAGCTTCCCTAGCTTTTATAACTATGTTTTTTTCAGATTTTTCAAGAACTAAAGACAGACCCTGCTGACATCTCTTGGTTCCCATGTACAATGGCTGTTTACTTTGCTTTATGTAGTCTACACAGACATCCAACAGCATACTCCCAATTCAAAATCCTGATTACAGTTTTGTGGTAAAGGATATTTGAAGACAAAAGAAAAGAGCATGTCCAAACATTTCAGAGGTACTATAAGGGAGACAGCTCCTGATCTATATGTTATATTTCGCATAGCAAAAGTCCAAATTTAAAAGTCTGATCACATACATCCCTCAAAAAAAACCCCAAAACTAACCCAACTTTTTTCCCCTCAAAAAAGAATAAATGAGTAAAATCCCTGTTATAACATAGCTAGGCTTTCTGGGACAACTCCCCTAACCCTAGCTGAATTTGTCTGGCCAACTCACATTTACAAATATATTCTGGTTGTCAACTGTGATCAACTTTACTTATTACTATGCATCTGTTACCAGATGTGTGATTTTACAGCAGTTGGTTCACTCAAAGCATTGAGTGAATGAAGAAAACTTTTATCCATAAAGATACTCTGCCACCCAGAAGGCTCTCAACACATTGTACTTACAGTAACTTCCCATTCAACAAAGCCCAGTTCTCTCCAGAATAAAACTCCAGTTACTTCAAGTCTAGATCTGGCTTTTCCTATGTTTTGTCCTATTTAGCTTCAAAGCATCAGACTGCATGCCCTTTTACGTAGGGTGGGACCCTGCAAACACGTATAGGGAAATGTGAAAACCAAGAAATATTTCTAAAAGCTTTTTGGCTTAACTAGTTAAAAGGAAGTTTAGAAGACCCCTTAACCTCAAAATAGCCAAGCAAAAAACCTCAATATTTTGTAGAAGACTCCTCAGATGCATACTGAAAATTGATTCTTTTCTCTTGTAATAACTGTAGTGAAGTTACCATAATCTTAAGACCTGCTTTGTTCAAGTAGTGTTGTCTACCAAACCGGCATGTCACCATACTGACAATTAGCATTGCTTATATTACATATTCTATTACACAACAGAGAAGTTTAAAGGAAGAGAGAAAAAAAAAAGCCCACAACGCTCTCCAGTATAGTCTTAAGAATACCTTAATCAAGGTCCCTTTTAGCCTTTGGGAGCTGGATCATATTTATTTCTTCTTAGCTAGGATAGATCTTGCACAGCACAGTGACTCAGAATGGGAAAGAACTAAACCAAAGCAAGCAAGTTACCCTGTTGCTGTCAAAGAAAGAATATTCTACAACCTTCTACTGAACAGTTATTTCATTTTTAAATACACCACCGAGAATCACCCTGCAAACAGAAACAAAGAACAACATTTCTGGAGCTGCTAAAATACTTCTGATTCTGCTAAAATACTAATACTGCTACCCCTTTAAAAGACTCGAGAGATTTTTTTTTTTTTTCCTCACGGAGCCTTGTAGCTTCTGGTATCACTACTGCTTCCACAGAGAACAGATGTGGGATTGAGCGTGTTTAGAAGTTTTAGACGCACTGTTTTTCTTGAAGGTTGACCTCAGATTCCCAAGAAAAACTGGGAAAGCTACTGAACACTGATTGCTTGCGTTTTTGGGTGAAATCCTTGGGCTATCAGAGAGCTGCTAGGTTTAATAATAAACACAGAGTTAGTAACCCTTGCATCCACTGTTGCCTTTTTAAACTACAGAGTTTATGCTCACACTGACAGAAGCAGCATTTAAACATCAAAATCTGTCAAATTCTTAACAACACAGCTCACCTCATTCATATAGTAGTAGCTGTTTCATATTTTCACACAACAAAAGGAAAGCAGCTTCCAACTGTGAAGCCTGGTTTCAGCAGCTGTCAGTAGCAATAGACAATGAATAAGTCATTACCAGAAGAGAGGAAGAACAGTATCTTGCTTCGGTGCAGTTCTTTAGAAAAAGACCTACTAAATTGCTTGCTTAAGGGGAAAGGTCAGAGTTCAAACAAACTTTAACTACTACTGTGCCTTCATTTCCTGAGACTTATATCTACGCAGACTATAAGGCCAGAGCTTAGGGTGTCCTCATCCCAGGGATCTAAATAAATTAGATGGAAGTTCTTACTAAAAGGCTTACCTGACTAATCTCCCAGCCAGTGTAAGGGCCTTCCCATTCACATGTATTGCACGCAATTACAGATGCTCATTAATAGAAGACATTTCTCTTTGCCTGTTTTTAGGGACAGAACTGGATATCCATGCTGAGCGTGCCAGAATTTAGAGTCAAAAGGAGTCCATCACCTTATGCCTACAAACAACAGTTATCCCAAATTTGGGCTGCAGAGCTTACTTCCTTCAGCAGCAGAATATGAAATTCCTTGACCCCATTTGTCAGAGAGACAGAAGGTCCTATTGATACAAGGCTAGAGTTGCAAGGGAACTCAAGCCCTGCTTTTAATAGTTTTCAGAATTGTCTTTACATGGACAATTTTGGCTATCAAGCCTCTAAAGGGGACAAGACCAGAGAACCTGACATTCAGAACATCAACCCCCCCCTGCTCTTATAAGCTTCTTTGGTTAACATGCTTGACAAGGTTATTGAGTGCTTTTAACACGGAAAACTACTCTTATCTTTAAACTTGTCAAAATTAATGATTTGGCATATTGAAGACTGCGAATTAGCTTGAGGGCAGGGAACACTGAGAAAGCTTTCGTTGCAAATAAGCCACTATAAATCAGCAAACTGAGGCGGCTAAAAAATGGCAGTAAGAGACATTCAGCTTCTCTCAAATGACATGTCCTATTCAGGACTTTTTTGTTCTGCATTAAATAAACTTAATTAGGCTAGTCTCATCACTGAAGCCTGTCAGCTTCTTTTTCTAGTCAGTGTAAAAAGAGTCTTGCTTTTTGTACACTTTTTAAGACTTGAAAGTATTTTAACTAAAAAAGCAACCCTAAATATTAGTGGAATAAATTGACACATTTTAAGCAAAGGCTGATACCTGTCCTTTGAAACCATATATCCTTATCTTGACCCAAGAACCACTTATTCCAAGTCTGAGGTGGTACAGGTTAAAAAAGGAGTGAATAAATTTTATGTTCATGTAAGGCAATCTGTGARATTTAGATAATCACACCTGCATATGTAAGGTTGCTGATGGAACAAATGATGCTATTACTCTTTGTAATCAGATATATTCAGTGATGATTCATTCTGCCTCCCTCTAAAACAAAAGCTTACAGCTCCAGCGGTGGTGCAAGTATCTTGTTTACGTGCACATAAATGCCACTAAAGCTTCGCTTACTGAAAGAGCAGCGCATTCAGAGAAGAATACTTGGGTGCAGCACACTGTAGTCACGTGAGGCAGCCAGCTTTACTTCCAGCTGTTTACTGCCAACAGCTTGGGCTTACTAAAAAAAAAAAAAAAAAAAAAAAAACAAAAAACAACCACCTGACAACATCAACACACTGATACTAAATCAACTTACACRTACATGGCTAGGTAGTGCCAAGAAAGGATTTGTTTTACAGTCCCATATCAGTCACATATCTTTCCTCTACATTATCTCTCACCATACCAGAACAGGTAGTTCCCTAAACTGCTTCTAACAACCAGCAGAGTTAGGAAGTGAGCCTACTTTCGGCAACGTAAGTCAGTAATGTATAGGACCTGGCGTTCAAGTCAGAATACTTTGTGAAGATTAGGGAGTGAGGAAGAAATTCTCTTTTGAGCTCTTACTCCCCATTCATACATCTCTCTAATATTTAGTTAATGGGAATTAAACAGATATCACAAGTTTAATTAGCTTTGCTGTAGCTATGAGAAGAAACTAATTTCACAGCTGCATGGGGGAAATGCATCTGCGCAGTACAATGATTTCAGTACAGTGCATATTTTCTTACCTGCAAACACCGCAGAATACACCATGTTCAGCTCATGCAGAATTTCCAGAGGGAAAGAGTATTTGCTGGATGTTGGTAGAGCCAGTAACCTCACTGCCCTAGCTAATCTATGGACATCCTCTCCTTTCTAATCCGCAGAAACCTAGCCTTAGAACTACTCATTACCAGGGAGAAGAGAACAAATCCCCTTAACCCTTTTCTTGCATAAAAAAGCCTACTTTAAGTTGTCTCTCACTTAAGTAGTTTCTTATTCTCAGCAACTTTCCCAGTCAATAGGGCACTCATCTCTTAGGGTCTGTCTTCAGCTACGATGCCTGCAATTACAATGAGAATCTGTAATACTGTAACATTGATCTTCTGTTGCTGGTTACAGGATTTCTGCTGCAGCACAAGAAATATCTGGCTTTCAATTTAAGGAAAAAAAGAGGAAAAAAAAAAAGATGAGGAAAAAAGTAATTACCATGAAGCCATACAGCCAGAGGAGTCCTGCAGGTTAACTCATCTCTTTGTTAGCTACAGAAATACACAAATCAAAGCTGGTCTGTAGTGATTTCCTAATGCATCACAGCCCACGTAGGCTGTAAAGTGGAATCCGTGTCAGAAGCACATTTAATCCTCGGATTCTCTTCAGCTAATAACTGAGCTATATATCAGAAAGACCAAAAATAATCCAGCCCAGGCTGTCTGCTTCCATTAATCAGCAAGCTAAATTCATATGTGATATCACTACTTTTTATAAGAGGTTGTGTATATACACACACATGCATGTATATATGTAAAGGCAAATGTATTCTTTGTTTTTTTAGTTCTTAACTGCATCATTCACAGTGAATGAAGTTAAGCATTTGAAGTTGCTACATATTTGGTAGTTACACCTCCTTCTTGAAAGGCAGAAAGATTATGGAAAGGCTTCCCATCTCTGGCTACATTCTCAGTTTAAGGCACAGAATCAGTGTGGAGGTAAGGTCATATGAAACAAAGCTTTTTCCATGTCAAAGCTGAAGATTAAAATCATTCCTTTCTTCCGAAACATCTGAAGACAACAAACACTGACCCTGAACAGTTGGGGAAGGGGGGGGGGGGGAATCAAACCTGTTTTTAATGATTACACTCCTACAGAAGGTGAAATAAATCCTGAATTCAGATCTTTGCAGATGAAAATTATTGCCATTGATTTACTCAGCTGTTCAGCATAGCTCCTTTTCAAAGAGCAGTTCTGCTCCTACAGGTTTCAGTTAAATATTTTTTGTACATTGAGTTCTAAAGAGATGATTGCATAGAAAGACTGCATCTAGCACAAAAGATTAAGTGTTCAAATTCCTGCTTTATACTTCATTATACTCTCCACCCTTAGTTGTGTATCTTTCCCCCCCACCCCCTTCTCAAATTTACTTCTTATAGCTCCCCTTTTATTCATATTATTGCTTATCTCTCCTCAAATTATTCAGTATAACTTAAAAATAAGATTAAGCTAACAAAAAATGGTTTGCAAACATGAAGAAGTCTATTATCTCTATTTTCTATTATCCCTATAGTCTGTTGCAAGTATAACAACAATAGTTTTAAACATCACCTTGCCAGAATTACTCTCTCCCCTTCTCTGATGAAACTAAAAATAATTTCAGAAAGACCAATCTTTTTTACTTTATTATGAAAATTGCTACATTACAGTCACTGTTCGAAACAGTATTTTGACATACAGTTTCTTTCCATTTAGGTGCCCATACACAAGTCATGATTACTATTTCAAAAATATGATTAGCATTATCTATGGTAGTTTGACATAACTTAAGCCATTATAACATTCTATAATCTATTCCTCCCTCTCCCTTTTTTGAGTCAGCCATGGTAAAGAACAGCACCTACAACACCCAAATTACCCACGAGTGTTATTGGTATAAATAAAGTTAACCATAAACCACAGAAGAACATACACACACAAAAATCCCCCAGGGAAATTACTTGGCCTCTACATGTTCAAAAATGCAACACGGTTAGCTTTTTTCACTCTGACACATAAGTTAACCGGCAAAAGTCTCAAACCTAATCCATTGTCAGGTTGTTCAAGAGCACGTTCACATTCTCCTATCACATGGGTTTCCAGAGGAAGTGTTTGTCCTCAGACCTCTGGTTAATGAAACTGAACACTACAGACGCCGGGTATTTAATTCAGTGCCAAAATTTGAAGTGGTCAGTGCCTTTTATTTATTTCATAAACAGAAAGAATGGTGAATGCCTTTATATTTACAATTCTAGTAAACAGGGAAGTCCATAACAGTGTGATTATTTCCACAACAGCACATTAATACTGCATTCAGCAATTCTGTTCAACACATATGCCTCAAAACCTTTACAGCCAAACACACTATAGGTTACCCATTATAAATACTAACATATTTCTATTTTTTAAATAAACAAACATAATAGCTTAATTCAGGAAGACTGAATGGTTCTGTGGTTTAATTCATTCTCTTTAAACGTCTCTGTTGACAAACCAGGAATAATAAAAACAAACCCACTGCTTTAGAAGCCATGCAGTCCAGACTTTCACATGTACTCTATGTAGATGCCATGCCTTTTTGCAGCATTGTTAATTGAAAAGGAGTAAATAATCTTTCTGTTAGAATAGGAAATTATTTCTTCTTGGCCAGTACTTGACAAACCAAGTCTCTAGCTTCATCATCACTTCATAGATTGCCTCTGGCTGCAGTTTTCCAGTCTTAAAACTGAAAGTTCAGGAGAAACAACTGAATATTTTCATCTGTAACAACAAAACTGTAACAGAGTATTTTCTAAGTGCCATTTCAGGGAAGAAAGTGGGTATTAGTGAAGTTCCACTGAGCAGATTATCCCACAGAGCCAAGTGGTAAATGATGGTCTAGGTAAGCTTTTCATGTTGAATCTGGTAGTAACATGCCTAAATTAAAACAAAAGTTCAGTTTAGCACACATACCAGTTCTCAGCAAGCTGATAAAGCATCATACACAAAAAGGTTTATTTTTTTTCTATCCAAGAAAACAGAGGAGTAGGCTTTCTACAAGCAGCGATGATACAGTGACACTCAACACATGAGAATCTTCTGATATGTACACTAGCAAAAAGAACAACTGGAGATTTTAAGTTACAAATTATGTCCAGCTCTTAATGAAGCAAGATAGCATGATTTGGGACTCTGAATACTTCCACAGCTCCCAGCTTTGCCAAGATGAAGTACATTTTTTTTCTCACAAGTCTGTCTTTGCCCTTTGACAGAACGACCCAAAAAAGAACATATTTTCTTACAGGACAAGGATGCAGGGGTTAAGCATTTCAAAAGCACTCAGACTGAAAAGCAAAGTTTCCATCATTTGGATAAATACCCTGACCTGCTGCTTGATAGCTATTCACTCCTTAATGCTGGTTCAAGCATGCATCAGGTCAGCCATGACCAGAAACTTAATATGTCTCAGACAACACTTGCACTCATGGAAAATAAGATTCTGCTTCTACTACATAGATTCTTTGATAAATTTTAACCAACTTAAACCTTCCCTTTTTGTGGCACTATAAAAATAACAGGTGTGAAAAACCCTCTGCACCCAACTATTTCCAGTTCGCACAGACAGAAAATACAATCGTGTTCACCCAGCAGCTCAGCTTAAGATTTTTATTTAAGTTTCAGGTTAACAGACTGCCTCCAAAACAACCCCACAAAAAAGCTCCACACAGCTGAATTGTCACAAGACCCACTTGTTTGAAAAGTTTTGAGGTACCAAAACAACTATTTCCATTATGGAGGTCCTAGCGTACAACAGGATATTCATCAGAACAGATTCTCTCCCTTTTTCCATATGTAAAAAGAGAAGAATACTAAATAGAATGTGGAGAGTGACACAGGAAAAAGATTTTTTTTTTTTTTTTTTTTTTTAAATTGAATTCCTGAAGCATCTTGATGTAATGTTAGACTTAAACATTATTGGAATGGCTAATCTCCAAAGCAGCACTTCATTCCAATTTTTATAAAGGGAATAAGGTTTGTTATGTTGCAGGGGAATGACAAGCTACAGGTGAGCATTCAGAACAGTCAACAGCAACCAATATTACATTTGAATAAAGTACACTTGCACATTGCACCATTTTGTTAGCAGTACCTGCAATTGTTAGGTTATCCTAAGCTCTAAGATAAATTTCCTTGCTCATTCTAGCTAAAATCTTCAATAAAAATGTCAAAGAAGTTACAACCTAATGTTCATACAATTGTCCTAAGCTGATCATCATTGCTCAAAGCTGATTAATTTCCAAAGAAAGCTTTAATAACCCTGAATAATTTTCATACCTTCAAGGTAGTGAACATGATGCCTTGCTCCCCATGCTGCAGATAAGGATCCATCAGGTCTTCGATTAAGTGCACCTCAGACCCTAAGTTCCTTATCCTGTCACATGGGGGAGAGAGAAAGAGAACAGGTGAACAGAAGATACCATTATACTATTTTTACTTTTTGTACATGGTGTTGTGCAAAAACCATGCTTTTCCCTAACCTCATTCTGAGGTCACAGCCATTTCACAGTTAACTGTTCAAAATTTTTTCAGACCAAAGCGAACAGCCAAAATGGAAAATTTACTGTTACAAAAAGCTAGCAAGTAGCCCTATAACGAGAAGCAAGAGTGTTTAATACAGGTGAAAGTACTCATACTGCCTATGCTCAGCTATGATGCCACTCTTAGTGCCTACCTGGCTCGTAGCACCACATAGAGAAAAACAGGAAATAAGTCATCCATGGACCACAGAAAATCTTCCTGAAGAGTCTCAAGTACATTCTGAGAGATCTCTTCAAAAGTCTGCTGGATCACCTTTAACTTGTCAGCTGGGGTAAACGTGGTACTGTTTGGAGAGCAAGAGCAAAACAGAATAACAATAAGTAGTTACATATCTGCATCTAAACTAGGAAGACAATTTGCTAGCTAGCATGTCCCCGTGCCCAAGAAGATAAGCCAGATCACTCACACCACAACAGCCATGGCTGCCAAGGCTGTGTAGTACCTCAGGCTACAATTACTGGATCAAGGCACACTACTGCAAGTGAGACTGTCATCACAGTTTTAAGATGTTTTAACATAGTGGTAAAGGGGGAAAAATTCCTGTCTAAAACCCTTTTAATTTCTACTTATATTCTTACAGCAGAATTCCTTATGTCAGCTAACAGACACAGAAAAGCTCCCCATACACAGGTCATTTTGCCATAACTGTTTAGAAACTCACATGTATATTTGATTCGACACCCTCACGCTTTTGATTCTAAATGGTGTCCTATGGACACATCTCAGTTGCATATATGAGGCTATACTTCATTCCCCATTGGAAGAATTTGCTAACATTTTTAGTAGGAACTCTGAAACTTCTTGGTGACCTCTCTTATGAAGCTGAACAAAGAAAAGGTGACAGGTAAAGGATCACAGTCAAGTAAGCTAGATACTACTATAGCAGAACAGTAAAACACTGAAAAAGACAAATTTCAGAGAATTACCTGATTTGCTGTAAACATTCAACTGCAGAGGCAAAGCAGGCATCTTTTGTATTTGATGATACCTGTGCAATCATGAGAAGATTTATCATGCAGGTTTAACCACCCCACTATTCAGCAGCAGCAGAAAAGCAGTGTATCATGCAACACTGGCATAAAAGACATTTTTTTCAGTTTTCCAGTGCAAAGAAAGGGGAATGTGCCTGGATGCTAAAGTCATCCAGGAAATCTGCCTACATATAATTTGTATGAGTTCCATTTAAAATTCAGAAAAGCCTGTACTGAATTCCTTGGTATGTTATGAGAATCAGTGATGGTTTTGGATATCTTCCAGGTCAAGTAAGACTGAGAATCATTAAATCTTAATGGTTAACAATCAAGAGGAAACTGTAAGACTGGAACGGTTGAAAACTAGAAAAGTCATAGCAGTCAGTAATCTGAGACTCACGTTTGGAGCAAACAGAAAAGAACAAATATAAATGTTAGCTCTTAATTTGCAACTGAGCCTAAGTCTTTCTGAATGGTGCAGGTAGAGAATGGATGGATGCAAAAAGACCTAGAGAAATTTACAGAAATGAGGAAACTGGACAGATGAGAGAAGCAGATAAACATGATGTCTTGGCTAAAAACATCCTGTTTATTTGAAGGAACAACCCAGCAAATAAGGTGAATGGCTGCAGAGAGCATCATATACTGCATAATTCAGAGAAGACATAGTACTTCACAGCGGAGGGGCTCTACTCTATAACCAAAAAAAGTCAGAAGTGTGAAGGATTCAGACAGCTGGTAAGAATTTTGCCCAGTACCTAAAAATACAGAAGATGTGAAGTAACTCAAGAAACGTGCTATTGCTGGATTTTGTAACATTTAAAGTCTGAGTGGAGGTTTGCATCATGTGAATCTTCAACTTCACGATTTGGGAAAAAGGGGACTTGTCTTGCTGGGAACCCATAGCCTCAGGGGTGGGGTACAGCAGCGGCTTTGGTTATTACAAACTTGTAACACTCAAGCTCTATCAAGGAATATCAGCTTGTCCATCTGCAGCAACTACTATGATGAAAGCCATGCTTCTGATTATTACAGACTTTGCACAAACCACAGTTATAAACAGGGAAGAGGTGATCTGAAGGCAGGAAATTGAAAATTTCAAATAAAAGTATACTGATTCATAGACATGATTTAAAGTATACTGTAAACATTCAAATTGTTTAAAGTTATGATTATTAAACCACTCTTACTGGAGCACAGAGATTGAGTACTACACTATTACCATCCGAGACCAGTGTTCAGCCACTTTCAGCAAGATAATGATTAAGAATAAAAGCTATACAATTTTTCTAATCAGAAAATATACAATGGTATAACTCTCTTAATCAAGCAGCTTGAAAATTTCCTTGGTAGACTTTTATTCTCACACTTTCATAATTGGAGACCAAGCAAGCGTCTTCCTGAATTAGAATTCATTATAGAGTAAGACAGTAAGTGACAAAGCTGGACTGACAGCTATTGTAAGAAATCACTAATGTAGCTTTTAAGTAGCAGACAAATTTTAAGGAAACAAGATAGCATAGCATCTCTTAAGCAAAAAGCCTTGTCAAAAATTGTTTGACTACTTCTTCATGATCTCACCTTCTTGAAAGAAGCACTGGGCAAAGCACACTGTAAGTCAAGGCCCGATGAACATACCTTTCTACTCTCTCCAAGGACGGATACAGTTCCTGGCCAAAATTTCCTGCAAGAAACCCAACATAGTCTATTGAGAGAGCATAGTCTTAAAGCATTCTTCACCTTATGAAAATGAAGTCATCATGTTCCTCTATGAGATACAACAGCTCTTTCTACAGGATCAACTACATCTAGAACAAAGAGCTGGAAAATAGCCYAATTTGAAATGCCTCGCTCTGGTTTTGTAGCAATGCCAATCTTCCGCACACCCCCCACCCCCCACCCCCCTTTKGAAGAGGGAAGTTTTGATTCACTCTCTCAACCATACTAACTAGCTTGAAGATACATTTAGATGCATTTTAATCAAAGAAAAGCACTTTAGACAATAGGGTTTTTTTTAGTTGCTTTATCTGATTACATGCCATAATCTTATAAGTTCTGTTTTGTTGTTGAAGCATACTCACGCTTGCACTCCAAGAAAACTTAGAAGAGCCATATCAGTTTGTTTGTTTAGACGTAAAACACATTCCCAGTAAATATCTTCCTCACGCTCGTTGTCTAAGGCATACAACATAAACAGAGGAGGATACAGTCGTGGCAGTAATACAGGGAGCAGCAAGCCAAAACTGGTTACCACATAGCTATAAAAAAAAAAAAGAGGGGGGTGGTTTGAAGAGGAAAACATTTTAAAAACTTAATTATTTATAAAAATTGAATGAAAAAGAAATCATTGGAACAAATCTTTCATTTAATATGAGCCTATTCTATGAGGGATAAGAATAATAAAATAAGTACAAATCCATCAAATAGTATCTGTGCTAAGAAATACTTAGGAGTATTTTTCCTTTACAGTCCACATACAGGTGAGTTTGGGGCAGGGGCAGTGGCTGTGGTTTATGTGTTTTAAACAGAACATTGGCTTTCTTCCTTATATAATGTAAAAGCTGAATACTGTACTATATTATAGTTCAAATTTTACCTATCTTCACGCTAATCATTTAGCCCCCATTCTGAGCCACTCTGCTGACAGCTGAACTTTACCTTCAAAGCACAACCTAGAAAATAGGCTAAAACCCATTAAGTTAACTGACCTAGCTCCACACACTCACACTCCAGGCTTCATAAAGTCAGCAGTTGCTTGGCATCGAGCTGTAATCCTAATAGGGAAAGCCTACTCAAGGTGCCTACTAATACCACCTGCACAGGTCATTGGAGCCTTTCTCAGAAGGCTCTCTCTACTGAACCCTCTTCCTTGTTTTGACCACGCCTGAGGCTGCTGTGGACAGGACAACGATGGTCTCAAGGGTGAGCTCTATGTGACTGGCTATTTGTGATGCAGTAGATGTGCACTGGACCTGCATTACCCCAGTGCTCATTTCCCAAAGTTTTCTGAAGCCCAGGCCCAAGCCTGAACTTGTTTACCTGCAACAGACAAAAGCAAGTTTGGGCTTAAGTAAAGAATCACTGCATGGAACAGGGGTGAAATGCTTATTGCAACCATCATGTGGAAGTTTGCTTATCAGAATCTGTCATCAGAACCAAAAGGAAAAAAAAAATCTGCTTATACCCATCAGTTAAACATGTGCTTATCTCCCCCCCTCCCCCCAAAAAAAACCTGCAAACAGAAATAAAATGAAGCCTTCCTTAGTTCAGTTTTTTTTCCTTTATGTACCCCGGCTCAGGAGATTCTGATCTGGAGTCAGATTTCCCACTGCAAAATGATCGCCTTCCCTTTGTCTCTGTTGCCACAAATGGAATTGTGCTGCCCTCTTCCGGAAGATCAGGAAACAAGAACCTAAATGGTGATACACGTAATAACGTATGATTTCATTTCATGAAGTTTCTACAAATCACAGCATTAGAAGGCAAGATTGGAGAGGAAAGAAGTGTCAGCTGAAATAATACATGGTGGACTAAGACAGCATAGCTAACAGACGTACAGTACCATCTACCTGAAAGAAAACTTATGAAGGCCAACCCCTCCAATGCCTCAGATACCTTTCCTACCTTGACATCACTTCCCTCCAGACAAGGCTTCTAATGGTTAATAATTTGGAGTATTTCTGCTTTCAGATTGGCAGGACCCAATTAAAGCTGTAATTGCTCTCAAGAATCTAAGCAAACACTTCATAGGAACATTGCTCATCCATGTTGGTAAAAACTTCAGCGGAATACACCGCGAGTCTCCATCCTCACTATTCTTCTATTCCCTTTGAAGACTGTCTTTTCACAGCATGGGTATTCAGAGACACTAAATCCACAGAAAAACTAAATCCACATTCAAGACAAGCTTCCTACAGCCATATTTTAAAGTACAATGTAGGATGTAATACACTGTGGTGAAGATTTTAATTTTTCTATTTTGACAGAATATTCAAGACTCCTTAAAAAGGTTAAGGAAATATAAGCAACCCCCAAAACAGAGTAAAGATACTGGCACACTTGGACTGCATAAACGCTAGACAGTTTCAGTACATGAGACATCTTTAATTCAGCAGTTTGACTTGAAAATTAGAGTCTCATTACCTAACCAATTGGAAGATGCGTTTGAGGTAGGACTTTATCTCTCTTACAGCCTCCTGCAGTAATCGTCGATTAGCTCCTACTCCAACATAGGTCATTCTGTAGACAGCTACTAGTGTTTCCACCAGCTTGCCCAATGGATGGAGAGGAGTATCGCAAGCCTGAGGTGAAAGATATTAATTGGCCAGTCACATAGGTCAATGCCAGACAAAAAAAAAAAAAAGAATTCAAGAGAGATGGGTCAGAGATCCAACAACAGGCTTTGAAAAACAATATTACAAATACATCAAAAAGTGAGCTATATTTAACAAATTGCCATTTGGATTATAAAATTTATGTATTAGCTGAATACAGCTCATAGAGGAGTCAAGACAGTACAAGAACTTGTGCTACTACTTGGACAAGTCRTCTGTCCAGTACTATTAAAATTAACAAGCAATAATTAGCAAGTATTTCAAGATGCTTTGCTAGGATCGAATGTATAAGAATTAAACCAGTAACTGAGCAGAAACTGACTTTAAGGCAGTATCCAATTAGGTATATAATGATTTTAGTCTTAGTTGTGGATTTTAATTCAATAAATTAGGAAGTTATGAGCAAACATGAATGAATACAACATGGATTACAAGAGTGCAAATATGGAAGGAATTAAGGAAAGCTATTACAAAGTGAGCTTGACATCATGCCTTACCAACAAGCTACGTGAGCATTTGAGAGTCACAATACCTTTATCAAATACTTTTTTATATTTTCATATTTTTCCAGGGTGAAGGCACCAATGTGTTGTGGAATGAACTCCAAACTTTCCAGTGTCTGAGTATGTGAGCGGCTCAATAATTCTGGGCTGCAGTTATCAGAAGGACAAAGACATTGTACAGGTTATTTATTAGACATACAGTACGATAAAAACCCTGAAGATAACAACTGAACTAAGTCTAGACATCAGTATGTCCCCGAAAGGGTTTATAGTGCAGAGTATTAAGAGTTCTGATTTTGTTTAGGATTTGTTGTTGTTTTAACTGAACTTTAGAGTTAGAGTTTCTAGTCTAGAGTAGAGTGTGATTCCAATTTCTTTCTCAATACTTTCTTCATCTCGCTGACTACATTCTCTAGGAACCAACCTGTCTTTGTGTTGCCGTCGGTTGGTGGTCAGGGCCACTGCAATGTTGTCCCAAGCCTTCCATCTGTCCCCCTGGCCCGGGCTCTCACAACCAAGCTGGTTCCAGCATTCTTCAAATACTGCCTTCCATTTCTCATCAGGAGGCACTGCCAGGATCCCGAGTTTCCGCCTAATAAAATTACCAGTTAGTCTGTTAAAATCAAAGAGTCATGAAACAACACGTTCAGCTATGAAAACCACCTATGGCTAATGTCAATCTAGTATCTCATACTATTTTACCAAAAGCTGGTATCCTTAACAGTCTCTACTGTGAACCAAGTTTATCACTAAGAATAAACCTAGAACCTACTATTTAATGTCTTGACTTTCAACACCTTTAAAAAGAACTTACAAAAAGTTATCCTTAATTTTTTTTCCTTGCTAACTAACATACATTAATCCATGTAATATATTATAATGTTACGAGATTAACATGTTTTTAATACCTACATGTGGTAACAACTATGAACCTTATTACATTAGACATGTCAGTCTTACTCCTTCTCATAGTCTTCCGGGAAACGGTTTGTTTAAACACAAAAAGGACTGGTTTGATTTCCAAGAAAACAGGACATACTGCACTTAACTGGGCTTATCTTCACCACTGGTATTGATTCAGAAGGCTCAGGACACATTAACATAGCAAAGACATAGTACAAAAATGTCCCAAGTATCTCACTACCCTGGAATGTACAAATAGCACAGCTACACAGATAAATACCAAGAATGGATATATGGCTTCTGCCCCTGAAGTAGTGTCTACATATGATGTTGCGTGATACGTTAGGGATGTGCTGGTAGGGACTAAAACCAGCTCAGGCATCTTTTCACTGACAGCCAATGCTCAGGGATCCTCTACAGCCAAAGGAAAACTAAGAACTGTTGTTCTCCCTATAGACAGATATAGATATCTCAGATATATAATGAAATTTAGGGCTTTGAAAAGCTTTCATAAAGCAAATAAATGCTGTCAGGGTTAACAGTTCTATCTTGATTTAAATCAAGTGTCAGAAGTCGTCAGACCTTTCATTAATATTTTTCCACCACGTTTGAGATGAGAACTAGCAACACTGATATTTCCCCATGCTTCCAGTTTCACAAAGCAGAAAGAGTAGGCTCTAAGCCTTTTCACAAATTATACCAGAAGATTTTCAACTTCAAGAGAGCCTGAAAAGGGTAGATGAAACCCTTATTTCACAAGAAATCTTCACAAATATGTACATACATTTATTCATAGACTCCCTACTGGGGTAAAAAGCAGACAGCTGCTAAGGTTGCAAGTGTTCAGTTCAGCAGGGAGGCCTGCTTAACTCTGCATCCTGTTGTAGGTGTCAGCACTGTCAAAAGAAATTACCAGTGAATGCTTCAGGAAGCATACTGAGAAGTAATCTAGGTAAAAACACTAGAGTTGTGTTTCCCATTTTAATCTGAAATTTGAGAGTATGCCTCAAAGATATTGAATCCTGTACAATTCCTACTATTGTAAACCAGTATATAGTGCTACCAAATGGTGAAATCTCACCAACAACTCTTTAAATTTACTTCAATTTCTTCTACTCAAAGATATCTCAGTTATGACTTAAATAAAAACAAATGTGTTTTTTTCCCCCCAGAAATAATTAAGCAAATTGACCTCATGCATCTGCTGTAAATAGGGTCATATGGAACCTTTTCAAAATTATCTTTGCCAAGGTCTTAAAATGCTCATTTGCAATTCAGCAGATTTTTCTACTATTTTCTTATGCAATGTTTGGAAGAGGTGTGGTAACTAGCTAATTCTGTCCAAATGTACCCCCACTGGCATTATTAAGTGACACATTAAATGAATTAATTTACCGGCAGAATAATTGGCAGAAGGCAGAGAGGTCTGTGATTGACTTCATCACTCAAATATAACTTAGCCTTTCTCAGTACCTCAAAAGTCATCTGCAGCTGTGAACTTAGGTTCTAATAGTCAGTTCAGATATAAATAAAAAAAACATTCTGAGACTGCTACAGGATAGTAGCAGCATGTCAGCTATCCTGTAATTTCATGCTGTTACTTGTGTATTCAAGTAGTAATTAAAGCAAGAACAACTATAAAGAAGATTTTTATCTAATTTTATTTCTTAAGGAGGAGGGAAGAGAAATGAAAAAGTAAAAATGTTTTCAAAATCTCACTGTTTCTTTGGAAAAAATATTTTTAACTGGCCTTTGAAAAAAGACAATAGTTATGTTCTGAACCATATGAGAAATTATTTCTTATTCAACACTCACAATGCTTTAGGTTTGTCCTTCTCATTCTCATACAAGCTAGGTTTGAAGTAGGTTCCTGTGATTTTTATCCCAGATCCCCATTCTCCACTGAAGAGACCTTCAATATAATCTCCATTTGGCAAGGTCAGTGTTCCCTTGAGAAAAGATAATAAAAAATTTAACTGAAATCCATTGGGAACCAAATTACAAGGAGAGAGACTTTTTTTTTTTAAGATGGTAACCGTTTACAAGTGACAACTGTAATACCAACCTTTCCACTCAGAGTCCAGTTATCTGAAAATTCCCCTTCGTAGACTGTATCATCCTCAGAAAGCAGAATTCCAGTCCCCTATAAAGAGAATCATAAAGAACACAAAGCAGTAATTATAACAGAAGGCCAGACCGTAGATCTAAAGATACACTGAAAAGCCTGTTACTAATTCTTAGCAAATAATAATTTTTTAAAAAGCAGTTTCTGAAGTAGTCCTAGGTGAAACAGAGCAGGGATTATAAAGACCAYTTAAAAAGCCAGGACAATAGAAGGTTAGAAGAACAGAAGGTTTACACAGCCTAACATACACTCATCTACCCCAGAAAGCTACCACACTTAGAGGAAATGCCACTATAGCACAGAGTCTGGTGTTCAACTCACCATCATTTTGTTGGTGCTGAAGGCTCCTTCATAATACAGTCCAAACTGAGTAACCACAACACCATTGCCTTGGCAAAGATCATCTTGCCACATTCCCATATACTTTTCTCCTCTAAAGAAAAATGAAGTAGGAAGAATACAGTCTAAGTAGTAAATTTATATCCTTTCTTTGGCTTTACTGCAATTATTTGCCCATTACAGAAACCATTAGAAAAGAGTCATACAGCACTTGTGTCAGGTCTGTCAATCTAGTTTCACTAGCTTCATGGAAATAAAGACTCTTTTTGATAGAGATAAACTATAATGAACTTCCTTTCGCAATTCACATTACCATTTGGCCACATCCAAGCAAACTGTTCCTGATCATCTGAAACAATGCTGAAGCCCAGTTAAGCCCAATTCCTATCCAAAGGAACCTGAGCAGTAGCTACAGCACACAAGAAACAGGGAAACTTGTTGGCTGATCTGGATCAGCTTTATCTAAGATTTAAGTTGTATATGAAAGGGGATCTTCGGCTTCATCGGGCATCTACCTGATATATTTAACAGTCACTTAGAAAAGATGCAAGAAGCTTATTTTAGGCATTATTTTTTTGCCAAAGCTTTTGATTTCTTTACCTAAACTCAGATGACTCAAATTGAGAGGATAATAAATGAAGGAAACCAAGCTGTTCTACTTGGGGAATAGGAGGGAGACCTACGAAGTCATACATGACATTTTGAAAATATTAGAGTGCAAAAATTGGAAGGAAACAGATCACGTTGTAGAAAGTTTCTGGATAATAGCTTAACAAAGGTCATACCATAAAAAAAAAAGTTATTAGACAATTAAAGATTGCTCACAAGTAAACATCAGCCTCTTTCAGACTACTATTTAAAATACTTTTTTGTGAGTGTAAGTCCACAGAGGTCAGGCTAGAGTGTCTGAAACTAAGTGCAAGTCCCAAATATTGTGAAACAATTTTTCCAGTTGTTCTGAAAAAGAACATGATGTTTTCACCATACAAGTAATAAGGAAAAAAAAAAAATTAACTTGTCAAGAACTTTTTTGTTTGCTTTTAGAGGGAAACTAGTGATTGACTTAATAGAACTCTGCTTATTACAGAGCATTTTCCTTCTAGTATCCAGGAAAAATTATGGTCATAGTAAAGAGAGCAAGCCCAGCCATTAATCTAAATTCAGGGGTATCTTCCAGATGATTGGGCCCATAACCTAGCAGGATACTGGTCTGATTCATCACGCCAGCTACAGGGGTCCCCATTGGGTGAAGGCTTCTTGAACAGACAGACAGATGCAGCATACTCAGTTACCAGGATGGAAACGTAACAGAGTAGAAGTCCCACTTGCTCAAATGACTGGTTTGCAATAATGACAGCAAGTTATAAGAGTGTCTGCAGCAATTCCTTATTTGTCTGGGCTGAAGAATAAGAAGTGAAGAAAATGAAACCTTAGACCACAAACATATGCACATATCCTTCCCTGAGACCAGAAGAAAAACTACCATGAGGGCAGCTCACTCATATTTGAGTAACTCTGGAATAGAAAGCAAATGCCACACTCCTCCCCCACCATGAACCACCACTGCATTTACAAATTCTGGAGGTGAGAGGATCTGCGAGGAAAGCTACCATCTCTTTAGTTTGTCCTAGGTAAATAAATGACTAAAAAAGTATGTGGAGACATCTTGACACTAGAGTGTGAGAACAACCACCACCACTGAGCAAGACTAGATGCAAAACTGACATCAGGAAATACCTAGAGATGCTACAATAGCTCTGTTTCAGAAAAATAGCCACATACACACTCGCACACACCCCCTTCACCTCCAGACTTTTTACTATTGTGCTTTTTAAGTGGGCTTTCAGTTCAGTTAAACCAAAACCAGTTTTCTTGGGCTTTCACCAAAAGCTCTCTTTTCAGGAAAAAACAGCATTAAATTGGTGACTGAAGAAACAGACTATATTGATCTGTGCTCAGACAGTATTCATTTAGTGCACATATTTAGTGCAATTCTGTTTCTGAGACCATCATTTCACTAATCTGCCCTGAGAGAAAGTATCTTCCCTCCGCTGCACTGACAGAATAAGTCAATGGAAAACCCGAGCACGAGCTGAAATTTACCTAGTCCTGTATATCCGATCACTGAACAACCCAGTCTTACAGGCCTGAGATGAAAGAAAACTCCTCACGTGACATTCATAAAACTTTCAGCACTCGCACAAGATACCTCAATAAGATACCATATTCAGTGCTAGTTTTCAGGCAGGAGTGTGATAGGAAAGCAAGGCAGAAAAAACAAAGCAAAAAAAAMCCCCCACATTTACTCCAGAAGCAGCACCAAAAAGCAGTCTCTAGACCCAATTGTTTAGATCATCAACTCAGAAAGCCTAGGATAAAGGAAGAAGAAAAAAGAAAAAAAAAAAAAACTAGACAGACATGCACTACTACTGCTACTAATAGATCAAACCCTTTCCTACTCTTTTTGCAATTGTATGTCATACCAGTGTTTAAGGATTTGTGGAACTGAAGCATTACCTTGTGATATCATCAAAAACTCCATAACCACTCTTCTTATCCATTGTCCACTGTCCAATGAACATACTGGGAGAGGAAGAGGTCAGCTTCCCACTGCGTAGCAGACCATGCCCATGACGCATGTTATCCTGAAAACACCCTTCATACACCTCACCAGTAGCATAGCTATAATGAAAAACAGAATAAGCAAGATTCCTATAATCTACTTTTCTGTTGTGGGTTGTTGTTTTTGTGTTTGGGTTTTTTTGTTTTGTTTTGTTTTGGGTTTTTGGGTTGGTTTTTTTTGTTGGTTCCACCCCCCGAACAGATCAACCCTCTCTTTTTCCTTCAAGGAATTACATTACAGCCACACCAAGCAGGAACTATAGTAAAACTATATTTGGTATAGAAGTGAGCCTTTAATACAATTCTTTTGATGCTTTGTTGTTTTAAAGCCGCTCTCTCCCCGACAAGCAAGGCCATTAGAGGTTATATTTATCTCTCAGAAGAAAGAATCCTCTATTATTGAAAGGTGGTAGCAACATTAGCATAGATATTAATAACAGAACACTGTACAAGTATGCATTGTGAGCCATCTACCAAAAGCAAAGCAGAAAATAAGCCAAGCTAACTATAATCACAAGTCTGAAATGCAACAAGAAAGCTACATACAGAGGCTTGGGGTAAGCAGTGTGCCAGAGCATCAGCCCTGCTCTCCCTTCTGCAATGACAGCAACACTAGTGCTACACGTTACCTGTAGACCCCATGCCCACACATTTTGCCTTCCTTCCAGTACCCCACGTAATGGTCATCCTTATTCAATGCTTTGTTTGGCACTCTGTATTCACCATACCTGTCAATGCATGGAAATGGAACACAAGCAGCTATAATGCTAACACATTTCATTAAAAACAGGAACAGATACATATCACAAGCCCATTCTAAAATCAGAATGCTCTATATCATTTTTAGTGCATCTCTTCAACTACAGCAGTTACAGATTTTTTTTTTTTTTTTTTTTTTTTTTTTAAAGAGAAAGCAGGAATTCCAGCATCACTAGGTCAGTTTAGTCCGTACTGCTTTTCTCCTGTTTGATTGTGGCATGCTGTAAGTATTCCCCTCTCTACCACACTGCAGTATTTTTCTCAGCTTTCTAAAGGCCACAAGTCTTCTCACATCCTAGGACTCCTTTGTTGTCTTCTTCAGGTCTTGATAATTCAAGCACATCTTTATTCCAGAGAAAGATTAGAACATATATTGCTTCAGAGAATATTTAAAAAAAGATGCTAGCTTCCAATTATGCTCAAACAGTGGCACAGAAACATTCACAATTTCACTATGCCTGAAAAGAATGAGACACACAACTTTTATTTATTGATTTTAATTTTTTGAGGAGATTAAAATTCAGTTATGAAGGTTCTCCTGAGAGCATGTCTACCCCAACAAGACATTACTGTTGTTAAGTGTTGAGACTACAGCATGCATGCTGAAATACAAATATATGCATTTGATAATCCTAGCAATTACAGCTAAATATCAATCCATTTATTTCTGGTGGGGATTTGTTTGCACTATTTCCATCTCCAACAACCCTAAAATCAGCAGGGTTAGTTACACTTACTGTTACTTACAAATGACCAAAGCTCTAATCTGGTTTTATAGTTTGACATTATACCAATAGCTAAGGTGCATTTTAAAAAGCTGTCTGCAGCCAGACCACATTTCAATTTCCCCTCCAACTCAATACTTTGAAAATACATCTGGAAGCCAATAGGACTCCTCATATATTTTTATCCTGCCCAGAACAGACATGTCTGCTCACAAGATTCATATAAAAATGCCTTTGGAAAAAAGTTAACCTCTTAGCCTCAATAGTGCCCTAAGCAGATTCTTAGCAATGAAATCCATAGACTAATTCAAAGCTGTGTAATAAATTATTAAGTTACTTTCAAGTGGTCTTATTTGTTGCACCAGACAACTTGATAAAGTCTAGGACTTCCGTTCACCCTATTTTCAAACTCCTCTGTACTAGTTATCTTAATCATCAGGATCACATACTCTCATTAGTTTTGTTTTCATCACCCAAACCCTGAAGTCTTGATTCAAGATTTTGTTGTCTCCTTCCTGAATTATTAAACCCTTGCTCTACCAGAAATACTGCAAGGAAAACATCAGAGAAGATGCATCACTACAATGTATGAAAGGCATTGCATTTTCTAGAAGGATAAAAAAACAATACCAGAACTTTTGAAAAAATAYTGCAACACAAAAAGTTAATAGTTACCTATACAGCAGAAAGTTGACTGCAGACTTTTCAATTGGCTTCCTCTGCTTAGGAGTTTACACCCACCCACCCATTCTGTCTCCTCAGCTGTTTTACCATTTCCTTCCTCCATCCTACAGCTGACTGCCCCAATTAGTTTCAGTTTTTATGAAAGAGCAAATTTTTAATCATGCAGTTGCAGAGTCTGTTGTGAAGACAACTAGCATACCTCTGGATAAATGAGAGATTATCTGTGTATCAACATATAGATATATCTTGTCAACATACATAACCCTGAGTCAGTAAGATTCACTGCAAAACCTTTAATTAAAAGGTTTTTGTTATTATCTCCTACAACAAAAGGTATTTCTTGCCCTCTGGCTCCACAAGTAGTGAGAGAATCTTACCCATCCTCCAGCCCAGTCCGGAAAGTCCCAGAGTACATTCTTCCATCGGCCCACTTTAGCATCCCTCTGGAAAAAATACAAAGGCATACACATGCATAAGATCATCAGTTCACTTCGCACTTCCCAAATAACTTCTGTGAGTAAGCCTACTTATTGGTACAGCAACCACCTTATTTTGTTCTCAACTGTTACGTTCAAATGCTTTTACCTGCCGTGGGGTTTTCCCGAAAGCCATCTCCCATCATAAACAGCATCCTTAAATCGAGGGTCCTTATAGAAGGTGTATTTGGCACTGCGAGAAATAGGAGGTTCCTGTCTTGGCACATTCCCACCAGCTCCATACAGAATTAAGTCAGAAGTCCCTTTAAGAGCCTGATCTACTGCTTGGCTTATTGCCCTCAGCCACTTGGTCTGAAACAGAAAGTATTTCATCACGGAATTTAGCTAACATCTGTCTTTACATTGAATCTCACCTCTACAGCAACTACAATCATCTCCTTTGCACTCCTCAGTACAGTGTTGTAAATTGGAGCACTGCTACAGTCAAGCACAGCGTACAGTCAACCTGCATAGCAAGTTGTAGGAAGACTTCATTCTTGGTGAATACTTAGGCAATACTTCTCCCTATTTGGTTGCACAGTAGGAAAGAAAAACTCATTCATATCACTGAAGCCATGCAAAATTCGTACATATGCCTACCTTTTCCTGTGGTGTTGAAGAAACAAGAACAAACTGTTCTTCTGGTGTTGTAATCTTCAATCCATTCCTACATAACAGGGAAAAAAGTATTTTAATCTAGTGAAATTTCATCCTGAAAAAGGCAAGGTTTCTTAGAGCATGAACATTGTATCTTCCCTCCCTCACCCCAGCTAGCATTCACTTTAATATTAAAGTCAGCAGCGAAAAGAAGCAGCAGGAAAGACTACTTGCTTTCCTCTTGACTACCTTATTCTTTCTGATGTTTATAAAACTTTTTTTTTTTTTAAAAGACATAGAAATACAATAAGTTTTCTGAAACAAGAAAGAAGGGTAGACATGATTGCATCCAGCCTATTCTGCTCCTAGTTTACAATAATTGGTTACAAAATGCTCATCCTCCCTCCAAAGATATCTGACTATTTCAGCATCACAAGCAAGAATACTCACACATTACCAGCTTCTTCTGAAAGAGCTTCTACCCACAGTGTGGACAAGGGAAAAATATGGTGCGTTGAGAACTGTAGGCAAGGAGAAGGAGAAGGGAAACTTCACCGGGTACTGATYCATTACCCCTGCCCCATGCTTTTTCTGAACAGTTTTTTTTTTTTTTTTTTCCTTTCTTTGAGGACTAGGGAAAACTGAGCATTACAGGCTTCTTATATGCCCCTTGCTCTGAGAAATAGCCAACAGAAACCATGCCAGCCACAGGGCACCAGCAATCAAACATTAAAAAAAATTGGTACATAATTTCAATTTTATTTGTAAAACATGAAAAAAATATCACTTTTAAGTATTCAATCAACATTGCAGTGAACAGTGCAAAAACTTATCTTCACTATATGAAAAATATGTCATGTTGTTTGAAGCAGAGAAAAAGGTTTTGTTCCTGGATACAAGCTGGCTTACCTGAGCATGTACCAGAGCATCGTTAAAGAGAATGAACCAGTTTACAGAGAATCTTCCAGCATGCTGTAGGGACAACCCCCGATTGCTGCTTTCACAGATTAGACGACGCTCTGGCTTCCGCAAGGAATCCTACAGGTAGGGTTAAAAACAAAATTACAGAAGCTTACTTCTCACTGATTGTGACTTAAGGTCAGTGCTATTTGTTTTTCATAGTAAAGGCCCAACCTTTCTAAAGTTAAGAGTACTACGGCAACACAGATTAGAACAATGAGAAGTGCAACCAGCACACTAGCATCAGTAACAGGGTATAATGCTAGAGACTCAAGCTGCTAATGGACTGACAATTGTCATTATACCGTCATTTTCCCAGGAAAGGTCTTCCAGAAACCAAGTGTGTATTCTGCTTCTTTCCTTTTTCTGCTAAGATGGACAGCAAGGCTCTCATAACAAGAACTAGAATCCTGTAGCTTCTGGTATTCTGGAGATGCCTATAGGGCACAAGGTAAGACAGACCTGAGAGCATTTCTGAACACCTGTGCCAACAACACTAACCAAGCTGCAATGCAGCTGCTCATTTTATTAAATCAGCACCAAATGCATGACAGTTGGTCTGGCTAATAAAGTAACAGYGGAGGCTAAGTTATTTTCTTGGTCACATGTTTTGTTGGTGTGCTGGGAGTTTTTAAAAATCACAAAAGTTCCATGAATGTTAAGAGGAGAATGATTAATATACAATTACATGATCTACCTTCTTGCAGCTTAACAAGCTGTAGCAGAAGTAGTGCTAATAATTGCAAGAGAAATACTTTAAAATGACTATATTGGGATAAACATACAAGTAGTTGTTGTTGCTGTTTAGTCATCTTTTATTTCAAAAGAATGCAATTATATACATCTAAATGGGTGGTAAAAGTCTACCTAATATATATGCAGTATTTTCAGTAGAGTATTACAGCCAAGGACAGCTACAGTAATGATGCCAGATAAAACTGAAAAGCAACAGGCAAACATCAAAATAATATATTGGCAGCTAAGCGCTCAGGCACACAAACAAGTTCTGGCAGGGTAACAAGTTTCTACCTGTCATGTGATCTGTGCAGGTGTGGTGTAAGATTGTGCAAATAAATGTGCATGATCTTCCCCGCAGCAAATACAAGTCTGAGGTAGCTTCTCTGAGGACTAAGCTATTTCTAATTACCTTGCATTTGCTTCACACAGTTACTTCCGAGCCATAAAAGTTTCATGTGTATATTTATTCAGATAGAGATAACAAAGCCAGCTTACCACTTCAAAACACGTGGCAAGCTTTAGCAAAGTTCTAGCATAATTATGAAGTCGTCCAAATGGCATGAAAAACAGAGCATTCAGAACTTCCACTAGCTGGAGGTTTTCCTCATTCTTCTCAGACAGTTTCTGTAACAGCTCCTGGTTTTTACTCAAGAAGTCTCTAAATGATGGGACCATCAGGGAAGAGAGGGAGGAGAGAAGAAAAAAGACAGCAAGACATCAGTGATGTTTTATATAAATGAGCTCAGAATGCCCCTTTTTGGATTATCATAAACCAATAAAAATTATAAAGGCAAATGCATGCTGCTCATTAATCTATTCCCAATTTAGTTTAAGGAAGTACAGTAATACAGACACATAGCTCTCTAACAACTGCAACACAGGACTTTTTTTACTTCTACTCTCACATGCTCAGTCATTAAGCTGGTTGAAGAAAGTTGACTAAGTTGCCCCACTTGGAGAGTAACTAATTGCCTTCTTCCCCCTTTAACACTTGATTAGTAAAAGAGCTAACAGGTGGAATGACTTCCCCATTACTGTTAGAGTAGTAAGTTTCTAACACTGTTGATTCATACAAGAAGGCCTGAAAATCTTAACTTTGCTCCAGTGCACTGCCCTAAATATATCCAAATAATCTCTTCCCCACCCCTGCTGTTCAAGGCAACTGACCAGTTTTTCCCCTAACTAGAAAAATTACATCCTACCTCAAAGAAAGGCAGGAAATCTGTTCAATCCTCAGTCTGATTTCCAAGAGGGAGAACTAATCTAGTTCAGAGAAGAAGAGGGAAATGATTCTGAAGACAATGCATTAGCACACAAAACCAGGATTTCTTCATTAAAAGGAAAACAAACCTACTTTTCCCTCTCCTTCACCATATCTGTGTGCACCCGTGTGCTGGCACATATGACACATTTGCATTAAAACACATCCAGCTGGGAAACATTTAAACCACAAGCTGCAAGAATCAGGTGAGGCTGAGAAAGCAGGCCCCAGGGACAGTGAAACAGATCAGAGAATTGCACAGCAGGGTCCCTAAGAATTCTACGTGATTAGTAAGATTTCACACATCAAAACAACGTACCTTGTCTAGGTCTGCTAATAATATTTAAGAACTCTCTTCTTCAACAAGCCTTAGGAATAAAGTCTTCTTTAGAGAGAAGACCGTATTTCTTAATTTTAAATTTAACCATCTGGATGGCTTGCATTTTGAAAGTGCTTCGAGATCCTCACATGGAGGTCTCTCCGTAGAAAAGTGTCAAATAACAACAGATTCATAACACTGAGTATAGCTCATCTACTTTTTCAGAGGAAATGCTCAAAGACCTGCCAAAAATGGAGACTTCTATTGAAGCTAGCACTTTTTTAAAGGACTACTTGTAATGCATTCATATTGCAGAATATCCATAAAAGACAGGCTAACATCATTAACCATTGACTTAAGACAGTATCCCCCAGGGAGGGGGCAGGGGGGAAATTCATCATTATCAGTAAAGATACTCTTGACTTCCCTTTGCAAGTAGCAGGACAAAACTTCTAAGACATCTCCTCCCTGAAGTTTCAGAACCTGAAAAAGTGTTATTCACCTAATGAGACCCTGGTTGCAGTAGGAGAAGCTGTGACGCCTGACAGTGACAATTGATGTGAAGAATTCAGTACAAGTAATTTCAGCATCCAGAACTTTGCAGTACTAATGATAAATAAGCTTATACTTGAACTAAGATTTCCTGTAAGTCACCCTAAAAATCTTGACGAATGCAGAAAGATTCTCAGTGTCTCTCTGCAGTGGGATTTTGTATTTAGTCTTCTGCACTGGTCCTCAGGTGCAGAAGATTCTTTGCATTAGGTACCCTGGTGTTTCAAAGAGCTTCCAATACCATAATTTACACTACATTCAAAGTGCTCCATAAAGAGCTGTAACAGAATTACTCCCAGATTACAGAATTTAGGAAGGAAGGAAAGCTGGCAATTCCTCAGACGAGTTAAAAAAATACCCTCATTGCAACAACTTCTTCACAGCACTAAGTGAAAGATGCACAGTGTCATTACYTCATTTCCTAGACAAAAATACTATTGAACTGAGAAAAAAGCTTTGCTTTACAATCTATAAACTTCAAGTGTACTGTCTCAGGCCTTAAGGTACAATTCCTTCCTCACATTTAAGAGCATCTATGCACAAAATAGAGTAAAGCAACCTTGAGAGGCAGAGAAGACACACGTGCAGAAAACGTTGTTATTTTTGCACCATTTTAAAGCACTTCCATAAACTTAAAGAATCAAACGAAAGTGAATTCACATTATGTACTCCTACTAATTCTTAAAGAAAAGTTTGCTATTCCGTATTTTCTTGACAGCAACATTTGAAAGAATAAAATACTAACAAACACTGAATAGACAATGAAAATTTAACCTCAAGACTAAGCTTTCAAAAAATCATTATCTGAAATCTATTTACATTTCTTTCAAGGAATTTACAATAATTTATGCTTTTTTCCTTTCTCCACCTTCAAGATAAAGTAACTGAACTCATTCAGCAGCATTTTAACCTAAATTTTTATCACAGTTGAGAGGAAGTAACTTTTTCTTCATCTGATGGAAAAGGAATTCGTGTACTCAAGCAAGCTGAGACCAAGTCTCTGCATGCTCATTACTACACACATACACACACGATTCTTTAAAGTACAGTTCTTTGCTAGTTGATCAAAAACTCCAGAAAATGGTAAAAGTTTGCTTACATTGCTGGCTTTGCAAGGAGCATAAAACCTCCCATTACGAGGAAGTTTGTTACTGAAGTACAATACCTAAAATGGGGAAGAAGAAGAGCAGTTACAAAGTAAGAACATCCCTGGAAATAGCAACTGTTGTAATTTCCAACAGTTTACCAATGAGATCTGTAATATCTTTTACTATACAAGGAATCTAAATACTTGAGAAAATATTAAACAGTGAAACACTCTTACTAGAACACTTAGTATTCACCTTCCACATGGAGGATGGAACATGCATTACTATTCCACATTTCTGCTGCCATTAGCACAATGCAGAGGGCTTACTTTGCAAAGGAAACTTGATTTTTTTTTTGTTTCCCCCAAATTTGGGCATGTACAGAGTAGGCCATCTGTTTCAACAGTTTAATACTGCTAGCTTCTAATTATATTCAAGATGGAAATTTCAAGATGGGAATTTCTCTTTTCCTGCTATTCAACATTCTACCTTTCACTTCTCCCCTATCAAAAAAGAAAACCATTTTAAAAAACACACCTTTCTCCAGAGGAAGGGGTCTCAGCTTAGCCCAATTAACAGATAATACTTATGTTGCCTGATGGGTCCTTGGAAGATGCTCAAGGCACTATGCTGAGGAGCATGCATAGGTTCTGATGCCATACACAGAGAAATGTGTAAAGCATTAGAAAGCAAAGGGGGAAAGCAGAAGACAGGCAGTAACAATGAGAACAGAAATTAAGTATTTCAGTCTTTGTCATGGAGGAAGAAGAAATTAAGAAACCCTTCTAGTCCGAGTAATGAGAACCAATTCTGGAAATCCAGATTACAAGAAAAACTGAAGTCAAAGACTAAGTAAGAGAGCGAGGAAATACATATTTACAATTATGAACAACCCATTTGATAAATGGAGGAGAAAGCTTCTTTTAGGGTAATAGGGCATAAGTTTATCACTGACCCAGTAAAAGTGGTAACTGCTGTGCTTGTGTTAGAAAAAAGTGCAACTAGCTGCACATTGAAAATGCTACTACATAACAACTGAAGTTGATGATCTTGAAGTTTTGTTCCCTTAGAAATTTTCAGATTTCTGGTAGCCAATTCAGAGAGGACATTTTTAGACTCTCCCCTCTGTCAAGCCAGTGTTTTTCACAAAAGCCTGTAGGTATTAAGTATGATGAGGCTTCTGCTACATTTGGATGAAATTATCCAGCAACTACAAAAGTTATTGAGGAGAAAGACAGCAAAGAGCAGGACTGCATAGACTTACTCTCCCAAAAGCATTAAGCTAATAAAAATAATAACCAGGATAATTCAGACTTAATTCTGAGCACTAAAGCAGCTCTGTCTTTTAGGTGAAAGGTGCTAGCTATTTAGCAGATATCAGGACAGAAGAATTGTTCTTCTGGGAGACAATTTTTAGTTAATGACTATTGAAAAGGCATTTTGTAACTACAATAAACCCCCAAAGGTAGCTTTACTTAGTAGCCTAGCCATGGTAACTCTATTACGTTATATTACAAGATCCTTAATAGTAAGTAACAAACATGTCGCTTTTTAACAGGTATATATGCAGCAACCAAAGAGGCGTTTGTATGTAGAATTTTACATTAGGGAAGCTGAAGCTGTCCAGTGTGCTCCACTGGTGAAGACTTTGAAATATATACCTCACTACAAAATGAATTTGTTTGTGTAAAACTCTCCATACATTTTAAATTGCAAGAATACAATTTGCACAACAGTTACTTATGTAGCTTTCCTTATGATCTACTTTTCCCTAACTCAGAGCTTGTTGTGGTCAGTAGATTAAGCCTGCAGAGACTCAAGATGAGAGGGAATTGGATACTTGCTCAGTGTAACTATCCAAAAAGAGGCTGGAATGCTTCAGGATGGCCAAGCTCCTGGCTTCTTTTACTCCATGAAGAAAGCTACTTAAAGAAGCTCCATGTTGACCGATGAGATAGCATAGCTTGCTGAACCTGCTTGCCATTTCCTGCAACAACTGGATTGTATTTACATTGCCCAAATTATCTGTAACAGACCAGAAAGCAATTTAGCTTACCTTATGAAAGAGCAGCACCCATTAATAAAGAGAATTACCAGAAGGTGCTGTTTAGATGTTTTATCGGCAATTTCACCTCATGGCTACACTATGCAGAATCAGGAATTCAACAACTTTAGACTAAATACAGCTCAAATAATTAAGTTATTTCAGGTGAAACAGTCAGGAAAAGTGCAAATAGTAATAACATAATGCAGATGTCAAAATGCAGCTATATTTCACCAGTTCATCCAAACAGGGGAGAAGAGTAAGACCTTAGCTTTATTTTAAAAATATATAATTACTTTTAAATTTTGCATAAAGAAATTTGTTGCAGAACGTAGGTGAAATAACATCAAAGAAAATATTAAAATAAGTTCTTACCTAAACCTAAAAGAGGTCTAAGAACCTGAGATTTGATCTCACTCAGTTTGAAATAAAACCTTCTCTCAGTAGAAGCCAACTCATGCAAACTGGCAATATATCCCATTACGTTTTTGTCTACTAAGACCAAACAGTTGTCACCACCAGCTATCACATTGCTTATGTACCCTATCTGAAAGATGAAAAAGAGAAAAGAAAAAACAGCAGCTTTAATATTCTTCTTTTTAGACTCCAATTTAAAAATAGGGCGATGCAGAATAAAGCGTATCTTTAGGAGCACTAAGTGACAGTAAATATTCATTACCTACAGTGACAAACAATCCATTCAATACCGGCTTAATACAAGAATGATAAAACTAGAAGAAACATTTACAGTCAATACCGTTCATTTTCCTGGCACTGACAGAGCCTAAAAGACAATAAACAGACCATCTTTTAAAGTGACACACACAACCATTCCATGCTTAAGAGATAGTGACCTTAAGTTCAGTCACTTTTAGAATTGCAATATACTTCATGCTTACATCAACAATGTTGATATTAAATACTATCATTACATCAAGCTATTTCTCCTATTAATTAGGAAGTGAGAATAACAAGGCTTTTATATTATGACTGTGCTCTGAACTATAGTCCTTTCTGGACCTAAAGATGTCAATTTATTGATAAGAGTAATATTACAGTATCAATAAACCAGACTAATACTAATAACTACACTAACACCACAAGTGGTATTAGTGTAGGTATTAGTAGGTATTTGCTTTCCACAGTAGTTGGAAGCAAAATTCTCCTCTAAGGTCAGCACAAGTGCCACTGATGCATTGTGGCTCCTCACTAATTCTGGTTCACATGCAATACCATATAGTAATTCAGTGTTTGAGCTCTACTTTTATTTCCTTTGTTGTTAAATAGAGGATTCCTCAGAAACATTGAGCCAGAGTTGTTCAACAAGCAACCCACAGGGCAATTCTGATATGCAAGAGCCCACAAGTCACCCTATGAGCGAAGGGAATGGCTAGCAACAATCATATAGAAGGAATACAACTGCGTGTGTGTCTGTGCACACATACATGTGTGCACATGCATGCACGCACATGGACCCAGTGTCTAAATCCCTGTCCCTCCTCAAATCCCCTCTCCAACTGCTATTCTGCTCAATCTAGGGAAGTAGCAACAAGACTCAGAAGAGCTGAGACAAAGAGCTGCTTTCTACCCTCACCATCTCCTTTTCGTTACCTTAAACTCAGGTTGGTCTGAGATCATACAAACAACTTGGAAGAGGACGTGCAGTCAGAGTACACACTTCCCCACCTCATGCCAACTTCAAGGCAGGTATGAGATTCAGCTTGATGAAGAAAATTGCATAGGGGCACCTCCTCTCTCCCATAAACATGCGAATGCACATTTTGGTGCCTTTGCTCAGTTCCCCCTTTACAGCCATGAGAAAGGGAGGGGGAGGGAAGGAGATGGTGCAGAACTCAGGGGGACCTTCTGCCCACTCACAAACAAGACACATAGGAAGCAGAATGGAATAGCACAGGCAGTGCCCTCCATCACTTGAGAAACAACAGGAAAATGAAGAGCAATAGCAGTGAAGAATAAACACATGAAGACTGTGGTGAAAACAGAGCACAATATAAGGGTGCACTTCTGCAACATGCACACATGGAAGGAAATGGATTAGACACACTGGAAACACCTCCTTGTCCCACAAACAGAAGGAAAGACCAAGAAACAGGCAGGGAAGAAAACAATACTAATTAGGCCTCCTCTCTGCCCTCCATAAGCTGTGCTCCTGATTTGACTGCTAGGAACCAGTTACTTGACTTGACACCCTTAAAGCTAGTTGAACAACTAGCACTGTGCTATTTCCAAAAAGCATCAGTATGATTTGCACTAACTTAAAGGAAATACCACTCACCTTACTACACGATAGTAACAAAACTGGACTCTTAGTACTGCTATTTTCATACAAATTATTTTCTGTTGTTGTCTCCTGGCCACTGTAATACAATCCAGGTTGGAAGTCTTCCTCATCTGCTAAGAAGAGGGAATAATCTAGTCCTGCTGCTGTACTCCAAACACCATCACCACACACCTGAAATTCACAAGGAAGGAAGAGACATTAGAAATCATCACCTGAAGCTGAAGGAGAGTACTTAACTCTTCTAGCCACACATGCACGTAATACACCTGACAAGTATTGCAATAACTGGTAATTTTTCAACCTCAATGTCTTGTAACAAATAAATTTCTTGCATGTATACTGAAAATTATCCATCTTTCCAGTCTTCTTTCTAATGGCTGATTTTTTGCCTTTAAATTATAAATTAGTTTTATTTTTAAATGGGCATCAGGTGAGCTTGATTAAAGTTGGGACACACTTCTCCCCTCTACATTTAACTGGGAAATCTATAAATTTGGGACAGTTAACRTGCTGTACATTAATTTTCATAAGGCCTAAGCAGGAAAACTCTGCAGCTAGTTTTCTACTAACACAAGCACCAGAAAACATAGGCAAGGGTCTGGTCTAACCCAAAACCATTATTTGGCTATTCACTCAATGTGATGAAAAGTTCAAAACAAATCAAAAACCCACTGCCAAAACAGCTCTGGAAATACAGAAATGAACAACAAATATGGTCATGGACTAGCAAAGCTAAAAACACTAGAAGAATGTTTAGAATAAAAACAGTGTTCCAAGGTATTCAGAAGTTTCAGCACTGCAACATCAACATCAGAGAAAACAAATATAAGGTAGAAGTGAAATTTGATAAGAAGATACAACCAGTCACATTTCTCAGTGGAAGTCTGTGTAAAGGATTTCTTGGGTAGATTTTCACAAGCTCATCTAAGGATCGTATTCACAGTATAAGCCAAAGAAATCAAGGGCTCTACTAGTATATAGCACACATTCATAAACAAGGTCAGTTTTTAGAAATTACTTTGCACTCACTTGTATAAGAAGAGATCCTAAACTGAAAGAAGAAAAATACAGAAAACAAAGTACCTTTGCGAGACGAGGGACTGTTGTTGGGGAGTTCAAGTGACCAAGCTGGCCAGAGATATTACTGCCCCATGAATACACCTGTAAGAAACACAGCTAAACATGAGAAGGTAAGTTTATATACATGGACACATACTGAACTGTAGTAGTACAACACATCAAGTGTGCAAACACACACAAGTCAAGAGTATAAGATTCATGTACCAAGAAGCACTTCCCTAATTTCCACTGTCTTTCTATATTCTCAGATTGCCTTCTCACGTTCAGAAATGGAATGCACCAAATCAAGCCATTGCAATCTTTAAACATAATGTTGACAGTACATGCATAACTTGGGCAGAAATAGAATTAAAATTCCACGCTGCTTCCAAGTTGCCTCCCACAAACGGAAACAAAAGTTTAGAAGCAAAAGAAACAAAAACCTAGAAAACACCAAATGTGACAATTGTGTCATAGATAAGCAATAAATGATAACAATCACTTGTACCTGGGATTTGGCAGTGAGTGCTAAGGAATGATGGCCGCCAGCAGAGAGGTGAATCACTTCTTTACCATCTAGGCTTTTCACACATAGTGGTTGAAGCCTGTGAATCCCCAGAAGCCAGGGAAGGGAGGGGGGAGAAGACAAAAAAAAGTTTACCAGAGGTATTCCTAAGACAAAAATAAATTCCAAGTTTTATTTTTTCCCCAAAACAAATTAGAGAAAACAAACATACATGGAGTCTTTTGGCAATAAACCAGCTTAGTGAAAAAGGTCATGAAGGACGAAAGTTGATGATAAGCCTCACCCCAATTTGGACAAAGTTAAAATATCACCAAAACTCCTAGTGATTACAAGGGGAAGAGACACAACTGATTGACATTCAGTAACAATACCGCATAAAACATGTTACTTGGAAGAACTTAGGCCACAACACAAAAGAACAAGAACACAATGCAAGGCAGCTGACCAAATTTGAGAATTTGAGAAAGCTGAATACTCAAGATGTCCTAGTGACCTACTAAAAAACATTTATCAAAGATATCTCACCTTGGCAGAACATCGCCATGTCCTAGCTGTCCTTCCTTCCCCTTTCCCCAGCTCCATACCTCCGTTCTTAGAGAGGGTAAAAGAGCATCAGCCTCACCACTGTAGGTTGGAGTCAGAGCTACAGTCCTCATTTTTGCCCGCCCTACCTTCCGTAAGAGCCTAGGGGAAACTGAAAACAGGCCAAGAGATAGAAAAATTGCTCATCATTTTAGGGAAATGAATCACTCAGACTGTGTGCTACACAGTAACAGTACCATTTGAGATAACTGATCAAGACTTCTTAAAGAGGTCTTAATCGAGAGCAAAGGCTGACATTAAGAAGATAGGTTACTGATACACAGAAGTAACATGTGCTAAAAGTAGACAGATCCCAACTAATTTTTACCAGCTATTAAAGGATAACAGGCATATGAGAACTATACAGTTATACTGAAGCAAACGAACCAAAACAAGCTATACATTAAAAAAAGTATGTTTTGAAAGAAAATATATCCTTGCAGTGAACAAAAGATTTCAATACTTCCTAAAACCTCCCCTCAGATCCAAGATCAATATAGAACTAAACCATGTACCCACCCATTCAGAGCAATTAACACTAAAATCTATGAGGGAAGAAGGTCATTAACTTTGAAGTTTGGCAGCGGGAATTGAAATATTTCTAGGTCCTTGGTTCAAAACCAGCTCAGTGCAGTAGGGATTACAGGCCGCATAGATTTTTATCTGCTATGCAACCTATATGAAAGATAGTTTGCCGTCATTTTGCAATGGGAAGCCCCGACTACTACAATGTGCCCGCTTTACCTTACTTTACCAATAAAGAACATTCCTAAACCCACTATGCTTTTGGTTTTCTTAACATGCAGTATCTGCTAGTCTTCCCCCACCACCTTCAAGTCCTAAGATACAGTTTATAATTCATAAACACCTTCGGTAGATGATTCGATTTATGTTCAACAAGTATGTTTTATTTTCAGTTATAAAACTCCACATTATTATAACTTTTCCAGTCTCTTGGTTTTCCCAACGTGCTTTTTTACCTTGTGACAACAAGCCAGGCAGGGAAAGTCTTCGACTCCCTCCTTCAGATTCCTCCTCTCTAATATCTACTAAACTGGAACTCTTCTTCCCCTGCATGGATTCCAGTCTGACCTGCTCTTCTCGACTGTCTTTCAGAGCTTCAGGCCCTGGGGAACCGCTGCCAGATTGAGATCCTGGTTCACTTGAAGGTGTGCCATAGAAGTTCATTACTTTCTTCAGAGACAATGCTCCAGCTTCGTATGTAGCAGCTACTCTCACACCAACTGCTGATGCACAGGAAGCCACCAAGCTGTTCAAGGCAGATGTGCTGGTACCTGGAGGGCCAGGGATACAAGCACCAAGTTGTTCTTCTTGAGAAGGCTAAAACCAAAGAAAAATTGAAGACTATCATACCAGACAGCATATAACAGTAGGATGACAACATACACATTCACTATTCAAACTATGTGCTATACTGAACAAGACATTATGAGGAAACTTTTTATACTTAGGTGTACATCTATTCCTCAGAATCACATTTTTTAAGGTAGGACCAAGCACCATTTCTACATGGACTGGGCTTTGTCTGTTGCACTTGTCTTGCAGCTCATCCATACGAGACTGGGGGTCTGGTTTTTTTTTTTTTTTTTTTTTT